>OY986439.1:197566905-198166905 GCA_963920525.1 Dichetophora obliterata | reverse complement strand
AAAACCGATTTTAATGATTTTTTAAGTGTAGGGCCAAAAAGAGTTGACATGGAATTTTATATTATTTAAGGGTTAAATAAATTTGCTGTAAATTGGGCTTAAGTACAATGACTATTATTGTTGCAGCAACAAAAAGGACCAGCATATTTTGGGTTGCTACTGTTATGCTGTTATCATGATATCCTGATTTGTTATGCCTTACTTCCTTAAATGAACCGGAAGTTTTATTCCGGGTAAATAAAGTTGTGTCTTTGCACAGCTCACAGCTCTAAAATCAGCAACAAACAGTAAAAACATTGAAGCAAAAGTAAATCGACAATGAGCAAAACTGATATCAGCAAATGAATAAGATAAAGAATTGAACAGTTGTTGTTGTCATGTTAGAGCTTGCTGACGCCATCAATATGCGTTCAAGTTGAAGTTGAAGCAACCAGCCGTGCCACATGAACAGAATTTTTCATATTTTATGTATTCATATACTATAAAGCAAATTTTGTGCAGTAAATATTTAAAAATATTTCTGAGTAAAATATATGTAACAAGGATCAACTTTAAAATCCTGAAAGAAATTCATTAGCATCAGCGGGCTGAGTTGTTTTATCCAGTTGAAGTTTTTAAAAGCATTTTTGCTCCAGTCAAAACATCAGTGAACATTAAAGCATTAAATTTTAACACTGAAAAAAAGACAAACACATGCATACACTTGTATGTATAAGTGTGTGTGTGTGTGTGTGTGCTTGTTTAAAAACAAATATTTGTCGTATTAATGCACTCGACTGTAATTAATCAATTTCCTCATTTTACACTTCAGCAGCAACAGCAAATATTAAGCTTTGGCAATGACTGCCATTTACATAAGCACACAAATACACGAACATACACTAGTATATAGCAGCTTATGCTTGATGGTTCGAAGAATAAACACTACTGCAAAATACTTACATACGCACACATTTACACTTGCACTTATCTTTAGCACATGCATATTAATCAAAATATGCTAAAGACAAGCTAAGACATGGGAAGACGAAAGTATTTGAACTTATTTGCGCACAAGCAATTATGTATATGTGTTGGTGTGTGCTACACAGACTGTGTGAGTAAGTTCGAAGAAGTGCAGCTTTAAATTAATTACCAAAATTAGTTTAAGATAGCATTTGCATGTTTATAATTATAGCAATCACTTTGTTGTTGCTGTTATGAATGTTGTTATCGAAAATGTATGAGATTTAAAGCTTTCATAGAAATTTCCGCAAATTCTCATATAAAATATTATAAAAATGCCCAGAAAAAAAATGCTTCCAAAAGAAGGTAAAGTAGAAGGGAAAGTCTTAAATTCCATCCCTTCCACTTTCATGCCAAGAAGGCATTCTTTTAACACATACATGTCATTGGAAAGAATGCTTTCCTCAGTCTTCTCTTCTTTTTCCAGAACTTCCAGAGCTTCCAGAACTTTTTCAGTGGAAGATTTCTTTGAGCCCTTCAATGAAATGATGTTCTAGTAGGTGTTTTCCAGAAGAACTTTAAGAAGGCATTCCATGGAAAGGAATGGTTTTTGTGGCTTGGGGGTTACAAAAATACCTGAGAAAATATCCCTTTTCCCGACATTCTCGCAATTTTGGTGTTGGAAATGAGAAGTGTTTGGCTTTTGCTGGGGGTTTAAAAAAACTCCACATAAGATATCCTTTTTCCCGATTTTCAAAGCATTTTGGTGTTGGAAGTAGTAAGTGGCTGGATTTAATTGGGAGTTAAAAAAATCCCAGGAAAAATATCTTAAGCATCTATTATAACTAGTATCGCCTGTGGTCAAAATTCAACCAACTTTCTGAAATTTCAATCGATTTTTCCATTCTGAGGCATTGACTTTGCCTTAAGAAAATGTGTTGTAATAAGAAAATCTTAAGTTTGAAGAGAAAGGAACAGTTTTGGAGACATCGTCTTAACTCTTATATCAAAATTTTTCAGAATTTACTATTAGTAAAATAAAAAAATGTACTAAAAAAATGCTTATTATAGGATATCCGTAAGAGATAGTAAAAAATTAATTAAATTGTGAGCATTAGATCAAGTAAGTTTTTAAGAACGCAACAACAACAACAACAACAAAAACAACAACAACAACAACTCTGTAAAGAGTCAATCACTTAGCTGACTAGACAGTCTGTTTCGGAAATCGCTATATTTTCCTCTTCAGTATTCTTTGAGTGATTAGGCTGTGATCAACTCACTGTTTAAACTAGTATATGAGTGCGCAGATTTTGGAATGCATTCTTTTGAATTGTATGGCTGCTAATCATATGACATTTCATAGCAGTAGGCTATTTATAGATCACCGCCATCAACTCTGTTCTTCTGCCATCCGCTCTAGTTGCTTCTTTATTTATTTCAATATGTAAAAATGTTTTTCCTACATTGTATTAATATCTAAAATTTCCACCTAAGCCATGTTCTTCCATTTCTTATATTTAGAAATATTCTTTCAATGCTCATATTTCAGGTCAAAGTTCACCTAACAATTCGGTGAACTTCTTCTCCTTGCTCTAGTTTATTTAAAAAATTATCAAAATCGGTTCAGAAAAACAGAAGAACTATTTCTCCTACGCCTTTTTTTTATATAGTATAACAAAATGGCTTAAAACATAGATAAGTGTATACAGTGGCTCACAGCTTATTTTATGCAGTGCATAGTTTGAACTTTAGGGCTTTATAAAAACAAAACTAACAGGAATACAAAAGATAATATGGTGTCATTTAAAAGAGCAAAAAGTCTAGTTAATTAAAGGTTTTTCATTAGTGTGAATACATATATTTAGTTGCTTAAAAAATAAGAGAACAGAAAATACTGCTTAATTTTATTTCGCAGTTTATTTTATGCAGTCACTTCTCTCTGTTACGGTACTCTAATGCTGCGCTGTCTAACGGTACTTTCTTTAGCTATGCCTTCGTTCTATTTCTATAATTGCTTTGTGTTAGCTTTTTAGTCTGATTTTTTGCTTCAAGTGTTTGCTTCTATGATTCCTTAAAATAGGGGCGCTACACAACGCTACAACAACGAGAATTGGTTATATACTATTTTAAAAACAGCATCTCGCAGCGAAAAATGGCTAAAATGGTTAATATCAGTTCCTCTACAGTGCAAGAGATCATCGAGCGCTTCGTCCATAAGAATCGATTGCACAATAAGAGCAAAGAAGCACCAAACAATATTTTTAATGCAACCGACGAGCGGCATATTGTACGGAAGATTGTGAGGACGTAAGTCGTTTACACTCGTTTGCGTCCACACGTAAGCCGAAGGCGGAGGATTTGAAAAAAAATTAAAATTATTTGTTCTGAGTTATATATACCCTGTGATTATTTGTAAACACCGATAGTATCTTATTGAGGATAGTTTAGGCTAGGAAAAATTCCAAATTGCTTAGTAAACAGGCAGCGTGTAAACGATCGCTAGGCGAAAGGATTTTTATCGGCTACCAACACTGCTCTAAGTTGAGTACCACCGCCATCATGTATAGCAAAACCTACCTACACCAAACCCACTACACTGACACGGTGACTAAAAACTTAGCTGGCTACATGTTCGACCAGCGCAAGAAAATTCATTCTTGCCGCGGCCGCCACTTAGGTAAGTCATCAACTTTGCTTTAACTCTAAGGCCTTTTCCACACTTGGTCAACGCAACTCCAACTCAAGTTGCTAGCCTGTGTATTTATACCGGAACCTTCAGATTAAGCAACTTGCACGCAACAAGTTCTCGACACGTTCTCAACCTGTTCAACGCAACGCGGCTTTCCGCAATTTTCATCGGCGACTTGTTGCATCAGTTTGTTTGTTTTGTGAATTGTTTGTAGTGCAGTATTAATCAAGGTGAATAAGTTAATTAATTAGTTCTTTTTTTCATTAATTAAATCTTAAAGAAGAAGAAATAGTTTGCAGGATGAATGAGCAAGTGTTAAATATTAAATAATAAATATATGTTGCATGACTTTTGAAGCAAGTCTGAAAGCATTCGGTTTATAGTTGCATTGCTTTTAAACTTTTTCGCTGTTGCGTTGATGTTTCGTTGGCATTGCGTTGACCAAGTGTGGAAAAGGCCTAACTCTTGCGCTAAGGCCGTTGCCTAGTGCGCCAGGATCATTTTTCTCTCGGAATTTTTCTAAGTCTTTTTTTAGTAAAATTTTTCTAAGTCTTTTGGACACGAAAAATTTCTAAGTCTTTCGCTAGGGCCGTTGCCTAGTACGCCAGGAACATTTTTTTTGTTCTCTCGAAATTTTTCTAAGTCTTTTTCGACTCGAAAATTTTCTAAGTCTTTTTTTTAAGTAAAATTTTTCTAAGTCTTTTGGACACGAAAAATTTCGAAGTCTTTCGCTAGGGCCGTTGCCTAGTACGCAAGGGACATTTTTAAGAAAATTTTTCTAAGTCTTTTCGACATGAAAAATTTCTAAGTCTTATTTTTAAGAAAATTTTTCTAAGTCTTTTCGACACGAAAATTTTCTAAGTCTTTTTTTTAAGAAAATTTTTCTAAGTCTTTTCGTCATGAAAATTTGCTAAGTCTTATTTTTAAGAAAATTTTTCTAAGTCTTTTAGTTAAGAAAAATTTCTAAGTCTTTCGCCATGGCCGTCGCCTAGTACATCGAGAATTCTCTTTTTCCCTTCGAGACTTTCGGGTACCGTTACGCCGCGTGGTCGGCACGCTAGAACATAGGTTGCGCTCGTCAAATCACGCCACTCTACCGGCAGAACGGGACTTGAGTAAATAAACGCTACACCGCCGGCACGTGCCGAGTTGCTTTCTTTGGTTGGAAGAGGAGAAACAAAACAAACAAACCCGTCGACGCGTATGCTTGTATGCAACTTGTATGCAACCTTAATCATTTACCAACAATTCTTGTTGCTTTGCTTGAAATGCATGTTAAGCAAATTTAATGGAATCAAAACAAAGGCAAGCAAAACAAATTAAAAGGAGAGAATTTAAATCAATGTTTTGACGTTTCTTTATTTAGACTCTGTTAAAGTTAACAGTATGAAAACAACATATTGCAAGAGAGTTCTATATGTAAGCTATGCTGTAAACATAAACAGAGCTTACTTAGCGATCTCTGTTTTTACCAAAGAGAATCGTGGGCAACTCTTCACTATCATTAAGAATTAAATTACAACAAAAAAAAAACTTTAAAAAAATAACTTACAAGATGGAAAAAAAAGTACAACAACTTACTTTATGATCCCGAACACGATGTAAGGCCTTCCATGTGTGGTTGTTGTTGGCGATCTGTACAGAGATAAATACATTTGATGCTATCGAATTTGTTGTTGCTTTTGTTTTGTTTTTTTTTTGTCTTTGCTGCTAAGAATATATTATTAAGTAACGTAAGAATGATTTTTTTAAATTTATTAATAGATTTTATCTTTTTCTTTAAACTTTTAACTTTAAACTAATTAATATTTTTCTTTATTCTGTTGTTTGGTCTTATGCTAACTTTTTCTGTACTAATATAGATAGTTTTTTTTTATTTTTTGAAAACTTTTCTTTTACCTTTTTTAAGGGAATATAACAAAATAATTTAAGTCCATTTTTTTCACTTTCGTAGGCGTTATGAGTTTTTATATAACATTTTTTTCCGTTTTTGCCTTTTTTTTCTCACTTAGTTAGCAAATGATTTACGTTTACTTTAATTTAGCTGATTTTTAAAAGAAGAATTGCTAATATGAATATTGTTACACTTATTTTATTTTCGTTGTTGTTATTTGCATTTTTTTTTATATTACCGCGTTTTTGTTTTACTTTTGATCTTGTCCAAAGAATTATAGTTAATGCGCGTGCTGATCAAGTTTCGATGACTATGGAATGGTGGTTGGTAGCGTTGGCAAAATCCCGTTGAAACTAGCGCTGTGCTGCGCGACAAAGAAGAGATTTGTGTTGCTTAGCTTGACTACGTTGCTGCTATTTGAGATGCGTGTGCTGATCGATGACCAATCGAGGATCGATACCATGGATTGATGGTTAGATTAATCCGAACCAATCCAGTGAATCGGATGATAAAATTATATAGTTTCTTCCCTCTTTTTTCGTTACTAGCGTTACAATTGCAGAATGTATTGATTGCTTACTTCGACTAAATTAGCAATTTTTAGATTAATCGAAATATATAGCTCAATATTGGAGTTTCTCTTCCGAGAGCGATAAAATGAACAAAAGTACGTAGTTACGCTCATCTGTGAAATTTATGGGCAAATAAATTGGCATCCTACTAACTTTAATTCCATGAAACTTACCCATTAATCTTTTTATGTAACCTATAATTATTTTAAATTGATCTTAAAATTCAAACTTTATATGTATGTTTATATCGTAGAAACTTTTCACGTGTTACGCGTTTGCTGGTGAAGCAAAAAGAAAGAAATTTTTAACACGGAAGAAGTGAGCAATTTAAGTTTTGCAGCAGTTGGTAGCCTTTCCAAGAAAAGTTGGTAATCAAGAACCTTTGAGCTTTCAACTATGTTAAGCTGATTTCATAGAGTTTTTGGCATCACTTTGCATGCGATAAATTATTTACAGTGTTTACTAATTCTATTAAAAATTATATTTTATTTCAATTTTAAAACTTAAATTCTTTCAATTTATAGTTGGAAACGAAGAGTTTAAAGATTTTGAAGACGTAAATATTCATAAAGAATATTTGAAATGTTTTTTTTTTCTTCTTGCACGTTACATAAACCATAAAGTTATTTTAAGACACAGTAGTTTTAAGATAGAACAAAAATTTCACTATGAACAATAAACAATACATTGTATGTTTGACTAAAACTTGAGCGTGAGTTTCCTTTTGTTTGATTTCTACAGCGGGGCTTTGTTTTGTGAGATACGAACCCTGGAAAACGGCGAGTGATACCTCGGCCGGAAAGGTTCGTCACAAGATAAAGGCTAACCCGAGACTCTCAGCTCCGAAAATCGCTTTTGAAGTTCAAACTGACATGAGCAAACAGTGTAATGTTGAAACTATTCGACGTGTCTTGCGCAAAAAGAACTTTCATGGCCGAGTAACACGAAACAAGCCGTTTATTAGCCCCCAAAAACAGATTATGGAGACTCAACTACGACAAAGAATATATGTCCAAGGCCCCAGAGAACTGGAATTCCGTTATTTTTCCAGATAAATCAAAGATCAATTTATTCGGTTCAGATGGTATGTGCTATATGTGGCGAAAATCGAATACCGAGGTCAACAAAAAAAACATGGCGGTGGCAGCGTCATGGTTTGGGCCTGCATGTTAGCTGCTGGTACTGGGAAGTTGGCGTTTATTGAAACAACAATGGACAAATTGAAGTACCTACAGATCCTGAAGAACAATTTGTTTCAGAGTGTAAAGGCTCAAGGTATAAAAATTGAATTTCCGATTTTACCAGGATGACGATCAAAAGCACAAAGCGGGTATTGTGCAAACCAGGCTAATATACAACTGCGCACAATTGATGACGCCGCCAGCACAGTCGCCAGACCTTAATGTTATTGAAAATGTGTGGTCTTTATTGGAAAATAACATCCGGAAACATCAAATTTCAAACAAAAACCACCTGAAAGAGATATTGAAAACGAAGTTTCTACCTATCCCTCACCTTTCCACCTATCACTCAAAAACTTGTCGCATCAATGCCAAACCACCTCAGATCTGTTGTGGACAACAAGGGCTATCATACCAAACAATAAAAATATCAGATATCATTAATTAATACGAAAAATTTATAAATAACAAGTGACTGCATAAAATAAGCTGCGATATGAAATTAAGCAGTATTTTCTGGTTTCTTAATTTTAAGCCAACTTGATATATATTATAACAATAAATTAAGTTAATTCATTAAACTAAACATCTTGTTATATTAAATGATACCATAATATTTTTTCAATTCCTGTTAGTTTCGTTGTTATAAAGCCCTAAAATTGAAAGTATGCACTGCTTGAAATAAGCTGTGAGCCACTGTATAACTTTAGAGAGGTTTGAAATATTTGAAAACTTTTTTCACAGAAATTATTTTTTAAGCTGTAGAGCTTTGTAGAAAAAATAAAAACAAAATTTTGAAAAATTAAGTTTTCACCAAAAAGTCATAGCTCATGATTTTCGATGATAGAAACTGTTTTTTGCATTATGTGTCAAAATGAAGCAATTTTTGCTAATAAATGATAAGTCATATGAAAGAGCGTGAAAAAAGAAAATTTTATAAGAAAAGAAAATTACAACAACAATAACGTTTGAACTATTTTTGAGCAAAAACTGAATATTTTAGAGGCATTTTTAAAACCATATAAAACATTGAATTAGTAAAAAAACGGTAAATCTTTTTTTATTTCTCCAAAGCCAATTAATTGATCTTTTAGCCAAAGAAAATTTGATGAAAATGGATTGAAAAATGGCCAAAAAATTTGCTTGCAAAATCAAAACTTGAAATTTCAATCGTTTTTTTCTCATTCTGAGGCGATGACCCTGCTTCAAGGAAATACGTTGTACTGAGAAATTCTACAGCTTTTAAGATATCTCAATAGTTTTAATGTCATTATAACGAAATTTTTTTTTAACATATTATCCGAGAAAAATACTACCAAAAAAACTTCCGTATACTGTTATATTTCTGAACCAGCGACGTTTCATACAAAAATACGTTGTACTGAAAACATCTATAGTTTTCGAGCTATCACAATAGCTTTTATGACAAAATAACGGAAAATTTTCGTAATTTGCTATTTGTAAGAAATTGCACGATCACAATAAATATTCACACTTTTAACATAAAAAAATGCTTATTGTAGGGTATCCGTAAAAGATGGCGCAAAATGTCGGAAAATTGCAGGTCGAAGGTCACCATTCTAAAATGTAATCATACTGTGCAGCCAGATCTTTCATTTGATACCTCATTTACTATTCTACCTCTTCTTAGCCCTGAGATTCCTTACTAAAAATAATAAAAATTTTAACGTCAATATTTTGGGTCAGAGGTCATAAATTTAAAATCTTAAATGATTCTGCACATAAAGGGCGCAGTACCTTTCGAATGATATAAGTTTCAGTGCTCTTATTCTAAAATTAATATCGAAAAAGTGTACGACAACATTTGATGTTTGCCTTTTAATATATAAGATGATTATAAATACGAATGCGTGTATGAAAATGATATTCCAATATTTTAATATTGGTAAAGGAAATGGAGATAGAGATAAAGATAAAGATAAAGATGGAGACCAAATGTAAAAGGAGATGAGAAAAAGATTAATATGGATATGCAGATGGAAATGAAAATGAAAATAAAAACAGTCAGAGATGGAGATAGAGATGGAAATAAAGATAGAAATAAAGATAGAAATAAAGATGGAGCTGCAGATAGTGATAGAGATGGTTGTGGGAATGAAATTTGAGATGATGATATAAATGGATATGGAAATGGAAATGGAAATGGAAATGGAAATGAAAATGGAGATGGAGATGGAAAAAGGTAAATGGAAATTAGGTTAAGCTCAAACAAAAATTTCGTTTTAATTCGGATTTCACCAGCTAAACAAAAATCTTAACACTGATAGTTTTTCTATGTTTTTTTTGCTTTGTTTTCTTTAAATTTGCTCCAATTTATTGGTGAAAAAATTCTAAGAGTGCAAAGAAAAAAGTAAAAACATTCTGTTTCTTTGAGCTTCCAAGCTACCTAAAACATGATTAAGGTTACACTCTAACGCCAATAATCCGCCTCAAGTGCTTCTGGTTAGCTTTTTGCTTCTTAGCCAGGCTAAGCTACACACTAGGATTTTTTTTTATTTCCTCACACGTAGGTGTCTGTGTGCTTTAGTCAGCTGAGTTGTTGCTCTGGGACCTTAATTTGTTTTATTCAATTTGTGTTTTTTTTACTGTAGTTTATTTGTTGTTGCTACATTTTCAACTTAATCCTCATTGGTTCAAATTGTTGACATTTTATGGGCAAAGCACACACAGTTGACAGTCTCTTGGGATACTTTCTGGCTTTTTTTTATTGATAAAATTTTTAATGGTTTTTTGTGTGCCTTTTGTTTTATACTTTTTTTTTTGCTCTCGGCTTTTTTTCTTGTTTTATGGCAAGAACCTTTTTTGTTTGCCAACAATGGTTTTGGCAAATTTTACACTAAATTGCAAAGGAACCTCTTCAGAACACTTTTATGGCGCATGCTGTAAATTTTTTGCAATGCGTTTGGGTTGACAAACTTAATGTTGCAGGTAATAAGATTGCCGGAAACAAATTGTTATGTTTATATTTAAAAAACCAAACTAAACAATATTTGTTCTAAGCAACTGGTACCTTTTTGTCGATTTTACTGCTAGAACGCTTTTATTTGTTGCTAAAAATATTTTTTAATTAAAGTGTAAATAACTGTTAACCACATTTCATATAGTTTAGCTGAATTACTTCCGCTGCAGTGCTTTGAAGACAGTATGCTGAAAACATGGCCATGTTGCATATCAAGCGTTGGCACCTACACACACACCTCATTAAGCACTGCCAACGTCAGGCTGCTCAAGGTCCTTAAACTACCTTGCAAAACTTTTAATTAGATTTGACGTTATTAATGTGCTGTCTGTGAGCATCTTTGGTGCAAACGTATGTGTTATCGTAGCACACATATGTGTGTGTATGGAAGTGTGAGTGGGAGTGTGCGTTCAAGTGTACAGCACATAAAACGTAACTGTAGAAAAAAATAATATATGGTATGCAGGAAAAAGTTACGATATAATGTGAAAAAAGATAGTATTAACTTTATCCATTGCACAGAAACATGGTGAAAACAGAGATAAAGCTGGAACGCAAAGTTGAAGATTTATTAGCGAAATAATCAACAAAAAATTGTCTTCTCCAGGATTCTTTAACTATTTGAAAATATATTTAATTTCTTGTACTGAAATAGTAAGGTTTTTCTGAATTTTTTGTAAAAATTATGATAAAATGAGATAAGCTTCAAGCAATATCACTACGAACAAGAGCATAAAAGTGTTATGTATAGAACTTATTAGACTAATTTTTAAGCCCCAACATCTTACTCAACTATTAGAAATGCACAAAAAAAAAAGAGCAAGAGCATAAACAAACTTTTTTTAGACATATTCGTCAGAGTACTCTGTTCCGCGGCGTCAAATGATTGCAACATGTTTCTGAACAACATTTTTTCGCGACAATTTAATTGTATTGCCTATTTATTTTGAAGTGAAAAGAGAGAGATCATAATAAAATGTGCTGAGAAATGTGTAACATAAGAGAAACTTCATGTAAGCAAACATAGTACTTTGCTTAAAAGCCTGAACACAATGACTGCAATATGCTTCTGACGAAAATGCGGCAACTTGTCGCCAGAGAGAAATGTTGCAGTGCTATCGAAGACTTGATGACAATGAATGCAACAGCGAAAATCTGTATTTCATATAAAACATAAACAAACTCTGCAATGTTCGCCTTTGTCGTCTGTCAAATTAGAAATCGTATATATTAATAGGCAAACATCAAATGTTGTCGTACACTTTTTCGATATTAATTTTAGAATAAGGGCAATGAAACTTATATCATTGAAAAGATACTGCGCCCTTTATGTGCAGAATCATTTTAGATTTTAAATATATGACCTCTGGCAGGAAATAATGGCGTTGAAACTATGTATTAATTTTAATAAGGAATCTCAGGGCTAAGAAGAGGTAAAATAGTGAATGAGGTATCAAATGAAAGATCTGGATGTACAGTATGATTACATTTTAGATTGGTGACCTTCGACCTGCAATATGAGCGTTAAAAGATCATTTATTAAATAAAAGCTAAACTGTAACAGATGAAAGAATATAATGTAAGAGGAAATTTTAGACATTGATAAGGTGTGCAAAAAATACTTCCGACATTTTTCGCCATCTCTTACGGATACCATTTTTTATATTAAAAAAGTGAATATATATATTTTGATGGTGAAATTTCTTACAAATAGCAAATTATGAAAATATTCCGTTATTTTGACATGAAAATTATTGTGATAGTTTGAAAACTATAGATGTTTTCAGTACAAAGTATTTTTGTTTCGTTGGTTCAGAAATATAACGGTATACGAAAGCTTTTTGATAATATTTTTCTCGGATAATATGTTAAAAAAAATTTCCGTTACAAAGACATCAAAATTATAGAGATATCTTAAAAAATGTAGATTTTCTCAGTACAACGTATTTCCTTGAAGCAGGGTCATTGCCTCAGAATGAGAAAAAAACGATTGAAATTTCTAGTTTTGATTTTGCAAGCAAATTTTTTGGCCATTTTTCAATCGATTTTCATCAAATTTTCTTTGGTTAAAAGATCAATTAATTGGCTTTGGAGAAATAAGAAAACATTTACCGTTATCTCGCCGATTCAATGTTTTATATGGTTTTAAAAATACCTCTAAAATATTCAGTTTTTGTTAAAAAAATAGGCCAAACGTTTTTGTTATTGTAATTTTTTTTTCTTATAAAATTTTTTTTTCACATTCTTTCATATGACGTATCATTTATTAGCAAAAATTGCTTCATTTTGACACATACTGCAAAAAACAGTTTCTATCATCGAAAATCATGAGCCCCTGTGATTTTTTTGATGAAAAATAAATTTTTCAAAATGTTGTTTTCATATTTTTACAAAGCTCTACAGCTTCAAAAATAATTTCTGTGAAAAAAATTTTCAAATATTTCAAACCACTCCATAGTTATATACACAAATCTATGTTTTAAGCCATTTCGTTATACATATATAAAAATATGCGTAGGAGAAACAGTTCTTCCGTGTATCTGAACCGATTTTGATAATTGTTTTAAATAAATTAGAGTAGGAAGAAGAAGTTCACCGAATATTTTAGTGACCTTTGACCTGAAATATGAGCACTGAAAAATATTTCTGAAGTAAAACCTAAACTATAAGAAATGGAAGAACATGGCGTAGGAGAAAATTTTAGATATTAATACAATGTAGTATAAACATTTTTCACTATCTCTTACGGATACCCTACAATAAGCATTTTTTATAGTACATTTTTTATTTTACAAATAGTAAATTCTGAAAAATTTTGATATAAAATTTATGACGATATCTCGAAAACTGTTGCTTTCTCTCGAAACTTGAGATTTTCTTAGTACAACACATTTTCTTAAGGCAAGGTTAATGCCTCAGAATGAGAAAAACGATTGAAATTTCAGAAAGTTGGTCGAATTGCGACCACAGGCGATACTAGTAGATCTAAATCTGCGACAGCAACAATTGTCGTCTCATCCTCTTTTTGATGTGTTGACATCATAAAATTTGTCTACATATGAAATCATGCCTTCTATATTTTGACAATTGGAGTTTGTCGCATGTTGCAGTCATTTTGTTCAGGCTATTAAGCGTTTTAGTAAAATGATAAAGATAACAGTTATTTGTTATGTTAAAGCTTGCTCTGTGCGAATGTTGATTCAAAAAGTATCGAACAGAACCTTTTGCTGATGACCATCGAAGCCAGTAATTTTTTATTTCACTTCGGCATAGAAAAAATTTTAAAAACATTACAAAAAATCATATTTTTAAAAATAAGTATAAAGAAAAATTAATGTTAGTAGTGTTTTTATTTTATTTATTTTTTTTTTTACATGTTCTGGATCATAATGTCGCTGGAACCAAATAACGAAATAATAAAATAAAATAAATTAATGGAAAAACGATAATTTTTGCTTACGAGTTAAATTGCATTTTTAAAGCTCGGCCAAATAATATTAGATGCATATTTTAAAAAATAAAAAAAAAATGTATAAAACCTTAGATTATTATTAATGATTTTTCGTCAAAATATATTCCATATGTGTTTTTGTTTGGGCAACACATTATTCAAAATGGTTTAAGCCGTAAATAACTCCAAAATGCCCTTAAAACTATTTGCTAAATATCTAAAGGTCAATTTTTTTTGGGTCTTAAGGTATTTTTATTCTGATTAGGAATGCTACTTTCGGAAAATGGACGCACACTGAAGTAATTTATCATTTTTGTAAAGTGAACTGGTCTAATGTACATCTATAGTTATACTGACGAGAGAATGGAGCTGAATTTTTACAAGAGTCTTGTCGCTCCACTTTGCGCGCTCATTTCAACCTTTTCATATTGACAGCTCTTTTAGTTCACTTACAACAACTTCGATATTTCCGTGTGTGTTGTAATTCGAAGAATTAACTTCGTTGGCGCATCGCGCTGCGACAGCAAGAAAAAATATTTTTGGCATTGTTGTTGCTTGTTATTATTGCTGATGAGTGTATTTTATTGAAATTCTCTAAAGTTTGTTTCAAAACATGTATTTTGTTAACGCTTGAGTGAAATAATTTCACTCCCTTTGTTATTAACATATATCAAGCTATATATGAAATCGATTCTAAATGAGTGAGCTCCAAAAAACAAATTTCTAGCCAAAATTATTTCAAATCTATCACATTTTGTAAAACTCTGGCTTGTGGCTTAGAAAGCAGCTTTTAGTAAATACAAAAACATTTTCTTTTAAAAATGGATTAGGTGTAAAATAAATACCTTGCTGCCTAAAAAATATACATCTTTTGTAATATTTTATTTATAGAGCACAAGTTCTAAATAGAATTGATATGTAACCATTATAAAGCTTTATAAAAGCTTATCGAAAAAAATGTATTTTCGTCAATATTTGCTGTTTGTATTTATTTCAAGCTAATCTTGTTTCACTTCAACATTTTTTCGAAACCTTCAGTTGAACTCAAAATGTTTAAACTAATCTTCTTTAAGTTCGCTTAAAAACATGTCCTTGTGCTAATTCATTGTGATTGTCATGGTTTTTTTATGAAATTTAGTTGCTCACCTTTACCTTGAATAGAGTTTTAAAAAACAAATAGCATCACAATGACTGTCAACCAAATGTTGTTGTTGCAGATAAGCAAAAAGTAACCACAACAACACACAAAGTAGAGCACAAAATATAGAAAATGAGTACGTAAACCAAAGAAGAGCAACAACAAACGAAATGTATGTTGTTGACCTTAAGAGCAGCAGCAGCAACAACAACATCAACGACAAGAAAATGTCACTTTTGCCAACAAATTTAACAGAATTTACATTAAGAACATGAAGCCATCAGCAGCATCAACAGCAGTAACAGCCACAGCAGCGACTAAAAGCTTAACAAGAAAAAAATCAAGCTTTAAGAAAAACAGCAAAAAAAAAAAACGAGCCTGTGAGATCCAAACTTATGCGAATAAACTAAAAAAAAACAACTACAAACAAACAGCAGCAGATACTTGCGTCAAGAACACAACAACAAAAACAGCAAAAAAGGTGACATAAGCAACAACACACAAAAAATTGCCTACATATCATTCGCTATTGCTTTTTGTAGTGGTGGTCATGGGCGTAGCCAACTTTCGACCGAGGAGGGAAATATATTAATAAATTACACACAATTTATATTAAAGTATTAATATATTTAGTTATTTACTTTATTTCGATGGGGTCTACAGTCTTTAAAGGCGACACAATAAGTTTGGATGAATAATAAATATTTGGTTTTATTAACAAAATCCCGATACTTTTCTGACAGAATGTATGTTCTTAAATTACACTGTGCAACACATTTTTCTAACGGAAAAGTGGATAACACAGGATGATAGTACTAGTGTATAGTAAGAAAACCCTAAAAGAAATTTGCAAAGTTAGTTCGCTTTAAAAAGATATAGGCATTAAAAGTTTGCTTCTTGCAGAGTATTTTTTTTTTAAATAAAGTGCTCATTAAGGCATATCAAATTGCAATTTTTTCGAGTTTCGCATTCTAAGAGGTCTCAAAAGTTACATGGTGGTCAAGATCTACAAAAAAAAAAGAGAAGAAAAGGATATCTTCCTCTTACACAAGGACAAAGTTGTTTTTTGAGAAAAATAGTAAAAAATAACGATCTATTAATACTTTAACAGGCTTAAACTAAGAATATCTCGCCAAACAAGATGCAACTCTTGATTTCTACCCTCATTGTCCTGTGTGAGAGATACTCGAATCCAAATGTACACTCGAAATAGCACAGAACTTTTGATTGTTATCTGATTGTCTAAATGTTGGTGTTATTGATTGAAGTGTTTGTTTTCTTTATATTTGGCGAATTAAATATTTGCATATTTTTCGCAAATGCATTTTCTTGTTTTCGAAAAATGTATTTTGAATGCAATTTTATAAGTTTTTCAAAAAAATTAAGATAAGGTTTTATATATTTCTGACATGTGGCAAGGTTTTATATATTTCTGACATGTGGCAAGGTTTTATATATTTCTGACATGTGGCAAGTGGTAACGAAGATATTTTTGTGAATTTGGATTTTTTACTTTACTGAAAGTATTTTTTTAAAACACCAGGTTAAGACCACGATTCTTTTTTGTGTTTCAATTTTAAAAAAAAATTTCTGCTTGCCATGAAATTTATTATTTCGTCAAAACTCCTCACCTCATCATTTACCAAAATGTTAAACTAAAATTTTGAGTTTCTGAGCCTGCCATTCGATGAGTCTCAATTGATTTAACAAATGCTTTTAAGATGTGTTTAAAAAAAAAATTATTTTACCACTTCTGATGCCTGAGATATAAAGCCTCCCAGTAGCGGATGGAATATATTCCGAATATATGAAGCATCAATTACCTTGTAATGACCACTACTTCCGACTATATTACCTTACTATGCATAAAAGGCCTTACATTTAACATTGAATGAGACAGGAGGTAAGTGATCGCCTCCCTTCAGCATTACCTAGAAGTTATGGAGTAACATACTACTTGTATTAAGTTATAAAAATCACTGCATTACTTTTCTTTGTATGCTACATTACAGGTAATGAGATATGAGTTAATTACTTCTGCTATATGCAGACGCATTACTTTTTGGAAAAAGTAATGCTTCCTTACCTAGTAATTTATTTTGTATTAGTTCTATGGTAACCACTGGCAAATCCGCTGCTGGGCTTACATTAATTTTTTCAAAAAGTTGAAAAATTGCGTTCAAGTATGCTTTTCTCAAAAAACATTAAATGCATAGGCAAAAAATGTGCAAATTTTAAATACACCAAATATAAGGAAAACGTAAACACTTTAATAAATACCACTAAAATTAACACAATCAGATAACAATCAAAAGTTATGTGCTACTTCGAGTGTACCTTAACATTCGAATATCCTTCACACAGGACACTGAGTAAAAATCAAGAATGGCATCTTGTTTGGCGAGATATTGATAATTAAAGTCTATATTTACTTTTGCTTTAAGACATATGTAGTTTTTCTGACAAAAGTAAAAGCATTTATAGGTCGTTAATTTATATTGTTTTTTGAGACTTTGTCCTTGCGGGAGAGGGAAATATCCTTTTTTGGGAGACCACCCTATGGAACTTTGAAGACCTTTTAGAATGAGAAATTAAAAAAATAATTTTTAATTCGATACAACCTAATGAGCACTTCATTTTTAAAAAATAAACTCTGCAAGAGGCAAACTTTCAATGCCTATATCTTTTAAGAGCGAGCTAACTTTGCAAAACCATTTTAGGGTTTTGTTGGTCTAGATCAGTACCATCAATCTGTGTTGGTCGCTTTTTCGTTAGATTCCATGACCCTTTAATTGTCGCATAGTGTTATTCATTAAAAGCAAAAACAAAACAAACAAAAAATCGAGAGTAGATTTTTAAAACTTATAGACAAAAATTTCTGTGCAGTATTTTTGCATTTTTTTTTTATAATTGGATTTAAAAACATAAGTTACACGACAGTTGAAATAAAAAAAAGCTATTGAAAAAGCTTTTTATTTAATCAATAAGGATGAAGCCTAGACAATTAAGCTCTTTAAAAAAGTTATTTATTTAATCATTATGGATGAAACCTAGACCATTTACTGGGTCTTATGCAATTTCGTGTTTCTTAATTGAAAATTTTTTAAAATTATAATTAAAAATTTAAGAGTACGTATAAAGTTATAAGGTAATAAATTACCTAATAGGTGAAGTTTAGGTCAGGAAATACTCTGTACAGAGGAGAGTGTTTCAGATAAACTCCTAAACAGTGTTTTTTAATGAACTGGATGAAATGTAAATGTTTATATTACAAAAAGTACAAGTTTTGTTGTGCGAGATATCTTATCACATAATGTGTGTTTTGTCTAGAAAAAACACATCATAAAACTATCATAAAACTGTTTCTACCACTTTTTAACATTGGTAAAACAATTCAATCAACAACATCAAAAAACATTAAAAAATATAATCTTTTAAGCTTAAGCAAGTTCAGAAATTAAAAACAAATGATACTTTTTTCAATATTAATATAAAAGAAAAATTTACCATAAATGAATCCTTTTTTTTTTTTTTTGTTCAATAACGTGTTAAGAAGTGTTCATTTTTTTCGAAAATCTGTTTGGAAATAAAGGTTTTATAGATTTTGATCAATAGAAGTATTAGTAATAACCCAGCAGCGGATTTGCCAGTGGCTACCATAGAACTAATACAGAATAAATTACCAGGTAAGGAAGCATTACTTTTTTCAAAAAGTAATGCGTCTGCATATAGCAGAAGTAATTAACTCATACCTCATTACCTGTAATATAGCATACAAGGAAAATTAATGCAGTGATTTTTATAACTTAATACAAGTAGTATGTTACTGCATAACTTCTAGGTAATGCTGAAGGGAGGCGATCACTTACCTCCTGTCTCATTCAATGTTAAATGTAAGGCCTTTTATGCATAGTAAGGTAATATAGTCGGAAGTAGTGGTCATTACAAGGTAATTGATGCTTCATATATTCGGAATATATTCCATCCGCTACTGGGAATGTTCAAGTATCAAAGAGGATATGAGCTAAATCCCCCTCAGAAGCATGATTTTTTTTTTGTTTTTTTTTAATAGCATTTTAGCTGTAATACTTATATGTTGGTGTATGTTTTCATATCGGCATTAATTTGTTTTAAAAACCTCAAATTTTTAAAACAAAGTACGTAAAAACTGTGCTTTAAAGTACTTTTCTTAACTCATTTCCGAATAAAAAAGGTTCGTTTTTGAGAGAAAAATTAGTAAGGCGAATGATTCAAAAAGGCTTAATTTCTAAGTGCCCAAAAGAAAGGATTCTTTAAATTTTTCCTCAAACCCATTTTTTAATTGAAAATAGAATGGCCTCGTTTTTGAATGGATTTGTACTTATACGGTTCTTTGATTATTATAAAAGGGTTTTTTTTCTTGGTGCCAAGAAAATGTTCAAAAATTAATTAAGAAAAAATAGTTTTGGTTCACTGTGTGCCTAAATCTATTCTATCATTCACATGTGATTCTATCATTCACATATACTTTAAATATAATTACAAAATAATTTTATTTTTACTAGGTTAAAGTGAGACAATCATCTTTTTTGCTTAAGGTTGCGGTATCATATCGTCGCTCACCTCACGTAGTATCGTATCTGATTTTACTACATTTTACTGGGCAGCATTTTTAAGATGTTGAGTGATTTTAAGTGAGCTTTTCTCTTTCAAATTTGACATAAGTATACACATTTAAGTTAAATATAAAATTAATGAAAAATTATAAAGAGAAAAGTACACTTTAAATCACTCAAAATCTTAAAAATGCTCCCCTGCAAAATGTAGTAAAATAAGATACGATACTACGTGTAGTAAGAGACGATATGAGCTGCACAGAGCACAAGTGGCATAAGTCCAGTTTTGATAGTTTAGAAAAAATCGAACACTTATAAAAACTCTTACAAGAAATTTCAAGTACAGAGAACTCAGTTTTACTTATAAGCAAGGTGAAGAGCATAAATGGAGCTATTCATATAGTAAAAAATAAACTAAATAATACCCAAAAATGATGAAGAATATTGCATACTACACGCAGAGAAAAAACATAGCTGCAACAACCATGTTTTAAGAGGATCATAGTATGATTCGGATAATGATCGTTGCTAGCATGTTCTTAAATTTATAATATTTTCTTTGATCATGATAAAATGATTACAACAACTTTATTTAGAAAAGGAATTTTTTTATAGGAACCAAAATATTATTGAAACAATCATTATTCTCTAATTGGGTCGAAAATAGAATGATTGCAAAAACTATATTATGAATTTATTTTAAGGATCCAGAATATTATTGTAATAATAATTTTATTTTTTTTATTGTAATGCACTCCGATTTTCACAGCTATTATTTAAGATATCTTTAGAGATTTGCCATTGTCTGGGCTGAACAGAAATATTAATTCAATTGAAAAAACTTTTTGATTAAACTTTCTGTCCGAGCTGGGGTTTGAACCGCGGCTTTTTCGCTTACGAGCCACGCACACTACCAGTAGACCACAGCCGCTACTACCGCTCGCCTGACTTATGCCATTCATAAACATGGTACATTAAGTGCATTGTCACAAAAATAGCAATATGTGTGACAAACAAAATATGGTCAGAATTGCGAAATATATTTACGGTAAATAGAAATATGTTTGCTACAATTAAAGTAAAAAATGTCACCTTTCTGCGTGCTGTTTTTAGGATAAGGCGATTTAAGACAAAACACAATAATTGAACAATTGACAAACGAAACAGCACATAGCCAGGAATCGATAAAACTTATTGTGTCTGAATGAAGTGAAAGGTTTTCCTGCAAACTGTTCAGACACAATAAATTCTTTCGATTTTTGGTTATGTTCTGCTTCGTTTGCCAACAATCAAAGAATAATTCAGACAAACATTCAAAATTCTTATATGTTTGTCTCTATAAAAATATTCACATTTATCATGATTGACAGAACTACAACATTTTTGTTGCAACTAATAGTTGAGGCAATCATAGTATGTTGACGATTTCAAAGATGGTATAATTTCAACTATAATGTTATTTTTGGTACCACCATTAGTAAATAATGACTTTTAACTAAAGGCAAAAATTTGTGTTTGCAGAAATAGTACAATAATTTTAGTAAAAAAATTATTATTGCAGTAATCATGTCTCAATCATGTCTTTTCTCTGCGTGTAGTAAAATAAATTGGACTTACGCCACTTGTCTTCTTAGAATGGTTTCCAAATGTCGCGTTTCCGCTGTAAAAGTCTAATTTGAGACATTTTAAAGAATGTTTTGATGAGGAATGACTATATTTACACCTATATGTCGGACCAAACCACCCCTTAGCGATTATCTTTATTATTAAGAAAGATATAAAATACATTAACTTACGCCACTTGTTCGCTGAACATTTTTTAAAAATTCTCGTTTATTCTATAGAAATCTAATGTGAGATATTTTTAGGAATGTTTTGATGAGGAACGACTGCACTTAGGTCCAGAAGTAGGATAACCCCATTTTAGTGTTCCAACTAAATAGGGTATATTGGAGGTGGCGTGTCCGTGGTGGAATAACGTCAGATCAAATATTAGCCATTTGATGAGTTTGCACTGATGTGAGTTGTTTGTAGTGCCCTACCGAATATTCTTTTTCGATTTTGGCCCTTTTTCTTAGTTTCGGCTATTCGGCCTCAATATGGCCGAAACCGAAACTTTTGGTCGAAACCATTCAAAAAAGCCATTTTGTTATATAAAATTATCTCTTATTTATTATATTAAATTTAAAGGTTAATACGTTTTATGATCTATTAATTTTTACATGAATTAAAATGCGAGCTTTAGATCAAGTATGTTTTTAAGGAGGCAACAACAACAACAACAACAACTCTGTATAGAGTCAATCACTTAGGTGACTAGACAGTCTGTTTCGGAAATTGCTACATTTTCCTCTTCAGTAGTCTTTGAGTGATTAAGCTGTGATCAACTCACTGTTTAAATTTCATATGACTTCACACATTTAGGAATTCATTCATCTGAATTATATGGCTACTAATCATATGACATTTTAAAGTAGTGGGCACCGCCAATCAACTCTACCAAGGTTGCCATCTGTTCTAGTTGATTGTTGTTGTTTATGTTGCCTTCTTAAAAACTTACTTGATCTAAAGCTTGCAATTTAATTCATGCATTAAAGTTGAACTTTAATATTCAAAGAACACTTTTTATATTTTTTTTATATTTTTATTCTGAAGTGTTCTTTTCTGTTTCCTTATATCGGTTTTATTCAAACACTGGTTGTATGTAAATATATAAAAACTAGTAAACCCGTGTTCCGAAAAAAATCCAACATACCTAGATTTTATTTTAAGCTATTGAATAGATTTTCAACTGATCAAAATTGAAATGGAATTAATTTTGGCCTTTTTGCAATACATGCGGTATTGCACGCGCAACGACGATATAATGTAAGCATATTTAATTTCTTACCCAAATTTATTTTACATTTACAGGAATAAGAATATTTCTTGATTTCCAGTTGAATAATGCTTGAACAAAAAGGTTTCATTACCAGTTTTTAATTTCTTATTTAATTTTTATGTAAATTTTAAAAATTAAAAAATTGCCGACCAACAATTTAGAAAACTTTTTTCAACTGTAAGAAATCATTCCAGTATCACTTAGATATTTCAAGATATTCAACTATGTCAATTCATAGTTTTAGCAGTGAAATTATAATAGATTATTCGTCAGTATAACAGTTCCATAGTTATTAGCCGATAGGCGCTAAATAACTCACATGTTTTTAGGCATATGCTGAAATTAAGAAGAGAAAAAGCAGCATAACAACAACAATTATATGCAAATTTTAACTTGCTATAACTTAAAAAATATAAATTGTAAAAAAATAAAAAGTCCAGTTTGCACATCTACAGGTCTAAACCTACCACAGCATACTAAATTTGTTATTATTATTCATCAAATAGAGGTTTATTCTCTTAATGATTACTTAAAAATTAAAATACAGTATATTATTACAATTTGATCAGGTTACGTTAAGTTACAGGAATTATTACTTACACTATTAAAATATAAAAGCAGAGAATTCTTAAAGACACTCCTAATTTGCCACTCCACTCCTGAATTTGCCAGTCTTAAACAACGAGTGATTGGTTCGTTCATATGTGGTTTACTCTATGAAATGGCTCATGAAATAATCTTTAAGATCTCAGATAACGTGAAGGTACGTGAAAGTATAATTGAAAAAGCAAAGTAACAGTTTATTTCAAAGCATATTAAATCCCGTACGAACATAATGGCAAAATATTTCCGGCGATTTTCCAAGGATAGAATAGCAAGAAGAAGCCTTCTCACATGATATTCTGGCATTTCGATATTCCAATTTAAGCGACTGATTGCAATTTTCGTAAAGCGTCGCTGAATTCTTTCGATTCTATTAGAAGCGCATCTATAGAAAGGGTTTCAGATTATGCAGCAGTATTCTAAGATAGATTTTACAAATGCAAAATATAACGATTTTAGAGAAAATGGATCACAAAGGTCTTTAGTGTTTCTGTTTTATGAAACCTAACATAGCATTAGCTTTTGCTACAATATAGTCTATATGCTTTGAGAACCTTAGTTTATTATCAAGTATAACTCCAAGATCTTTCTTTTCAGTTATTCTAGACAATGTCATAATTCACAGTTTATATGTGTAAACTACGGGCGATAAAATTCGATTGAGTGTCAAACTTTGGCATTTAGATATATTCAGCGGCAGTAAATTGTCACTGCACCAAACAGATAATTAGAGCAAATCTCCTTCAAGATTCAAACAATCGTTTGTGTTTTTTATAATAGAAAAAAATCTTTATGTCATCAGCATACATTAAACACTGAGAAAATTGTATTTCTTTAGGAATGTCATTTACGAATAAAAGAAACAGAAGTGGCCCCAAGTGACTGCCCTGCGGAACTCCTGAAGAAACCGAAATAGCATCTGACTGTATATTGTTAACACGAACAAATTGTGACCGTCCTGTAAGGTATAACTCGAACCATTTTAAAAAGTTAGAGTGAAAGCCAATTAATTTGAGTTTTCCTATGAGTAACTCATGATGAACTCTATCAAAGACTTTTGAAAAATCTGTAAATATAACATCACATTGATGTCCTTCTTCAAAACAATTAAAAATATATTTTATAAAATATTGTCAAATTTGTAGTTGTTGACCTTCCCCTGATAAAATCGTGTTGATACGGTGATATAGCCTCTTTTATTAAAAAAGTGAGTCTGTTATATACTAATTTTTCAAAAAGTTTAGGAATCGTGGATATTTTACATATTGGGCGATAATTAGAGACCTCGTTTTTAGAACCGGTATTATGAATCGGTGTAATGCAAGGAATTTTCTAATCTGTTAGAAATTCACCTTTTCTTAATGATTGATTAAAAATTGTCGTTAATGGTAAACATAACCCGTCTGCGCAACTTTTTAATAGAATGAGTGGAAAACCATCCCACCCGGGTTGTTTATCAAGGTTTAATTGCTTTAAACTTTCCCTAACTTCTATTGAGCTGAGTTCTAGGTCACCTTTATTAAGTAAACAACAGGATGTGTATGTATTTGTATTTGTGATGTTGTTTGAAGAAACATATACTGATCGAAACAGTTCCGCGAAAATATTGCAAATTGATAGAGGGTCATATGTTGTATTGCCCATGTATTGAATAGTATTAGGAATGCCCGTAGATTTCTTTTTGCTATAAATAAAATGCCAAAAACTTTTACTATTGGTCTTCAGTTGACATTCTATCTGGAAAATATAATTTTTATATAAAAATTTGTTCAGTTGATCACATTTATTTTGAAGAAAGCGATAATTATTTAATAGAATTTGATTATTATTTGATTTTCTGTAAAGTTTATGTGCTTTATTTTTTTTTTTTTTTTGTTATTTAAATTAACCAGAACTTAATTGAACCATATTGGCTTTGATAAATTTTTTAAAAAAGCTCTAGAAATTTAAAGGTTTATAGCTTCTTTAAGCTTGTTTGAAAAATATTGTAATTTTAAGTTATTAAGATTGGACTTGTACTTAAAAAGTCTACGCCAGATAAAATTTGCATTTGCGTAATATATATAAGATTTTTTTTATAACTTATTTTCATCGTTGCTTTAATAAGAAATGTCATAATTTCAGATGCTATGATATGTATAGGCATATACTTTGACAATTTCCGTCAGAAATTAGCTGTCCGTAAAACTGTGCACTTAAGTCACTTTTGCTCTGAAAAAAATATGTTATTTGTTAGAACAATAACAAAGTATTGCATTTTATTCAGAGATTGCGTAAGTTAGGAGATTCTTACCCGGACTCACAAACATTTTCCTTTTCACTTCGATGTACTTAACTCAATTTTCCTAAAAATTTTACTTCCGCCACTTGTGCTCGTGCAGCTCATATCATCGTTACAAAAGTAGAATATGAAAAATTGCATTTTTTATTTTCAATGGAAATTTAAAGGAAAACTAAAAATTAGACTATCGAACCTAAAAAAACTACACAGATTTAATTTTCAATGGAAATTCATTAAAAAAAATTGAAGTAAGATTTTCCTTTATCGATGGTCTAGTAACCTTCTACTTTGTTCTTGAACTTTTTACTTTAATTCGTATTGAATGTATTTAATTTCTTGTGGGGGGGACAGTTGTCCCACTTACCCCTTTCTCCACATGGCCATAATAGTGGTTGTGCTGTTTTTGTTGTAGCAACAGTCGCTGTAATATCATACTTCATCTTGGCATTTATTTCAAAACCTGGCTGCTGCTGCTGTTTATGAGCTCCAATGAGTTATTGCGTTTAGCACGTGTGAGTGTGTGTACCAAAGTGTGTGAGAGTATGTGTGCCTTAATACAAACATATGTTTTTATATCAGAATGTGTGCGAATTTAGTCTTGTACTAGAAGAGTTCTGTTTTCTAGAAAGCTACCCAGCAAACCAAATGATATCGTTTTGGTATCGAAGTTTCAATAGAAAATTGTATCATTTTAAAGATATGAATAGCGTAGTGAATGCGTTTTTTAAATAGTTCAAATGCAAATTATCAATTAGAAACTATGTTTTTTTTTTGGCAGAGAATTCACACGAAATTTTACTGGAACATTTTATAAATTCGCTAATAAGCTGTTTTTTAAATAAGAACCTAATATTAAACACTAATAAGGCTTAAGCCTAGTACTCTGTTCGTTAACGTGAAATTTCGCTGGCAACATCTATTTATTTGTTGCGAGGAATTCCTATGGCAACGTTTTTCAGAGAGACACAGAGAATAAGTTGGGATATTTCATATGATCTCTCTCTTTTCACTTCAAAATAAATAGACAGTGCAATTAAATTGTCGTGAAAAAATTTTGCTCAGAAACATGTTGCGCTAATTTCACGCAGCGGAACAGACTACTGCTCTGACGAACATGCTGTGAAAATGTCCACGCTTGCTTCGCAGCTGTCACTTTTTGTATGGAGATTTGAGTGGAATTTCACATGAAACTGAACAGAGTACTATGCTTTAGAATTGAAAAATATATGACGTATCGTTACAATATTGAGATTTTTTTCAAACTGGATATCGTTTCGATATCGAAAATATATCGCTAAATTTAACTATCTTTATTTTATTTGCTGTCTGGTTGCAATGTATTCATGAATATGTATGTGTCTGTGTAGGTTTTTTGCCTTTGCAATGCTGTTGTTGTTTTTGTTTTAGTTGTCAACTTTTAGTTTTTTTATTTTTGAACGCAGCCAAACTAAACTCAACTGAATTTTATGCTAATAGATGAAGACTAAGCTGGGTAAAACTTTTACTAGACGCCTGAACTTGAAGCCGGAAACATAAACGTGAGTTTCTCTGACAACAACAACAACGACAAAATCAGTTTCAGCAAAAACTACATCAAAAAAAAAGATTTCAACTACCAAAACTAAGTTTACGACAACACAATGAAACAAAGAGAAAACACACAAGAAACAAGAAACTAGAAAGATGCAAAAAGCAAAAAAGGTATTAAAAATGTGACCGTTAAATGCTGTTGTCAAAGGATAATATTAGGATAATGCTGCAACTTCTTGTCGTGTTTACTTTGAAGAGATCCAAAAAACAAATACCAAAGATAAATATAAAAAGGGCATTTCTTCCTGCTGTGTCTTGGTTGTGTCTGTTGAAAAGTAGGTTTTTCATAAAATGTTAGGAAAATATATTTAAAAGAAACTACATAAAAAGCGACATTGCCAAATACTAGATGCTCAAAACATGTAAATTTAGTAGAGTGAGGTAGCTAAATAACTACAGCAGGTGAGTAAAAATATGCCTGATTTAGTCTTTTTTTTTGGGAAAACAGCTTTATGTAAAGTAAGATTCTGTTCGTTTTGTTAGCTAAAAACTAATTTTTAATTGTAAAGAATTGAAAATTGTAACTTTTCTTAGTCTCAAAAAGACTGCTGATAAAACCTACTAAGGTTATATATTTTAGAAAGTGAGGTAAACAAATTATTTTTTGTGCACTTATTTATTCAATTTTTGTTTCAACAATACCAAAAACATAAACATATCTTTAAAAACAAAAAAGTTAGCAATACCAAGAAAATTATACTCGCCAGAAAACCTATAGAGGTATGATGAAATCTCTATTTGCAATGAATTTTCAAGATAAGTTTTCTATTAGTTAGTTTTTCTGCTAAAAACAATAATGTTTATCAAAGTAATGAAATGCTAATTAACCCTGTAGCTCCTAAGAGTCTGAAAATAGATTAATCATGAGATTATTCTTGCCCCAACAATTCTTATAATTAAAAGACATATAATTCTTCATTATTTAAGTTCTCTTTCATAATTAAAAAAATGAGTGGGCGTGATTTTAGGACTTTAATAACGCAGTGCAACACGAAAAAAAAAATAACCATATACGGACATCACTACGTGATAAAAGACCAAAAACAAAAGACCACTGTCTCCCAGTTTTGCCCAAAGTCATCCAGGTTTTTTTTATGGACCCCCAAAAGATGTGGGTCCTCGGTGTCATTTTTGCAAAAACATGATTATTTTCTCACGCTCATATCTTGCAAACCGTTCGGAATTTTGATTTACTCTCTGAGGCAAAGTTGTAGCTCTTATCATAAAGAACAAAAATTTTGAACATATTAAATAAAAAAAAAAACCTAATCTTCAAGGTCAAAATCGCAAAAAACTTTAAAAAATGAGCGAAAAATGGCCCAAAAAGCGTTTTTTTTATTTTCCGCTTTTGCGAACAAATTTACTTTATGAAAAATGCGCCAATTTTCTTTGGCCTGGTAGGGCTTACAGCGCTGATTAAAACCCCAAAGTTTTTTTAAGGAGGCCGATCCAACTTCTTGAGATATAGGCCTTTATGGCTTAAGTATATAATCGCTTATATCTTACCCATTTCTTATCCTATCTGGTTGAGATGGGTATCGTTGAGAAGACCTTTGCAAACGCTATACATCTGTATATAAATATGTTAATTTTTATTAACTCATTGGGGCAAATTAAAAAAAAAAATTTTTTAACCTCACTTTTTTAATAAAAATCTGGTTTTCTCAAAAAACAGCCCTAGTAAAAAAAAACCAATTGAAGTGTAAGAAAATAAGCGATTTCTTAAAAAAAGTTGATTTCAAAACTTTGAACGTAAATAATTGTCAGTCAGGAGGCCGAGTGTGTGAGTGCACTGTACCTTCACTGATAGTAAGTGCATTCTAATAAAAATTCTCAAGCTGGTGGGTGAGTTCCCGTGCCCAAACTGTCAAACAACTAAATGCAAGCAAACATCTGCATTGGATTCACATAAAAACAACCCAAAATATAAAAAAAAAATACCTGGAAACACATTTAAGCTCTTGTCATAAAGATGAAATTGTGAACATATAAAATCAAAAAAAACTTCTATCAAAAAACTACCTGAAAGCAAACATCTGCATTAAATTCACATTGTAGTTCTTGTCATGTTTAATGTCTTGTACGTTTAATTAACGCTCAAAAATGAAATATGCCTGGCCAGAACCATGTGTTTGTCCAAGGGTTAACACCGTTTAGGTAGCGCTTAGGTATCACGCGATCACGCACCGACCACAGCAGCACAGGCAATGCAGTAAGCTTAGCACACGCAACAAGGGACGCAGCACACAATATAAACGCGACACGACACTCACATCGAGGCATTACTAGGGTATCGAACCGAATAATGTTTGTTCGATTAATCGAATAATTATAATCGAAATTTTGCTCGAGTAATTCAAAATCAACATTTTCGATTAAGAAATTATTCGAGCAAAATGTATCGATTAATCGAGTAAGTTCGTAATATTACATAATTTTTTACTTGCAACAATTTTTTTAATTTTTTCCAAAGACGAACAATATGCAATTTATCTATTGTTTCGTTTATATGGAAATTATTCGACATTCGCTTATTGCTTCCATTGTGTTTGAATAGTTCCCGTTTGCACTAGAGAATCGTCTAGTGTAAATGGGGACAAAGAATGTTGACATTTTACAGCTGTTTTTTATGTACATCAGTTGTTTACGTTTATTTGAGTTAAACGTTTAAAGGCAAAGCGTGGATTTTTTATATGGTTCTCAAAAATTTGTTTAAATAGTGAAATAAACAATACCTACACCAAAAAAACATACAAAAGTGAGTTAACTATAAATAAAAATAAGTTTCAACGTATTTTAACAAAGCTCATGTTTCTCAATAGATTAGAATGAGCCAAGTGTGGAAATATTTCTCTAAATCTAAGAATGAAGCGAGTTGTAAAATATGCCCTAAAGTTTACAAGCGAACTGGTTCTTCAACATCATCTCTTATTTATCATTTACGAAAGGAGCATAATATACATTTTGAAGATGAACAGCCTTCCACATCGTCAGAAAGTCAAAAATCGGGACCACTTGCTAAATTCTTTAAACCTGAATGTGCTATTGCAACTTTAGAGGAAATCATTTGTAGAAGCATTGCTGAGGATGGAATGTCGGTGAGAAGCTTCAAGAACTACAAAATTATTTCATCGTACTTAAAATCAAGAGGCTTTGATATGCCAAGTAGTGAATCAACAATCTGATCTTATATTGACAACTTTTATTTAAGGAAGAAAAATGAATTAGTTGTCCAATTTCAAAACATTTTAGAAGATAATGGACGGTTTTCTATGACTGTAGATGAGTGGACGGATATATCGCAATCTAAATACATGAATGTGACTTTAAGACACTACGATACAGAGCGGAAATCGTTTAGTGTATATAATTTAGGTTTGGAAGAGGTTAAAAAGAAAAGTACCGCCCTGAACATGTTTTCTGGCATTAACACAAAACTGGAGTAGTTTGGATTAAGTTTTCAAAATCACATAGTTGGTTCTACGCATGACGGTGCTGCAGCAATGCGCAAATATGGAAAAGACTCGCCAGTTGAACCGCAGTTATGCATTAATCATGCAATTCATTTGGCCGTAATAGATACACTTTATTGCAATGATTTCACACAAAATACAAACTTAGACCACTCGGATTGTGATAGTGTTGATGATTATAGTGATAAATATGACGAAATAGAAGTATCTGCTGGGCTTGATCTTAAAATCGAAGTAAGAGAAATTATTGATCGTGTAAGCATTTGCGTAAATTTTTTAATAAATCAATCGACAAACAACAAAACCTGCAAACTTATGTCGTTTTGCAAGAAAAGAAAGAAATCAGATTAATACACGACGTGAAGCATCGCTGTTCATCGTTATCAAATATGATTTTTAACTTTCTTCGCATTTATAAATGCATAAATCATGCATTGTCAGATTATAATATGCCAGGTTTTACAATAAAAGACATTGAAACAATAACTAATTTAAGCAACACATTACAACCTCTTGATGTGGCCATTAAAGAGTTAGGCAAAGATTCAGCTACACTTATTGAATTTGAAGGGGTTTTGAAATTTTTAATCAAGAACTTAAACAAATCTAATAATTTTTTTTCTCATGAATTACTAAAGCATCTAATGTTTCGACTTAACGATCGGAGAAATAAAGTTTTAAATACGCTTTTTTTATATTTGAATTCGGGATCACTTCCAACAAATGAACATTTTTTCAAGTATAGCACAAAATGTGAAACAAAAGAATATGCAAACAAGTTGTGCTCCCGTTTGTTTGAAACAAATTCAAATAGTCTTGAGCTATCAAATGACTCAGATGAAGTCAGTGACAATGAAGACTTTAGTCATAAAAATAGCCTGGCAGAGCAGTTAAGTTGCACAATAAAAACCATTCAAAATACAAAAAAAATCTAAGACAGTCAAATTTGACATAAATGATGATTTTTTGTATTTAGATAAAACAAAAAAGAGATCTAAGAAACTCGATTTGCTTTTTAATGCGATTTTATCAATATCGCCAACGTCCACAATTAGCGAAAGAGTTTTTTCAAAATCAAACTTCATTAAAACGAAGTCCAAGAACCGCCTTAAACCGAAACATTTAAATTCTATACTTTTTTTAAAAGATTATTTCAGCAGATCTTAGATGGTTTTAAAATTTTCACCAAGGAAGTTAGCAAAAGTTCCAATGAATTTTTAAGTTTAATGTGTAAAAAATAATTAAATTCGAATGTATTAATTACACCTGTATTACATTTTTTTGTTATTCCTAATTTTTAATACCAGTAACATTAAATGTCTTAACATTATTTTATTAAATTATTTACGTATTATTTTACGCAACGATATCACTTGAAGTACAAATTTTAAGTTTACTGTGCACGTTTTAAGTTTTTAATATAAAAAAGTCCAATGAAATGATAAGATTTTTTTTGTTGTTATTCCTTTTTTTAAGACTGACTTATTGATTAATTTTTATTTTTTTTTACAATAAAACATAAAACCTTACAAAAAACCTTGTCGGCCTTTGTAGTCTAGTGGAGAGTGCGCTAGACTCTCAACCCAAAGGTCCCTGGTTCGAATCCAGGCTCGGGCATGGTTCTTTTCACTTTCTTTGTTCTTTCTTTGTCCTACATTTAAGAATTATGGAAAACTAAAAATTCACAACTAAATTGTGGAAAATGTGAAGGAATGGAACAACTAAGGGTTTGGAAATGCTTGCCGAGGTTAAGGCATAACACTAGCCTCGGTTAAAAAGCAATTCAAATTGTCTTTCGCAGTTGTTTCCCCTAATCAATAATTCACGTATAGTTTCCAATCAATTCCTCTACATAATCTATCCCTTTCCTTTCAGGTCAAAGACCAAACCTTGTTTGTATAAGGCGCATGCCTTGGTTCTTTGATCTTTAAAAAAAAAAAAAAAAAAAAAAAAAAAAAAAAAAAAAAAAAAAAAAAAAAAAAAAAAAAAAAAATATTCGCACATTTGGGCAGGGGCTTCAAGATCTTATTTGGAGCTTCTGGACCGAATTCAACGTCGTGCGATATATTTGATAGGAGATGAAAGTATTTCATCCTCTCTCAACTCTCTGGAGCATCGACGTAATGTAGGTTGCCTAAGCCTTCTGTATAGGTATTACCATGGGAAGTGTTCAAGGGAGATACATGGCCTGACGCCACCAGCTCGTGTGTTTCCCAGGTCCACTCGGGCAGCTGTCCAAGCCCACCCCTTAACCATTGCATCGATGCCTAATAGAACCTCGCATTACCGCGATAATTCGTTCTTTAGTCGCGCGGTTAAGTTGTGGAATAGTCTCCCTGCGAGCGTGTTTCCCGGCAGTTTTGAGCTGTGCAAATTCAAAACAAATCTTCACCGACACTACTCCATCTATCCACCCTCCAACTAACTATCACCCATCTTCCGAATCAACACAATGCTTAAGCATTTATAGGGGGCATCCCCTGAGCGTTGGTTCAGTCTAAAAAAAAAAAAAAAAAAAAAAAAAAACTAAAATTTTTTGCTTCTTTTATTACAATTAAAAAAAATGTTGACTTTATATGATTTAAATACAAATTCTAAATGTTTGATAGTTTAAATCATACTTGATTTTAAATACTATCAAACTATCAAACAACTAGAATTTGTATTTAAAATCAAGTATGATTTAAACTATCAAACATTTAGAATTTGTATTTAAATCATATAAAGTCAACATAATAAATATAGAGGTCATTTAGAAAAAACTTTAATTAAAAAAAATTTACTCGAATAACTCCAATAATTTTTAAAATTTACTCGATTAATCGAGTAAGTCAAAAATCCAGATTTCAAATAACTCGATTACTCGAGTAAGTCAAAAACCCGAATAATTGGATACCCTAGGCATTACACAGCGCGACGTCAACGAGAGCTCAGCGGTGAAAGTAAAAAAAGTGAAAGTGCTACAGCATAATTCGCACACAACATTGGCAACTGACAATTTCAATATGCAGTGTGAAAATATTGATTTATTTTGCTACGTTTGCGGTCATCAAATCAGAAAAAAAAGTTCTACAACATTGCAAAAGGAAAATAATCTTTTAACTAGTCAATTCAAGAAAGCATATAAGTTGTTTTTCGACAAAGTAGACTTGACCGGTGAAAATTACACACCTAATACAGTGTGTCGCCAATGTTATAACAATCTCATGGCATGGTTGAGTGGAGGCAAACATAGTATGAAGTACTGTAAGCCGGTAAACTGGATTAATCTCCCAGGTGATCATGATGAAACCAGTGGCTATGCATGCGTAAATTACACATGTGATCTAAATCGATATGCTGAGAGGAACAAAAGTTATAAAGCAACTGTAAGAGCCACACTACCAGTGCTTGCACCTGAAAATTTTGTATCACCAACAGGGAAGAGATGGACCACAACTAATGACACAAATGGAAATGGATTTCATTATGACCATATTGGGACTATCGCAGCGACTTTCCATATTTTTGACAGCGTTTTTAAAGCAAAGAAAACTCACACATGGTAATGTGAACTCTACGGCGTACCGCAAACGGCAAGCTGAATTTCAGAGCCTCTACACTCTAAAGCACTCTAAGCTGCATTTTCTTCATTTTCATTTTGACGATTTTATCAAACAACTCCCTACCGAATCCGATGAGCAAAAAGAACGGTTTCATCAAACCACAACGCCAATGGCAAACAGTACAAAGGCAAAAAACTCGACGCATTGCTTGCAGAGGTAATATCAATTTTATTTTTGCATTGTTTTGCATTCCTTTTTTGACTTCTTTTCTAATTCATTTCAGGTATGTTGGTGGAGTCACAAGATCACCCTGTATGATGTTAATGAAGTATTTGAAGAAAAAGCTGATGATGGAGGGCAGTCTGGAAGTAACGTGCCTGTGGACACCATAAGCTCTGAATCAAAATCAAATTCGGACGATTCGGACGACGTTTTGGATCCACAACTTAAGAGATTGCGATTTGCAAGTCCAGGGCTATCAACATTATAAACATACTACGAATATTTTTTTTTGTAATTTTTGTATTAGATAGCATAGTATTGTAGTGCCATTCCGTGCTGAGACTACTAATCCCTAAAACACTGAATCATTATTACTAAATATCTATGCTACTACTCTTTGTTACAACCCTAACTCTATATGTCAACCCATACCACCTAAGAACTAAGATTAATAAAATCAGTAATAGTATAACAATGAAACCTGCAACATGCCTTTTCACTTACGGGAGAAGGGTTTATAGTATCTCAATGTTGAAGTAAAAAAAAAAAACAAATGAAATTAAAAAAATTTTGGGAAATTTTTCACTTTTGTGGCTACCTAAGCGCTACCTAAACGGTGTTAAGAATCATTCCTAGGAAGTTTATATGTTCTAAGAAGCTGCTTATTGAAATCTTAGGTTCATTTTTGTAGTTGATTATTTCCTTGAATTTTGAACGGTTTGCTATCTATGGACCTGAACAGGGGAAAAAAGGTAAAAAAATTGAATTTTTTAAAGTTTTTTGCGATTTTGACCTTGAAGATGAAGTTTTTTTGTACTTTATATGTTCACAGTTTTTGTTTTTTATGACAAGAGCTACAACTTTGCCTCAAAAAGTAAATCAAAATTCCGAACGGTTTGCAAGATATGAGCTTGAGAAAATAATCATTTTTTTGCAAAAATGACACCGAGGCCCCACATCTTTGGGGGCCCATAAAAAAAAACCTGGAGAACTTCGGGCAAAACTGGGAGACAGCGGTCTTTTTTTTGGTCTTTTATCACTTAGTGATGGCTGTATATGGTTATTTTGCCATGACTTAAAAAAATTACACACTGTGTAATACGTTTTTAAGAAAACTTCCGATACAAAAGTCTTAACATTGGAAAAAATTTAGCCCTTTTTACAGTAAGTTCTGTTTTATTTATTCTCAAGCTCATGCTTATTACATTTATTCAAAATTTTAAGCATCTTTAAAGCACAATTCATAGCTTATATCTTATCTGTAAGACTTAACAAAACATAAGCTCTAAGTAACTAGCTCATAAGTCTTATAAGCTTGTTTTCATGCGTATTTTATTTTTGCTTCAAGTGCTTCAGCTCGTTGTTGCTGCTTGCTTTGCGCCCTTTACTGTAAAAGTTTAGTTTTTATTTTTTGCGGATTTTGCTTTCAAACATCCTTTGAATGCTATGCTATGTACAGCGTTGTCAGATGTCTGAAATCTGAGGCAGCTTTAAAAAACGCTGAAAAATTTCACATTGCTTTGGCAAGAAAATAAAAGTGATGGAATCTTTATTAAATTTTGTCACACACACACGAAAAGTTAATAGAAAACAAAACATGTTTTTAATGTTGTTTGCTGTTTGTGCTAAGAAACAATGCGGTGCACGTTTCAGCAGCCCGTTTAACTTTCATGCTATAAAACAAGCACCCCACACACACACACACACACACACATAAACTCACGCGCACGCACTCTACTACATAGTTACACATGCTGTACATGTATTTTTATTGAATTCAGCCACACATTAAAAATCAATTCACACCGCAAAAGCCAGCAGAGTTGGTGGGGGAAACCGGGGGTGGAGCGTGTGGGTGAGCGGTTGTTGCCCTAACAGCTCGGAGTTTTATTTTATGATAAAAAAAATAAATAAGGCAATAACAATTTTGTTGTTTTATGATTATATTCGCTGAGCTAAGCAAAATAAAACCATAAAATGTCAGGACCTTTGTGTAACACAAGCAAACAAAACAAAATAAAACAACAACAACAAAAACAACAAAACCAAAATTAAAAACCTTAGCTTACAAAAAGTTGACCTATTTGGTTTTGTGTGCGTCCTATACGCTGGTGATGCTTGGCGAAAATTTGCCAAGATGTTGTTTCGCACATAAAAGTTGCTTTTATTACAATTTAATGACGATTTATAACACTGTGCGTGTGCGTGTATGGGTTTTTGTTACACATTATTATTCTGAAGAAATAAAAATGTCAGTCTTGTAATGAAGTCTTTGTATCGTTTTTTTTTATGTTTAAGAACTGGTTCATAGCTTATTTTGTAACTTGTTATTTGAAAATAAAATATTAATTGGGGATATGTTTGAGTGGTTTGTCACTTTGCTGCAGCTTTTGTTAGAGTGTTTTGGAGTGCCTTTCGCAATATTGGATAGAGTCATCATGACAGTTGTGTTGTCAGAATGTGTGTTTTTCGGATATACTTTCCAGTACTACTAGAAAAAAATTTCGACTTTTTTACTTTTATGAATATGTATTTATAGAACATGTCACCATTTTACACAGTATTCTGTATTGAATTCTTTACTCATAGCTAGATATATATTGATAAGACAGTACATTTCTCCGGGTCTCCGAACTTTCGAAAGTGATTTGGATTAGGATTTTCTTAAGGTCTAAAAATGAAATTGTCAGAAACGAAAATCAAATCCTATATAAAACTGTCTTCTTTGAGAGTATTGCACTGCAACATAAAATATTTTTTATTTAATGCTTTCATTTTCGGAAAAAAATTTTGTGATTTTGGACTTGACACAAAGTGACTAAAAACACAATTTTTTTGCCAAGACAGCAGTATTCTTGACCACCTATGTCTAAATTAAATTTTTTGCCTAAGCCTCAGGATCAATTTTTTAATTTGTTTTTGGTAGTTGTCTACTTTTTAAAACATCTCAAATTTTGTTTTAATCGTAATGTCGATTGACCTAAGATATAAAAAGATCAAATTCATAAAACTCGAATTAAAAATGCACCTTTTATAGAGCTGTTTGATCAAAATGTGTTTTAAAATACCAAAAAATGCTATTTTTTGTTGTTATACATCTTATAATAATACAGGAGAATGAAAATATCTCCTATAATATGAAAAACTAAATATTTTTTTTTATTAAAGTTTTTCTATATGACCTTGTTATTTCTTATATTGATTTTATGATGTTGATAAAATCAACATTTTTTTTTTGTTTAAAACTTTAACCGTTCAAAAAATTAACTATTATTTACTTCACTCTATAGTATTTTTTCAGTTGATTGATTTATAGAAAATGTTTCAAAGTAAAAATATATATTTAAAACTTGGCTTATATTGTGAGAAACTTATGTCTGTTTGCGTACTAAAAAAAAATTGTTCCAAATTAAAAATAAATTGTATTTTTATATGAATTTAATTGTGAGCCTTATATCAAGTAAGTTTCAAGAAGGCAACAACAACAACACCAACTCTGTATAGAATCAATCACTCAGCAGACTAGACAGCCTGTTCTGGAAATCGCTACATTTCCTCTTCAGTAATTTTCGAGCAGGCAACAAGAGATGGTTGCGGGCATTACATTTATAACTCGAATCGGAAGAGATCAAAGATCCTGTTAGGAAAAAAATAAGTTGCTACACCTTAGAGATACACAACTTTAGGAGGTAATCTTTGTAATGGCCATAATTTTTTTTTTGCTTTGCTTAGAAAATATTTATTATTATGCCAAATTTAAATGTTAATCTAAGTATAAGTTTTATATTTAATTGGCACACACACTTTATAATGGCCACCTTAGCAACTCAACATTTCACCTGACCGGTTACCATCACTATTCCTTACGCACTTTTGTCTTTGTCTCTTTGCCTCAACCGGTATAAGTACCCTACAAAAGTGAAAGATTTGTAGCGAGAACTCTAAACTTCTAAAATCTTTTGTTGTTCTGCGTAACCTAAATCACTATCTGAGTAAAATAACTAGAATAAGTTTTATTTCAATGTGTATGAAATACCTATAACATAAACAACAATAGTAACCTTATTAAATATTATAAAAAAAAAAAAAAAATTACCTTAAAAATATATGCAAATGTTTAATTTTTTTTTTCTATCGCATACTTAAGATAAATAATATTAAATACGCAACTACGATAGTATACCAATAACATAATAAAGTTATAATAATTTTAATAATCTACACAGTTTGATAATATTTTTCTAATATATAGTTACGACTGTAAATAAAAATATAAATAAAATCATATGGTCCAGCATAGATCATGCTGACCGACCCAAATCAAGCCAACGTAGAACTTCTTTACGCCGAAAGAGAGTTACCGTTTGCTAATCACGCGTTTAAGTAACTGTTCGAACTAAGCTTAATTCGAAGTATAAAAGCCTAACTGCACATACTTCAGGCTTTTCTTGCTTAACAAACGCGCATTGAACACCAAAAACGTCTCTTGTACCGGCCGAAAATATAAAGTAAACTAAAAAGTGTATTGCAGCAAACAGTTTAAATGAAAAATCTTCCCTTTAAACTGTTTGCATCTAAATTGGAAAATAGGGAAAAAGTGCATCATTTCTGTGAATTGCAGAACAGTGCACAAGGGATTACACCCAGCTATTGGCCAGAGGAGCACCAAGACCTCATGGCAGCGGAGCATCTCGGATAGGTACCCACGCCACACGGAAAAGCTGCTACACTTTATAAAGCTCCAGAAACCTCGTGGCAGCAGAGCACCTTAAACTCGTGCCAGCGAAACCCCTGCGCCGAGCGTAAATAATTTGATTGATATACAAAGTGTATATATCAAATATCAAAGCAATAAACTCGGTTATAGTGTGCAATAAATAAATTTAATATAACTATAAACAAAAAAAAAAAAAAAAAAAAAGTGACAAATGGCATCTCATAATATCATAATATTTAATGTCTTATCAAATGGATTTGTGTAGAGATTAGCTAAATATCTCGAACGTTATTTTTTGTTGTAAAATCAATTTCAGAGTTTTTTCTTTCAATTTGAAAAGTTACAGAACTAAGTGTTAAATAAAATTCAAAAGTAATATTCCTTAATATAGTAGATCTTAAATATTTTAAAACTCGGAATGTAAAGTTTAATGCAAACGTTAACATATAATTTTGGTCTTAGCCAAAATTATTATTTTCCTTGCCTATTAAATTTATTTAATAGGCTTTACTTCATGAGAAAAAGAAAAAAAAATAAAATCAACTGAATCAATTTCTAATTTAATTTAAAAATCTTAATATTAAAACATTTATTTAAACAATACTAGTGGAACCCTAGTGTATCTATTGGTAAAGAAACGAATGTTTTTTTTTTCTCTCTCCTCTTGTCTACGTTTAAAATAATTACCTAGAAAACATATGTTTACCACATTATTACAGCATTTACAACAACAGTAAGCCACAACAACATCGTCGTCGCTAGGCCTAACGTCGCATCGATGGAGAAAATGTCAAAGTAACTTTGCACAATTTCATTAATAAAATTATCAATTAATTCTCTTCAAGATAAACATAAAAGTTGTAACTATTATGTGGTTGTTTTTTTTTTCTCGAAAACCCAAAAACATATGTGAATATTCTATTGATAATAATTTACAACCACAACAATAGTAAAAGAATGCATTGCTCAATATGCTTTCTCTTAATAAGTTGTTCCATTTCTCATTTTGTTCCGCGCTCAAGTAAAATTTACGTTTAGTTTGCGTATTCTCATTTAATTTGCATTAATCTGTTTTGATTTCTTATTATTCCCTATGTTAGATGAGTTTTTTTTTACTCTCTCTTAATAAATAAACAATGTTGCCATTAAAATTAATTTAAATTACCTACTACTTAAACTTAATGGAATCTACTTAATCTGCTACTTAAATTGAATAAATCCTTATACTTATTGGAATTTTATTTATTTAACTTTCGTTGCGTAAAATATGAATTAATAAATGTATAATTGAACAAAATCTCTATAAATAATGTAAAATTAAGACCACTTAATACGAATGTATTAAAAACTAAATGTTTATAACTACTGCTAATTATTTTTACTCTTACCATGTAACGTAATGTTTAAAATTTTCTTATTAATATAAACTTAGATAATCTTAACTATTGATTCAATGAAAGTGAAAAAAAGTTAACACATTTTGGTTTAGAATACATTTCTGCGGAATAATAATAATGAAGATATGAATATAATTGGTTTCCTGAAATTATAAAAATATGGTCTTTTTGATTTAATTCGTCCAAGTCTGTCATCATCAGTCATGAATATAGCTGAAGTCTAACTTAATTTAGTTAGCTTGCTATAGGGTCAATACTTTAAATATAAACTCAATGCAAGTTATTGCCAAGGTAGGGTGGGTAGCGAAAGAGGGACAGTTACATCTTGGGTTCCTCATTATTAAGTAAGTAGTAAACGGTTAAACGATAGGTTCTGTCGGGTTTTGTTTGGATAGTTTCTGGTTGTTTAAGTTTATCGTTTGTTTATTTTTTTAAAGTGCACATAATTTTATTGCTGTAATGCTTTGTTGAGCTAAGAAGTAGGAAGAACCCCGACCATTTCGACGAGCTAGCTAGAGTATCGCTAAATGTACACACCCTCCGAAATTCTTAACTCAAGCAACATCTCTTGTTTTAATCACTTTTAGATTTAAAAGGGAATATAGGAGAAACACCGTGTTGCTGTATTTTTGGTTGATACATAGTCCTTCAAAGACAGTGAAAAGAAGGAATACATTACATCTTAAGAATTCCGAGTCCGGTAGACTCGGATATGTGCAAAGATATGTATGTTCAAAGTTCTCGTTGGCAAGCTAACGGAATACTTCTCCCAAAAAGGAACTCCACGTTCGAACGTCATCTGTTTCGTTCGCTTAAACCCGAAGAAGGTGAAAATTTGAGCAAATTTATTTCAAGACAGCCAAGACATTAACCTAAAGGATAAACTGATAGGTATTTGGGCTCCTTAAGATCTTAAGAAACGATTATTAGATAAGGAACACAGCCTAGCAGACATTACTGAGATGCACCATCAACAATCATCATGAGTAAATCAACAATCAGTCGGAAACCATGATGATACGTCTCCATCTCTTGGTATAAATAAAATTTCATCTGGGAGAAGGAATAAGAAGTATGAAACTGAATTGAATGTAGCAGATGTGGTCGTCGTGGACACCTAGCTAACAGTAAATATTGTGCAGCTAAATTAGGACATGTACCTTAAAGGAATACTAAGCGGTTTAAATTTAGCCCATCGAAGATATAACTGGTAACAGAGGAGACTAAAACTAGAAACAGTGCTGGAAAGTTTCAAGAACGCAATTGTTTTAAGATAACGGTGGATAGAGATTCAAAAACTGACACGAACAAAATGATTGATTGCTTTATTGGCGGCCATAAAGCGCACGTGGACAGAGTTGCAGAAAACCTTAATGAAGCTGTAGCAAAGGACATTGTCGAGCCGGTTAGTAGATCAAGTGCTTGGATTTCCCCTGTAGTTGTGGTTTTTAAAGAAAACGGAGATATCCGGCTATGCATTGATTTGAGACGCGCAAATACAGCAATTTTGAGAGAAATTTATCCTCTGCCGACAATCGACTCTTTCATGACCAGGTTAAAAGGTGCTAAATACTTCTCCAAACTGAATTTAAAGGATGGCTATCACCAGCTTGGACCAGATGAGCGCAGCCGTGAAATAACAACCATAGATAAAGGCGGCTCTTGTTTGGTGTGAATTCGGCTCCTGAAGTCTTTCAGAAAACTATGGTAAATATTTTGCATAGATTAACTTAATAATGCATTGAATTATCTCAATGATGTTACTGTGTTTGGGCACACAGAGGAACAACATTATAAAAACCTGTGAGAGGTGTTGGAGATATTCCAAAGTTTCAATGCGCTGCTCAACCGTGATAAATGCATTTGGAAAGTACGGAAACTGAAATTTATAGGCCATATTTTCAGAAATTGAAAAGCCGACTAAAAAACATTCCTACTTTATCTTATTTTAACCCAAGGTGCCGCATCCGAGTGATTGCTGATGCGAGTCTAGTAGCTCTTGGGGCTGTATTTTTACAGTTTCAGGTAAAAATTAGCCCCCAAGTAATATCGTTTGCGAGTAAAACTTTATCCAAAACAGAGCGCCGATATTCCCATACTGAAAAGGAGAGCCTTGCCTTGGTTTGGGCCGTTGAAAAATTCTAATGCTACTTAGCAGGAATCAAGTTTGAGCTTATCACTGATCACAAGCCATTGGAAGCCATTTTTAAATACATTTCAAAACCTCCTGCTAGAATTGACGCTGGGTTCTGCGCTTGCAATCGTTCAAGTTCAAAGTGATAAATCGAGCAGGCCAGTTAAATATCGCGGACTCGTTTTCAAGACTGTGTACTAGAGAGCACTCTGACACTTTCAATAAGCAGTGTGAACTAAACATTTGTTCCATTATTGAAAAATCAGTTCCAAGAGCATTATTGATACTAGAAATTGTTGACAAAAACAACGAGGACGCTGAACTTATGGTAGCAGTAGACTGTGTCAAGAATGATGCATGGAATGGTCATAGCAAAACATATTCTTTCCATTTAGATTTGATTTGTGCACTTTGGGGAACATACTCTTACGTTGAAGCAAAATCGTTATACCTGACTCGTTAAGGACAAAGGCTTTAGAATTGGCTCGTGAAGGCCATTTATGACACAAAGAGTTCGAGCAAAAATGTGATGGCCGTTTATAGATCGCGATGTAGAAAAGTTTGTGAAGCGCTGCCGTGACTCTTTACTGGTATCTCAACCAACACCACCGGCTCCAATGAATAGGCGCACGTTACCCAGTGGATCATAGTTGTGCCTGGCGATGGACTTATTAGGGCCTCTACATAGCCATGATTATATTTTTGTAGTTATTGATTATTATTCAAGATATCAAAATATGAAATTCCTTAGAAAAATTACGTCGAGTGGAATAACCGATTTTTTGGATGAAATATTTTTAAGACTGGGTTTTCCGAAATCAATTACCTCCGCCGTTAATGGACAGCAGTTTGTAAGATCCGAATTTGAGGACTATTACGCAAATAACAATATTGAATTCATTACGTCACCGGCCAATGGAGAGGTAGAGAATATGAATCGATCGTTCCTGAAACGACTTCAAATTGCAAATGCTAGTGGATTAACTGTTAAAAAATAGCTTCAAAAATTTGTTTTAATGTACAATTTTACTCCACATGGCACGACTGGAAGAGCGCCTTCTGAGTTTTTATTCAACATACTCTTACGGGATAAGATTCGGGGCAAGCGATCTCGATATTTTTAACAAAGAGAAAGGAAAACAGAGAAGTGATGGGAGTACAAAGGAGTGCGAAATAAAAGACGGCGATAAGGTCTTACTGCTCAATATTGTTTTCCCCAACAAATTGACTACAACATCTGACCCGGAAGAGTTTGAGGTTAGTGGCCACAATAAGTGTTCAGACGAAACATTAGCCATCTGAAAAGAGTCCCGCCCATGGCTGAGACTCAAGGGACAATAAGAATTTTATTTCTCCCCCACAGGCAGACGAAACAGAGCCCTGGTCTAAGAACTGGAATCCAGAATTGACTTTGAAGCAGAAAAAACATCGGAGGGATGCAGAGATCTGGCAACGCTGATATTTGACAGAGCGGGGAATGTAACAGCGGTTTTAGTATTTATATAATTCATTTGTTTAATTATAATTGTTGTGTCGAATAATAAATCTATTGTACATCAATCTTTAGCAGAGGTCATTAGAGCGAACATTTTTTGAAAATTAAGAAAAAGGCGCACATGTCTTCTTTCGGTGAAATTTTTCTATTTTCGGCAGCTTAACCCTCATGGCTAAAAAAAGATTATTTTTAAAAAACGTCAAAAAAAATTCGAAAATTTCTTGTGTTATATTGAAATAAAAAACTACGTATCAAATATTTTTAACTAATGAACGAACCATTAAAAACTTTTATGAAAACAAAAATGCTTGCAAATTTTGTATGTTATGCCCCATATATATTTTATTTTTCGTTTAAATAACAATATTATAATTTTGCTTAAAATTTTACCCAATGCAAATTAAGATTTTGTGCTGGATAACCAAAATAGCTGCTATCTGATTTTACTGTTTTCTCTTTGAAATCTGAAATGTTTGTAAAATATTTTCAACGGTTTGCTGAGTTTCATGCGTGCGTGTGTTGACACAAGCATGCAACACTCAACATTTTTATCAAAATGTTTTTGTAAAATCGTTTTTTCATGTTTTTGTCGCTGACATCTTGAAGTGTACAACACTTGAAAAAGTAATGCATGGAGAAAACAGAGTGTATGAACAAAACAAAAGCAGCCGCAGAGACAAAGAAAGCATAAGAAAACTGACGGAATATTTCTGCTTTTGACAAGTTGAAGCGCGCTCAAATTGACAGCGCTTTGAGAGTGTTTATTTTTGCTTTTATTCTGTTCATTGTTGAACATATTAAAAAGATTAAATACTCATTTAATATTTATTTTTTTACAAAGTGAAACAGTTTTTGCATTGCAAAAAATTTAAAGAATTTTAATAATAAAGTTGCTTATTTTTACTGTGTGTGCTAACTTTTAGTGCTGTATGATTAAATGTATAAAAACTTTATGTATTTCAATATTATTAATATATTTAGTTTGAGGCTGATTGTAGGAGAGATGAAGTTGTTCAGTTGTTAAATCTTTTGCATTAAGTAACTCTTCGTTTTTGATTGCATACAAAAAGTAGAATTTAAGAAAAACTTGTGTTAATTTTTTTCTAATATATAAATCTTTGAAAAATGATCTCTGATTTTCAAGCGATTAGTATTCTCCCAAATTTCAAGGTTCCGGGGTTCAATATTTTCGTATTATTATTCCAACATACAGAAAAAAGACACAGTTTCGATAGTATCGTAAGTATAGGCGTAGAATTCCTTGTTATCCAGTAATAAAGAAAAATTCTGGTTTTTTTATATATATTTTTCAAAACTTTTTTAAAGCATATCATCTTTTAAATAAAAATTATTCAAAAACAAAAAAATTTGTTTTGTTTTATAAAAAGTTTTCGTTTGATATTTTTGGTGATGAATTTTTTGTCTTTGTTCATTTGTTTTGTTGGTTAAAACTAAATATAATTTAAAGTTATGTTTAATTAATGGAAATAAATATGGTTAAATTTGAATTATTTATTTTTCCTGTAGTAAAGAGCATATACATATAAGTTTATTTTAAAAGTAATTCCAAGTAATTACCAAGCAAATCTAAAACAACGACGCATAGAGAAGAGCATGATCACAGCGGTTGAGCAGCGTTAGAGGGGATGAACCGAATCGTCCACAGAAAATAAACAGAACTTTGCTTACTATGTCCCGCTTTTCACTCGTCACACACGAAAATTCTCGAGCTTGCGGCAAAAGCAATTATTGCTCCGAGACATAGTAGAAGAATACAGGTAGATGCACCAGAGCATACTGCCGGAAATGTCAAAACGAAGCAAAACTTTTTATTTCTTTTATTTTGTTTCCATTCGCAACACAGCTGAACTTGACAGTCATGGCAGTATGGAAAGAGAGCACAGTCGGTGCTGCAGATACCTCTATCCTTATACCATGCTCCGAGAGCAATAATTCTCTTGCTCTGGTAGCAAGATATCTTTGCAAGATTTGTATTTAAATCATAGAAAATCAACATTAAAATACAACTTAATAAATAGTACGATTATATGAAACACACAATTCATAGTTTGCTGACAACGAAACGGTCCGCTTCAGTGCTTTTAAAAGTGCACACCGTTTTCAAACTAACCGATTGGTTACCTGGGAAACGAAAAAAAGCAACTGATGTGTATTTATATATGGATATTTTACATACATATTGCAGCAGCACAACAAGGAACGACATGATTACGAACCAAACGAACACACACAACAACCACAAAAACAGCATAAGCAGCTACTGAAGCAGCTTGTGCATTTCTCATACGAATAGATGAATTTTTTCTTCTTAGATTTTACTTTTTTATTAGATATTCGTTTTATTCGAACTCCAACTGACATTTCGGCATTTTTTTTTTCTCTGTACGATGAATATTAAAGGCTGTAGGTATACCCCAAAGTGTCAAATATCACTATGAGTTAGTTTTTCTGCTAAAAACAATAATGTTCATCAAAGTAATGAAATGCTAATTAACCCTGTAGCTCCTAAGAGTATGAAAATAGATCCCCCTCTGCCATACGATATTTTGCTCAACTCGACATCACCTTTCAGCTCCGTAAATAGTTGCACTCAGTTGAGGGACACCCTGTATATAATTCGAAAGCTTCTGGCATTTTCGTTTCTCGAAAAAATGCAACATTTTTCCTGCTCTTTTTGGAAATTCTGCCCTCTTGAGAACAAAAATAGTGACCTTCATTTTTTAGTTGGCGCACTCTTTCAGAAAGTGCGATATTCTTATGAATTTGAAAAACATTTTCCTAAAATCGGTTCAAAATATCATCCTGAAAAATAGAATTGTATATGATTTCGATTTTTTTTCACATATTTTACATATACTTCAGTAATAACAAAATTGTTTCACTGATCTTCAGTGCATACGCTTTTATAGAGATCAATATATATCAAACATCTACGAAAAAGTATAATTTTTACGATATGCGGACATTCTAGGCCGTGGCGCCACCTGAAGAAATCCATTATGGACCTTCTCCTTGCACAGGTATTTTATTTATGAATTAAAGCACCAATATATCCATAATTAAAAAAAAAACGATGCACCCTAACGTATAGTGCCAGCTGAAAAAGCAGCTTAAAGCAACTTGTGCACTGGTATTCAGAGTGCTGACTGTTGCTTTCTCGCTTGCTCGCACGGTGTGCATGAGTTAAGTTCAATTTACTCGATTCTTACTTATTATTTCCATTAAATAACATGAAAAAGGTATAGCAACAAGGAAAACTTCAATAAAATACATACATATTTTTTCTTTTTTTGGCTGTTGCGCGTTTCCTCGTTTTTTCTTGGGATCAAAAGCAAGTGGGTGAAAAAAATTAAAATTAGCGATCAGTAGCTTTTGTTTTCATCTAAATTTTCTAATTTGTTGTGCAAACACCAATCATTTGACAACAATCTGTTATAGACAGGGACCAAAAATAACAGTTATTTCCGAAATTTCCATTCAAAAAGTCTATTCGATATTTGAATTTAGCAATGTGACGCTTGTTAGCTAGGGAATAATAATTATTATAAGATTATAATCTTTAATGATTTTAATTTTTCTGATTTTCTTAAAAAGTTAATATATAATCGTTATTTTTTGATTAATTGTATTTCGATCAAAAATAAAAGTTAAAAACTGACTTATTTTTTGATTAAATATAAAAGTTAAACTTTACTTCATCAAAAATAAAAGTCAAAATTTGACTTTTTTTAGATCAAAAATATAAGTTAAAATTTGACTTTTATTTTTTTGATCAAAAATTAAATTTTGACTTTAATTTTTTTGATTAAATGTAAAAATTAAAATTTGACTAAAGTTTTTTCTAAATGACCTTGTTATTTATTATGTTGATTTTATATGTTTTAAATACAAATTGTAAATGTTTGATAGTTTAAAATCGTTTATTGAGCTTAAGGTCAAAGTAAGAACAATTGGTTGTACTAACGAATCTTTCCAAAGAAACAACAACAACAAAGTTTTTTGAATATGAAAAGGAAAAAATCACTAGCTAATTTAATTGTAATTTCGGCCGTGCTAAAAGCTTCATCAGAAATCTTTGTGATACCCGTGCAAGCGCGCACTAGCGATGAGATTTGAAGTGTCAATTTCACAGTTTGTCTCCCATTTCACATGCTCACATTTGTTGTTGTTTTTTTTTTTTTTTGCTTTACTTTAGTCTTTATGCTTATGTTATTATATGGAGTCCAACAGTCTGCTGGAAGTCTTTCAACAACAAAGCATGGTTACTGAAGTTGTTTTTAGATTTTTGCTGATATATTTTCAGCTGTTTCTGTGCGCTAGTGCGCGCATTTATGATTTGCATGGTTCATGATCATGCATGGTTATGATTTTTTTTTCCAAAAAGTCAACAAATAATCGTTATTTTTTGGCCGATTTTTTTTCGATCATAAATAAAAGTATAAATTTGATCAAAAAATTTAAGTCAAATGTTATCTTTTATTTTTGATCAAAAATAAAAGCCAAATTAAAATTTTTATTTTTGATCGAAATAAAATCGTTCAGAAAATAACGATTATTTGTTGACTTTTTGGAAAAAAAGCATAACCGTTATGGTCCCTGGTTATAGGTGTTTGCAAAATATCAGAATACTTAGATGTTGGTCAATGAAGATATCAACGAGTCTTTGTAATGAATACAAACAAATACTTACTAACACACATAAATTACACTGTGCGGCACGAAAATCTGTATTAAATAATTTCAACGTTTTTCACTTAATTTAAATATGAGAAATCTCGTGGTAACATCCGTTTTGCCACTACCGAAGACTATAGTGCAAATTTTTTTTTTAATTAGTCCAGATATGCACTCATTTGCATGTTGAGAACTCTTGAACCATTAGGATTTTTATTTTGGTTTCTTCAGCAAAGTTCTTTCTATTATTCTTGCCAACTTGTTGAACAAATATATAACGAAAAATCAGCTAAAATTGTCTGTAAACCGTAAATAAGCCACATACAACTTGCCCGCTTTCAGCTCTTCAAAGCAAAATATGTTACTCATACGCAATGTTGTTCGAATTTTTTCGTTTGACTTTTTGTAAGAATCACTCGATAAGACCCACTGGAAGCAATTTTTACATATTTATTTGTTCAGCAAAGTTGTTGGCCAAATTGATAGAAAGAACTTTGCCGAAGAAACCAAAATGAAATTCTAATGGTTCAAGAGTTATCAACATGAAAATGAGTGCATATCTTGAGTAATTTTTGATATACCCAAAAAAAAAATATTTTGTTCTAAAATGTTCGGTAAAGTGGTAAAACAAATGTCACACCAAGGTTCCTTATACCAAAATTAAGTGAAAAACGTTTAAATTATCAAATACATAGAAAAAAGGTACAAAAAAGCGCACAGTGTTATTGATGTTCAGTGATTGACCGTGTAGGGTTCGCATTCAGGCAAATGTTTAGGAAGCCTTTCGATGAGTCGCTTATTCAGCCGATTGAATTTTTTCCCCATAATTTTTTATGTTTGTATTTTTACCATGTCTAATACAATAATTCGAAGTATAATCAAAGCAAAAAGGCAAGAAAAAGCAGCACAAAACAACTGCTAAAAAGTCAAAACAAGCTCTAACAGCAAGTTAATTAAAGTGACTTAAAGCGACTAACAGCAAGTTAATTAAAGTGACTTAAGCCGACTAACAGTGGCTTAAAAAGCGACTTATAGTGGCTTTAAAAGCGTTTCAGCATATTTTTTGACTTGTTGTCTGCTTGTTTAAGGAAACCCAGAAACAAACACAAAATCACGTGACTTGTTTGATGCTTCTAATGCAAATATAAACAAACAAAAAAACCTAATATATACAAACTGAAAATAGTTAGAAACCAGCTGCAACAAGTCAGCGACTTAAAGCTACTTACAGTGGCTTAAAGTGCGTTTCAGCTTCGTTTTTTCGTGTTTTCGTCTGTTCAATTCATATTTGCATGCACCGAACTGCAGTCACTGCTCAAAATTCTCATACATACATATCGAAGCAAAGTTAGTTTATAAGATATGATATATTAAAAGAAGACAGAAACAAATGTATGTATGTATAAATATACTTACGTTTGCTTACCGTACATACATATTGAAGTAAAGCTTGTTTATAAGATACTTTATAAGTCAGTCTTAAGATTCACTTTAATAAAGGAAGACATAATTTAAATTGTTTCTTGTTTTATTGGCAACATAATTATAATTCGCACTATGCGCACTACCAGCTGGTTTTTGCTTGACACGCTTTCAGCTCGGCTCGGCAAAGCAATAAGTTGCCACCATAAACGTGCCCTAAGACAAATTTTGTTATCTTATTTTGATATTACAGTACAAGCAATTGATGAAAAAACCTTTTTTAACCCGTTGACAACGAATTGGAAATATATGTCCCATCTGCTTTTTTCATTGTCACAGTCACATTTTTCAACGGATTTTAACCAAATTAGTAATTCTAGATAATAAGCACACGTATTGACTTAAAGCTCATATTCAAATTGCATACATAACAAAAAATCTTACACTATATATCTCTCTATCTCTCTCTCTATTCCAGCAGCTGCTATCTTAATTAACTCAAAATTCTAAATAAATTTATATCTTTTTCTCTTTTTTTCTTGCAGGTAAATACGATTCCGAGCTGAAATTCAAACAGTTTTAAATGGAAATTTTCTATGTAAGTGAAATAAAATAAAGTTCAAAGTTTTGTTTTAAATTCCACCACTGCTCTAATAGAGAGCAACTCAAGCACACGCAGCTACCCACTTCAAACTTTATTCATTATATAACTACCAAAATACACTGTAATTCAAATAATAAGCTATAAAATGGCGCGCTCCTTGGGATATGAAAAGTTTTATTACAAAACTGCATTAGATTTCCACTTCGCTGCACTTCCATTTCTTCTGTTTCTCCTTCTTCTTCTGCGATTCTTCAACTTGTTAGTGAGCTTTGATAAAGTTTTGCATTAAGAATTAATAAAAGCGCATACATTTTTTAAAAAGCTGCCGCCAACAGTGTTGCCATAGTTCTCTAATTGCAGTTGCACCATTTTAAAGGCTTAGAAATAGGGGCGCAAAAAATGAGTGTAAAACCAAATTTATAACATGATGTTCATAAAGCACTTGTGCCCACACGCACACCCTTACACCGCAGACACAAATACAAATAACATCAATTATGGCTGCGTGGCTCATGCCACAATGCAACAGCTCACAGCAGGTGGCAACGCTTTTGTGTATATTTTCTTGCACTTTTAAGTGTTGCGACTGTTTTCGTTTAGGATTCGTTTTCGTGTTGCTCTTCTACTTATTGTGTTTGTGTTGCTGTCAGTGTTTACATTGTTGTTGTTACTATTTTTGTTGCTCTTATTTGTGTTACAGTAGCTAAGTCCCACAAACGGTGCAACGAGTTTTACATCAACAACAACACGCTTCAGTATCGCCAAACTTTTAATTGAAATTAAACAGATTCCTGCCACTAGATGGCATACCATGCTGTTGCTTTACCCGCTTTTGTTGTTGATTTTGTGCAGCAGTGTTGCTTGCTGTAGCGTTTATTATTTTCGGGCCAATTAAAATTCAGTTACAGTAAAAATGATAAAATTTCTGTATTGAAGCCAAAAGCCACCCAAGGTGCTTGCAAGTTTATGGAAAACTTTATCAATTCAAAGCTTGTCATGCTCACTTATTTCTAGAGAATACAGTTCTGTTGTTTTAAAACGCCAACAATATATAAGAGAAATAAGAAAATGACACACAAATTCGATTGTGATATAGAGCATTTCAAAACGTATGTTATCAAAAAAAAAAAAACAATAATATGAAGGAACATAATTTTTCTCATTTTCGGATTTTTTTATTGCACTTGTGGCCGGTTAAAGATGACAAATATAATGGTACAAACAAAACCAGTTAAAAGCAACTTTCTTCCGTAGGTACCAAAATAACAAATCGATTTTAGTAACCGATGCAATAGGTTTTTGAAAATTTTAAATTTTTTAAACATCGCGATGGCCCAAATGCTAAGATTTCTACTAAAATATTCATCATTTAAAACAGGGTTTTGTTGCAAAAAGAATATTTATCCAATATACCTCTCGCAATAAAACTAGATTAGCTCTACGCAAATATCTACAAAACTAGAGCCATTCTAGAACGTCTATGAATATGCTCGAAAATTGTGAATACGCAATTATAATAATCTACTGTTTTTCACCTTTGTTTTTAATCAATATATTCAATATATAAGTTTTATTAATAGTCAATTGTATGAAAAAATATATTTTTAGCCATAACTTTTGATTGGAAAGAGATATTGTGATAATTTTTTCACATAAATTATTTTTGAGACTTGACGTTTTTGTAAAAAATATAAAAACAACATTTTGGAAAAAATAAATTTCGCGAAAAAAATCAGAGCGAAAAAAAAAAAATTTTTGCGCTTAGCTGGAAGAATTTTTGCAAATAAATGCTATGTCATATGAAAGGTAGTCAGATTTGCTGTTTTTAATTGATTTCGTTTTTACAACAACAACAATTTTTGAGTAATTTTTTGAGTAAAAAGTCAATATTTTGGACCTTTTTTGACATAATCATAAAACATATATACACTGACTTAACGGTACAGTTCAACCTATTTTTGTGAAGTGATTTTATTGAACTTTTGAACAAAAAAAATTTGAATGAAATATATTAATGGACAGCGGAGATATTTGCATCGAAAGACCAAACTTTGATTTTCATGTCGTTTTTTTTTCATTCTTAGGTAACGATGTTTTATGAAAAAGTCGTTATATTGAAAATTTCTCCAATTTTGAAGATATGTGAATGTTTTTGATGTCAAAATAACAGAAATTTTTTAAAATTAAATACAAAAAAATCTCCGATGGAAAAAAGTTTTTAAAATAAAAAAATTACCGTTAGTTGAAAAATTTCAGAGGGGGCGTGGCAAAAACTAAGTATGTAACATTTTAAGTTGGGATGCACTTAATATGTATACCTAGTTTGAGCAAAATCCCTTGATCCGTTTAGATTTGTATAAAGGTCAAACAAACAAACAAACAAACAAACAAACAGAAAATGAGTTTTATTACTATAGATAGTCAATTGTATGAAAAAATAGATTTTTAGCCATAACTTTTGATTGGAAAGAGATATTGGGGTAATGTTTTCACATAAATTATTTTTGAGCCTTGACTTTTTTGTAAAAAATATAAAAACAACATTTTGGAAAAAATAAATTTCGCGAAAAAAATCAAAACAACCCTTGTTGTTTTGATGACAAAAACAACAACCCTTGTTGTTTTGATGACAAAAACAGTAAAATAATTTTTGCGCTTAGTTGGAAGAATTTTTGCAAAAAAATGCTATGTCATATGAAAGGTAGTCAGATTTGCTGTTTTAAATTGATTTCATTTTTACAACAACAACAATTTTTGAGTCATTTTTTGAGTAAAAAGTCAATATTTTGGACCTTTTTTGGCATACTCATAAAACATATATACACTGACTTAACGGTACAGTTCAACCTACTTTTGTGAAGTGATTTTATTGAACTTTTGAACAAAAATAATTTGAATGAAATATATTAATGGACAGCGGAGATATTTGCATCGAAAGACCAAACTTTGATTTTCATGTCGTTTTTTTCTCATTCTTAGGCAACGATGTTTTATGAAAAAGTCGTTATACTAAAAATTTCTCCAATTTTCAAGATATGTGAATATTTTTATGTCAAAATAACAGAAATTTTTTATAATTAAATACAAAAAAATCTCCTATACTAAAAAGTTTTATAATAAAAAATTACCGTTAGTTGAAAAATTTCAGAGGGGCGTGGCAAAAACTAAGTATGTAACATTTTAACTTGGGATGCACTTAATATGTATATCTAGTTTGAGCAAAATCCGTTGAGCCGTTTAGATTTGTATAAAGGTCAAACAAACAAACAAACAAACAGAAAATGAGTTTTATTACTATAGATAAAAACCATAACAATACAAAATTTTACTAATATAATTGAAAATATGCCTTAAAAAATATATCACATTTATGACTTGTACATACTACTTGAGTGTAACTGCAAACTTTTTCTTTTAATTTTTAATCCTATGCAGCTTTAATTTTTCATATGTATTTTAGTGTGTAAAATAACATTTATAAAATAACTTTCTTATATTAGTTTTATTCAAATTTATGGTAGAAAAAGCTCTTTTGCTTTTGCACAGCTCTGAAGTAAAAAATGAACGATATAAATTTTTTTTAATTTTTGGGAACATTTCACTTGTATCTGCAAATTTCATATTAAACCCTAAAACTACACACTCTGAACTACTTTTTTTACTTTTTGCATAACAGAAACGGAAATAATTTCTTGAAAAGCAATACTGCAAGGATTTCTATTTGACCTTTCCATATACAAGATTACGATTTTTTTTTAATTTTCAGAGACTCAAATAAAAGGACTCGTTTAGCAAAATATCATGTTGGTATTCCTTTTCTTAAAGTCTTATGCTTCGTCTTTAAAATCTCTTTTAGGATTTGAAAATTGATTGTTTAGAAATAAAGTTACAAATTGTTCTTTGTTAAATGACGGTTTGACCGTTTTTCAGTTCTTTTAGCTATTTTAATCGTTTTTTCACCCAGTAAACTTTAATAAAATTAAATTTTCTCTTTGCCATTCTCTTTGGCATGAAAAGACAAAAAAAAAAATAATGCACTTAAGAGTCAAATTACTGCTTTCAGAACAATTTTACGAAGAAGAAACCCGTGGGGCAAATATTTATCCCGGTTTGTAGTGTACAGGTAATAATAATGTGTTTGTAGTTCTAAGCTTAAAACATGATGCCTAAAAATTTTGCACATCTTGTGTAAGTAAATTTAAAAAATCAATTTTTTTTGGTGACATATATTCTAAGTCGATATATATTTAGATTTTTTAAATAAAAAGGAGCACAACGGAATTAATGAGGGATGCATTTTGTTTTTCCAAGCTATAGGATCCACAAATGCGAAAAGTCTAAATACTCGGCCTTCGTCCAAGAAAGTTCTCAGTTTTATTTGCCCATTTTCCATAGTTTGCCAAGCAAATAAGTCAAATTATGCTGAACAGAGAAAAAATTACGTTTGAGCTTACAGCTGATGATAATCCAAATGAATTTAAATTAAAGAAACAGGCTAATTTAAATAGTAATAAAATTAAATTAAAACCCAAGATGACTCAGATAATTTTAAAATGTATTCAAATACAAGATGTTAAAAAATTCATAGCGTAATTTGTTGATTTTGTGACGAAATTACTCTTTTTCAACCTAATTTTACCCGTTTTTAAAAGTGTTATTGCTGTTTTCCCTTTTCGTTGAAAATTCCCGCAAAACGGGGGAAATTCCCTTCACTGGCAGCACTGCTAACGCTTGACCTAAAACAAAAACCTTTTTTTTAACGTCATATGATTTCAAAGAGTTTATTTGAACAAGTTTTCACATTATATAAAACTTAAACAGTATATTGGTCACAGCCATGATAGAATGAGTTGAAGGTAGTATTAATCGAGCTGAAACAGCTGTTCAGCGTGGGCATATATTGTCAAAATGAGGTGATGACATTTAACGATGTTGTTTTTCTTAATTAAAAAAGGGATTTTCTTAAAAGAGAAATAATAATTTTTAAAACGGCACAATTTTCGGAACATTTAACCTTTAGCAAAAATGGTCTTTTTTATTTATATTTTTTTCAAAATGTGTATTTGGAGCTAAAAAAGGTAGTAGTGAAAAAAATAAGGGCCGCTCTCAAGTCGTTCAGAAATTATGTGGGTCCAAAGTTAGAAAAAATGGCCTCAAAAACATGTGATTTTTCAATTTTCCAACAAAAGTATTATTTATGAGAAGCAAAAGAAAGGCAAGTATTTATTCAACATAGTATAAATCTTGAAAATCCATGCATATCTCTTGAAGATATAACTCTTTTTTGACTAAGAAAATTTTACGTTTGAAGATTTTTTTTTTTGTGATATAAAATTGTTGTCCTTGAAATGATCCCAAATTTATGTAAAATCGAAGTTTTGACAATAAATGAGTTTAGTGTATAAACAGCATTGTGAACATATTGAGAACAATATGACGCCAAAATGCTTGCTTTGAAAAAAAATCCCTTGTTATTTTTGTTTCGGTGTACATCACTTGTTTTTGCCATCTTATGCCCACAGCTTGGCAGCGCAGTCGCTATTAATAATACCTGGTCATTGTATCATGGTCACAGCTTAATTGTTCCAACCTACTGAAGTTAGAAAGAGTAGCGCCCTCTGTTGTGTGATTGACTCTATACACAGCTGTTGTTGTTGTTATTGTTTTGTTCAAAACATAATTGAGACTTCACGCATTTCTGTCGTTTTTTTTAAGCGAAGACAAGATTGATATAGAGAATTTTAGAAGAGAGTTTTTAAAGAGAGTCCGAATGCAATAATTGCTGGACAAAGTTTTTACGCTTTTCTAGAGTGAAATATTTTGAATTTGGCTCTCTGAAATAAGACTATATTAAATGTAGGAAATCTGTTGCCAGCAGCGTTGCCATTTGGTCCGATATATCGGATATGTTACGATTTTAATACTTGAATCCACGTTCCGATATTTGACCAAAATTCTTCAAAATGTTACGATTTCAGAAAAAGTATATCCGTCGTCCGATTTTGCATATATTTTTATATACATATATATATGAAAAGAAAAAAAATAGTATAATTAAATTGGTAGCAACTTTAAAATAAAAAACTGGAAAATTTATTTTTGAATTGTTGAGCTTACCGAATTCCTCAGCTAACGTTGAGCGAACTTTTAGTCAAATAAATATTAATAAAACTAAAGTTCGCAATAGATTAGAGTTAGATACAATGGAAGGAACTCTGCATACAAAAGATTATTTGCGTATGAAATCTTTTAACTGTTTTAGTCTTGAAATTGATAAAGAATTGATAAACAAATTTACACACATTTTTTTTCACTAAAATCTAATTTTTTTGTAGTTTTTGCTGGCTTAAAAAAAAACAAAATTTTTTCGTCAATTTACTTGAAGAAAAAGCTTTACATTTATAGAGTTAAAATTGAAAAATATTTATTATAGCTCTATGCATTTAATTTTTACCGATTTAAGAGATATACATTAAACCAAACTGTGTTGCAAATGTATTTTTAATTTGATTTTTACTCTTTGTTTTTGTGTTCAAAAATATTTTCAAAATTTAATTTATAATAATATATTTTCTATATTTATAATCATTATTAAATTGACTTTTGAAAAAAATGTGATTTATTTAAATAAATAAACCTTAAATATGTGTCAGAAATATTCGTCAGATTAAGCGTGTAAGGGGGTTTTCTTCAAAGGCTGAGGTATCCTCAGCCACTCCAGGATCAAACGAAAGACCCTCGAACTTTCGTCAAATAAATAAAAAGCCTAGGTGTTTCGATGCCTCGATTAAAAATAGTTTGCTTTATTTATAATCAAGTTTAAAATAAGAGTTTGTATATTTCAATTTCAATATGTACAAATCAATTTATTATGTCTTTTTATTACAATACACAATAATTCAATAATAATAATACGCTAGTTCGTAGAGTTGTTGTAGCTTGTGTCGTGCGGACGAGTGCTGCTTCGGCCCGTACTGGTGTCGGTTCGGTTCGGTTCGGGTTCGGTGAGATGCGAAGAAGTACAATTCTTGGCGTGATGCGGCGGTAAGTAAGAGGCGGTGGCGGCTGGGCTTAGGCAGGACCCGACTGCGATGCTTTCGGCAAATAAACAAACTCTACGGTATTACAAAAAAGGTAAATGCTTCTATGCTTTAAAGCGGTATGATTTAGTAATTACAAATTCTAATTACGCATTTTACGGTCTACAGGTGCGTGAATTACCCTATTATATAAATATCAAGATCTATGCTCGAATAGATGAACGATCGACTATAGCCGATGTAGTAATTCAACCGAGCACTTTAGACGAATGAACGACCGACCGAAGCCGATGTAGTAATCCGCTTTAGCACTACGATGAACGAACGACCGACTAAAGCCGATGTAGTAATCCGAACGATCACTCCTGGACAATCGACCGACTATAGCCTATGTAGTAATTCAACCGAGCACTTTAGACGAATGAACGACCGACCGAAGCCGATGTAGTAATCCGCTTTAGCACTACGATGAACGAACGACCGACTAAGCCGATGTAGTAATCTGCACAAACAACCTTAAAATACCTACAATACTTACAATGCTTAAAAACTAAATGTATTAGTAACGAGCACACTTTCGATAGCTCGTCGGAAAACAACTACTCGTTAAATCGTAACAAGTGTCGGACGGTACAAAGCACTACGCTTCCGAGCCGTCCCGAAGTCAGCCAAACAGCGCACTCTTAAATACCTTCGGTTGAAAACCTCTTGTGAATTATAGCGCCACTCATCATGTGGATGTTAAATTCGCCTGTTTTGTTTGTGGCAACCGCGTGGCTGTTATCTGCTTCGGGTGTACTGCGTTTGTGTGGTTGTCGTATGCTTTGATCTAGTGGCGGTTGTCTGCTTTGACCATGATGTGTTTGTGTGGTTGTCATATGTCTTGATGCATTGGCTGTATGCACAGTGGTGTAGTGAGACAGTGGCGTAGTGAGTGGGGTGCAACTATTGTACGGAGCACCGTTACAAGCGATTAGCGGTGAATAAATCAAATAGTCCCGCCGATTTAGTACGTATACTTAATCTGAATGTTTGTGTTGTACGATTGATGCAAAATTTTCTTAGAGATGACATCAACCTTAAGTATACAACCCGAAGCCAAGGCTAGCAGCACGACACAAGCTAGCTAGATTAGCATTTGCAGCAAAGCACCAGTTTTGGGATGAAGAGTGATCCAATGCAATTTTTTCTGATGAAAAAAAAATTAAATTTGGATGGACCTGATGGTTCTTAAATGTACTGGCACGATAAGCGTAAAAAAAACAGGAAAGGATGTCTCGTAATTTTGGAGGTGGATCTCTCATGGTGTGGACTGCAATTGGGGTTGTTGGATAGTCTCCCATTTGTTTTATTTCTACGAAAATGAAGAGCCTAAAGTATATAGAACTACTAGATTAAGTTCTTTTGAATTTCGGGAATGAAATTTCTGAAGATAACTGGTTTTTCCAGCAAGATAATTTGGCAATTAATTCCTCAAAAGCTACTATAGAGTTTTTGAAGGACCGTAAAGTGACCGATTTTGACTGGCCCGCTTAAAGTCCTGACTTAAACCCCATTGAGAATATGTGGACAGTTTTATCCAAGTCGGTTTTCAAAGATGGCAGACAATTTAATAATGTAAAAAGCCTTAAAACTGCAATAACTGCCGAATGGTGTAAAATTGTTCACAAAACTATAAAAACATTAAAAAAACTCAATGCCTTGGCACCTCCAAGTAGTAATAATTAATAAGAGTTCGCATACCAAATATTAAAAGTGATAATTATAACAATTGACATAATTCTTTTCCTTTGGTTTTATCATTTGTTCGTATGAAAAACATTTTAATTATTTTTGTACATATTTAACTCTTCTGGGACCAAATGACTGGTGCAAAGGTATAGAACAAGCACAGCAGGCGGTCAACATATTTACAGACAGCTCCAAAATGCCTACGGGGGTAGATGCGGCGGTGTATTGCGCAGAGCCTAATATAAAGCAGCCATATAAACTGCCGAACCACTGCAGTATCTTCCAGGCGGAAGTATTTGCCATAAGGAAGGCTGCTGAGATAGCCCTCAGCATGGACACACAACACTCTTACATCAACATTTTCGTTGACAGTCAAGCGGCGATCAAATCCATGCGCTCCGCTAGCATCAAGTCCAAAAGTGTCTTGGCTGGCAGAGATGCACTAGATGCACTATGCGCTTCGAAGAAAGTGCGCATCTACTGGGTCCCTAGCCACCAGGGCATTGAGGGAAACGAGATGCCGGATGGTTTAGCAAAGGAAGGCGCCGGGCTGGAATCAGAACTCGCAGAACATGTACTTACTCCGCTACAAGAGTTGTACAGGAACCTCGAAAGAAGAGCCACACTAGCAGTGAATCGTAGATGGAGAGATACGACATCGTGCAAAATCTCGAAAATCATGTGCAATGCACAATGCGAAAAACGAACTCTGTTCATCTTGGCACGCCCGCGCAAAGATTACAGGACACTAGTGGGCATGCTCACTGGTCACTGCATGACGGCAGCCCACGCGAGGAAGCTTGGCATCACCACGGATGACAACTGCAGGAAGTGCAAGGAACCGGGCACAGTGGAGATCCTGGAGCACCTACTATGCACATGCCCCGCCCTACTTAGATCTAGACTAAAATACCTAGGCTCTTCGACATTCCCGTCGCTTAAAGATGTAGCCAGGGTGTCTCTGGAATCCCTCCTAAGGTTTGCGAATTTAACGCAAATCTTTAAAGACTTTTAAATAAACACAAAGGTTCCTTTTGTTCGCTAGCGGTACCACTAAGGACCTGAATTGGTCTATGTGAGCCTTCGCGAAGGCATCCGGTTTAACCTAACCTAACCTAACCTTTGTACATATTTTATGTTAATCAAATTTGTTTTCTTTAAGTTAACTAAGTTAGTACACCGAAAAAAATGTGCGGAGTTAGCCCAAGCTTTTTCGTGAGTCAAAAGAGTTTTTTAAGAGGTTAAAAACGTTTTGTTGCCGTAAAACGCAAAATGAATTGCATCAATATTTTTTTTTTGTTACTATAAAACTTTTTTTGCTTGATACAACTCATTTTCAAAGCTTGGAGTAAATTAAAAGCAGTTTCAAATTTACTCTGCATCTTCTCCGAACATTTGTCCTATTAACTCCATTAAAACTTATTGCAACCATCAATGAAGAACGTCTTTGTATTTTAAAACTGAAACGGAGTTATGTTTAGCACGAAACAGGGTCTGCTCTAGCAAATATTTCCGTTTGTTCGTTTGACTATGAATGAAGAGAAAGAACTCAAGTATTCTAAAAAGCAAATCAAGTGTGCTGTAAGAATTAAATGTTGCATAATGATAAAAAGGGGCCGTTTTTATTATTACGAGTTATATTTTTTCGTATATCTTTATCGAAGTGAAACTTATTATGCGGTTATTTGATATAGAGGGTAAATTTTTCGAGTCTCGTCACGAAAGTTTTTTTTTACGTCACGAAAAATTGTGTACACAAGCAATGATATCTTTTTTGTATGAGGACCCCTAGAAGGGTGGCAGATAGAGTGCATGTGTCTTCAGAAGAAATGTTAAATAAAAAAAAACAATAGAACCAGCTCATACATTTGACCTCTTTAGGGGTTATCGATTTTTTGATATGAACTTTAATAGACAATTTCTTCTATTTTTTGTGTTTTTTGTATCGTGACCCCCAGAAGGGTGGTAAATAGAGTACTGGTGCGCTTAGAAGAAATGTTCAATGAAAAAATCAGTTGGACCAGATCATGCATTAGACGCTCTAACGGTCATAGATTTTTATATATTAATTATAATAAACATTGTTTTTTTTTTGTGTTTTTTGTATCGGGATCCCCAGAAGGGTAGCAGATAGAGAAAAGATAAGTTCAGAAGAAGTGTAAAGGGGGAAAATTAATAGGACCAGCTCATATATTGATCCCCCTGGAGGTTATAGATTATTTGATATGAATTATAAAAGCCATTTTTTTAATTTTTTGTTTTTTGTATGGGGACTCCCAAAATAGATCCACATGGATGAATTTTTTTCATTTATTTATTTATTTATTTATTTCAGTCTACAGATTTTACAATCTTACAGACTATAAGGATATTTGATCTTAAAACTAATTAAAAATAGTGAATAGTATTAGTCTAAATTGGTGCTCAGACACATTAAATTTTAACATATTAGAAAGACTGTTGCACAAGTGCATGCATCTAGCTATTGGTTCATTATTAGCATAATTGGTCCTATGGAGATTTTCTTCAAACATACGAATGCGCCTCAAATCCCTTGGTGCATTATAAATTTGAAAAAGATTTGACAGTTCAATGCAGTTAATTTTACCAGAAAATATGTTATACACAAATAAAAGAGAAAAAACCGATCTTCTGTCTTTAAGGGATTGCAATCCAAGGAATTTACGACGAGCCTCATATGTGGGAAGACCATCAGGCCAGTAAAGCTTTTTAAGTGCATATTTACTCATTAGTTTTTGAACTCTCTCTATTCGGTTTGATTCAATAATATAACACGGGTTCCAAACAATCGAACAATATTCGATTATTCTTCGAACCAAAGAAACATATAACGATTTTATAGTTAACGGATCTTTAAAAATTTTAGTATGCCTTTTGATAAATCCAAACATTGAACATGACTTAGATATAATATAATCATAATGGCTTTTAAAATTTAGCTGAGTATCAAAAATAACCCCCAAATCCTTTATCTCAACTTTGCGCTCCAAAATACAATTATTCAATGTATAATTGAACAAAACGCTATTAGTACATTTAGTCTAAGAAACTATACAACATTTTTTGATATTCAAGAACAATTTAATTGACAGACACCAACTATGCAATGCGGAGAGATCACTTTGAAGACATATGCAGTCAGACTCGTTCGAAATTTTAAGAAATAGTTTGACATCATCAGCGTACAAGAGACATCTAGCAAAATTTAAGTGTTTTGGTAAATCATTACTAAAAATCAAAAAAAGAAGAGGACCACAATGGCTACCTTGTGGAACTCCTGACAAAGCATCAATTGCAACGTCCGCAAAAGTTGACCCAATTTTTACATAAAGCTTTCTATCTTTCAGATAACTTTTAAAAAAAGCAATTAAAGTATCCGACAAACCGAACTTTTTTAATTTGCTTAGAAGAATAAAGTGATCGACTTTATAAAATGCCTTCGAAAAGTCAGTGTAGATGATATCTAACTGACTACCGTTCTCCATTGCATTAATAATGTTTTTCGAAATAAGCAGTAAATTTGAACATGTTGATCTCCCAATAAAAAACCCATGTTGAAATTCAGAGATGGCACACTTCACATGCTCGAATAATTTGATTTTTAATATATGATCAAACAATTTGGCTATTGTGCATTGTTTCACAATGGCCCTGTAATTATTTACATCACAACGATTTCCAGTTTTAAAAATCGGAACGACCAAGCAAATTTTCCATAAATCTAAAAAAATGCCTTTTTTAATACATAAATTAAAAAGGAAAGCTAAAGGAACAGCAATATTTTCTGCACAAAGTTTAAAAAACATTGGCGGGAAATCCCCATGTTCAAATGTAAAGCTAGGTTAAGATGATTAATTGCTAAAACTACGTCTTCTACACTTATATTTAAGACATCCAAAAAATCAATATTTTTACATAAAGATAATTATGTCTTCAATTATGTCTTCAAAATTGAGATAATTTAGATTTGTTGATGATCTATGATTCTCATACACATTTTGGAAAAATTTAGAGAAAAGAAAGGCTGATTCCAAAGCATTATTAGATTTTAAACCATCAAATTCCATACTGGTTGGATACCCACTGGTTTTTTTCTTAGAATTTAAGTACTCCCAAAAATACTTTGGATTTGATTTTAAATTACTTTCTACATTTAAAACATATGTTTTAAAAAGGAAATTATGAAGGCAATCAAATTCATTCCTTAATCGAGTGAAATGTAATTGATCTGCTAAGCAATTAGTGTTTTAGAATTTTTTAGCAGCTTTGTTTTTAAGATTTTTTAACTATGCTAATCTCGAGTTAAACCAAGGTGGTTTATTTCTTACGTATTTACTTTTTTTAGGAGCAAACAGAGAAGAAGCCAACAAAAGTTTAGAGCAAAAACTTTGATATGCGAGAGACGGACTATCCATATAATATAAAAATGCCCAATCAACAGAGCTTAAGTATTCATTAATAGCTGTAAAGTTACCTTTTGCAAATTTTAATTGGATCAAAGAGTCATTATAAGTTGAATCAAACTTGTAAAACCCGAGTTCAATAAATAATGCATTATGATGAATGCTGTTATTAACTATGGGTGCCAGGTTTTCTTTGCAAACCACTTTTAGATCGTTACTGACAAAAACTAAATCTAGAATTCTATTTAAGCCATTCTTAGTCGAATTTATCTGTTGAAAATTATTAGAAAAAAATAGCTCATCAATAAATTTTCATTATCAGACTGCAAATTAAATGGTAAAAGATTATTATCATCAATTTTTTCGCGTTATCTCGTAAATATCAAATCACGGACATATTCCGCAAACATCGCGAACCATTAAGACCAGTATTACTTAATGAAGCACCAACCAATGACATGAAAATATTAAATAAACAGAATATTTTTTATGAAAATTTTGTATTGTATTTCGTTTGAGATGCTATCTCTTTCTTTCTCTCTGTTTTTTTTACAAAAATCTATTTTATTCTTTTCTTATTAAGAAGTTTCCCTTCTGTACTGTATACACACTATACTGTAAATTTTTTAACCTGCGATGTATTTTTTATAGAAAATTGAATTTAAAACAATTTTATTGAATATGGTATACAACTGTTGTTTACATACATTTCAGGATACATACATTTTTTTAAAGGAATTTATGAGTTTTTGGAACATACTAAAGTTACATATTACCATATTTTATTAACGAAACTACATTTAACACTAATAAACAAATTTTTAATGCATGTATCACGACAATAAGGCAACCCTGCCCTGCCAACAAATCGCCAAAGGAATTTATGGCCCTTATTATGAGTTGCTTTCGACGTTCGATCTTCGCTGGCTATCGAACAACGAGTATCGAACGTTAAATTCTTATTATGAGCAGTGCAACCCTATCGAAATGTTCGTTGCTCATCGAAATTTCAGTCGAATACGATTTTGCTTTCGATGCGATGCGTGCTGAGCACAAATTGTTAAAAACTTAAGTATTTTGTGATTGTATTTTCCTTTTTAAAGACTAAAAATTAATATTGAACTGTTTTTGTAAATTTTATGCAGATCTAAGCAACAAATCGTAGTTAGAAAAACTGGTCTCATTGATGGAGGCAAACTTTGACTGCAAAGGATATTTGTTCCAAAGTTCAGGCGAAAAAGAAATGGGAAGAACTCACGCCAGAATTAAATTGCTTAGGACCACCAGTTAGAACAACAACAAAGTGGCTTAAGATTAGCTAAAAAAAGCATTCCTCAACAGTTTTCTACTTCTAGCCAGTTCCGTCAAGCTTTCATCCTCTTCTGACGAAGCGTCGAATCGTATGGAAATTATTTTCGTCATAGTCATAACTTTTTTGTCTTATTTTTTGCAATCAACTTTCAAACCAATCGTATTTAGTTGAAATAAGACAACGATCACCTGATAGAAATATACTACCGTGAACAAATAATATGAACGAAATTCACAATAGCGCTACTCTTTGTCGAAAGCACGTTATAATACCAAATGCAAATTCGTTCGATCAGGCCTTTCGACTACAGTCAAGATCGAACGCAGCTCATAATAAGGACCTATGAGTTTTTGGAACATACTAAAGTCACATATTACCATATTTTATTAACGAAACTACATCAAACTCTAATAAAGAAATTTTTAATGTATGTATCACGACACTTAGGCAACCCTGCTCACTTAACACAAATCGCCTTGAGAATATTCTACCTATTTTTGTACCAAATTTAATTATTCTACCATCAATATATATCGGAATTAAGCATATTAAATTAAATGCCACTTCCATTTTTACATTACTATAGGAGCACAACAAACTCATCTTTTAAAAAAATTCATAAACCTAGTGTTTATCCTGTTGGATAATCCTTACTACATATTGATAAATAGTAAGAATGCTTCAAAAATATCTTTCGCTCATTCAACGAACCAAACTACAGCAATCAATTATAAAATCAATGCAAATATTTATCCCTTTTTCCAAATATGCTATACAAAAATCCCTTTTTTTAAAAATTCCCCTTAAAATCAAAGAAATGAAACACCTTTGAAACAAGTTTTGAGAGTTGAGCGCAATTTAAGCTCAAAAGTAAAAAAGTTTTGTTTTATAAGACATTATAGAGATTCAAAATTGCCAAATTGTGGATAAACTGCTCTGTGAGTATGGAGAAAAGATTCTGTTTTCGGCGTTAACCATGTCTTTAATTTCCTTTGTATTCAATTGAAATAAGATATAAATAAAAATAATAGAACAAAAAATAAATTACGGGTTCTTTATTTGACTATTTTGTGGGTGAGTTTGTTTATTTTTAAAGCTTTATGCTACATTTAAATGAGTTGATTCTAGTTTTTTTGAGTGAACTCAAAATTAAAAAAATCTCAATTTCTCAATCTTAAAACAACTCAAAACGAAGTCAGTACGACTTTTCGAACAAATTCAATTTTTGACGTTAATTGAACACAAAAACGGAGTTAAATATAGTTTTTACAGCTTTGGCAAAATACCTTGCACGAAAAGAGTTAAATTGACTCCAAATATGACTTTATTTACTCCGCTTTTTTTTTGGGTGTACATATTAATTCTACTAAATATTGTACAAAAAATGTATATTGAAGCTTTATTATAATAAATTTTTGAATCTTTAACGTTGGTCTTATCATTACTTCGTGTATTCTTTTTACAGCATTTTTCTTGCGTAAAAATCTTTATTTTTAGCATTACTTTTTTAATTGAAATTAATGTTTCATGTCACTCAAATTGCGTGCAGCTCAGCTTCTATAAATTTAAATATTTCAAAAGATATTTTTGCAAAGTTATTTGTTTTTTCAAAAACCATTCATTCGCATGATCATAATGATTATTTGTTTAATCAACATAATATTAGTTAATGTAATGCTGCGGGGCAACTTGGTGCAGATGCTTAGACTTTTAAAGGGCAGCGTTTTATAAACACTGAAACTTCCTTCTTCTTACAATTATTTTAATATATTTTTTTTTTGTGACTCTGAGCACTTCAATTAATGACATAACTGTTTCATGCTTTTGTCTTGCTGTCTTGTCCTTGTCTTTGTTTTTGTTTTTGTTTTGTGCTCTTTATGCATATTTTATTTTATGCTCCAAGCTGCTGTCACTTTTCTTGTTTTGTATTTTTTTCCTTCTTTCCCGTTTTGATCCTTGCCCCAATGACTGACTCGCTTGACTTTCAATAGTTTAAAAAACGTTTCATTTAAATGCTTTCTTAATTTACAAAAGCTGCTTGGAACACGTCTATAATTTATGTAATTTATACCAAAGCCAATGACCTGCTCTGCATAAGCGCTTGCTGGCGTTTTTGTCCGTCGGGTGGCATCCATAGCAACTGCTTTCTTGGCTCTGAGTTTAGCTTTTGAACTTTTTACAGATCCAGCCATGCATTAATCAGCATACAAACCTACATTTCAACATGAAAATTTATGTTTGAAGCCATGCCCGTAGCTAAGGGGGTTTTCGGTTCAATTCCCCCCTCATCTCCCACAAAGGGTTAGAAGGTATACAAAACTCGGGTCGAGACATAGTAGAGGTTGTAGGTCTGGCTAAACACAAGATAACTGCATGCTTAGTTTTTTAAATATGTATACCCTCAAAATCGGGATTTGTGGTAAAGAAACCGATTTTTTATTGGTGCATATATAGTTTTTTATGTAACTTCGTCTTGTCTAGCTCTGTTTAATTTTGAGTTCAACAAACTGCAATCGGCTGAAATACAAATACTTATTTATTTATTAAGTCTATGAAACAAATATTTCTTATAGACCATTATATACACATAATAAAAACTAAATACAAAAATTTACCAAAAACGTATTTAATATATTTTTCATTTAATTTTTAGAAATGGAGAAATACAGATTAAGATTAGAATTGACAGCATTAAATAAATTAAGAGTTCTAGAAATAGGCGCATTGGATGCATAATTAGTGTGACACATGTCCAAATAGAATGGACAAAAATGTCTAAGTGCTCTAGTAGGAATATTAAAATAATCATCGATAACAGTTCAGGACTATCAACAATACCGGTTATGATATCATGTACAAAAAGAAGAGATGAAATATTTCTCCTAGTCTTTAACGACTTAAGACCAATTAATTGGCAACGAGCACTATATGAGGGAATATAACTTTCAAAATTAAGTGACCGGAGAGCAAACCGGGTAAATGATTTTTGGATACGTTCAAGTCTAAGCTTATGTGACTCATAAAATGGGTTCCAAACGATGGACGCATACTCAAGTCTCGAGCGGACTAGACTTGTAAATAGGACTTTAAACGTATAAGGGTCACAAAAACACGAGCCATTTCGACGTATAAAAGCAAGCATTGCGTACGCCTTTGGTACAATATAATCCAAATGCGGAACAAAAGTGAGTTTCACATCAAAGACAACACCAAGGTCTTTAAACTGCTCCAAATGTAATAAGTTGGTACCATCAATGCAATAAGTTGATTGAGTGGGATTTTGAGACCTAGAATAAGACATACAAAGGCACTTGTCCAGATTCAAGAAGAGACCATTTTTATGACATTAGCTGTTAAGATTAAACAATTTATATTGAAAAGATTCAATATCAGCCAAGTTATTTACTCTGAGAAAGACATTAAGGTCATCGGCAAACAAAAGACATTTACCGGTTTTTAAAAATGGCAGTAATGTCATTAATAAAAATGATAAATAATAAGGGCCCCAAAATGCTGCCCTGTCGGATACCAGACGTAGGTAGGATTTAACATTATCAAAGGCTACGACAGACTGCCTATTAGTCAAGTATGAAGTCAACCAACTAAGAAAGCCCGAATGAAATCCAATCCATGGAAGTTTTTTTGATTAAAAGATAATGGGAGACTTTATCAAAAGCTTCTGCAAAGCAGGCGCGGATCCTAGGGGGGTCACGGGGGTCATGACCCTCCCCCAAAACAGCCCACATTTCAAAAAAGAGCTGAAACAATATTTTGCTAACCAAAAAACAAAAAAAAAATAAACGAGCAAAACCTAGTTTGTCCAAACTTAAAAACCTGAAACTAACCAAACGACCAAAATTAACTTGCTTTTTGCACTCTGAAAAAATTGGAATCAAAAAATGACTAAACCAACAAAATTGACTAATTTTCTTAAACAAGACTGACTTTTTTATTATGTTTTCTATACTTGGATTGTAGCTATACTTCATATACTATCATCTGTTTACAAGATCCAACTAAAAGCATCATTTATAAAACAAAATTCAGTCTTCTATTTTGTTTCGCAAATCTGTTAATGATCGCATCCACATGTCCAATTCAATGTCTCGATGGATGTGTAGCAATGCAAGCCCGGTGAGTCTCATAGTTGACAGAAACAGGAAGCGTCTCCAAAATCCAAAGCAGTGTATTAATAACCGGATAAACAACTTCATCACACGCATCAAGGGCAAGAGGAACCGAATCTGGAAGTTCACCGCCGTCTGCAACAATTCGGTTGCATTTAGCTTCACACAACTCGAATTCTGCAATAACGTTCGAAGGGGGAGTATTCAGAAGTTTCTGGTACGTTTCTGCTACAAGATGAACTTCTTCAATGTCCTCCGCTGTATAGGAAGTCCGAGGCAGAAACACTCTCAACCCAAAAAGCTTCATCACGTCTGGAGAGAGCCTTTCCTTGAGGTCCGTCACAACGCACACTGGTTCAAGAGCGGCATTAATTAATTTTTTTCATGTCTTCTGATCTACCTAATAGTTTGTAGTAAACAATCTTCATAGTTTGTAGTAAACAATCTTACTAGCATGAACCAAAAGTATTAAGTTTATGACTTTATTATTTTTTTGTCCAGAGACATTCAAAGTTGACCAAAAAGGATGCATTTGAAATGAACGTATTTTATGTGCTACCTTCTATCACTTCATGCTTTTAAAATACTGTTGTTATGACACTATAACGATTTTTTTTTTATGCAATTGGATGTTATAAAAAATATATATGTAAATAGAAAAAATGTTGGAAATTAAAAATAATTTTTTTTATTTACTACTATAAATTGTGCAAAAATATCTATTTTCCCAAACTTCTATGGTTTGCATCTATTGATCTCCAACGAGCTCTAGCTCGAGACGTATATTTAATTAAAGCTTGAAGTCTCGCCTAACGATTTAATAAAAATTCAGCTGCCCATTTTTGCCCCTAAGCAATTCCGGTATAAAAAACTAAAAAAAAGTTAGGAAAAGTTTCCTTCATAAACATGTTATTGCGCATCATAATTGTTTGGTTTGTTTTCTTTTTTCGTGCTTGCTTGATTGCTTTGTTGTTTTGCTTTTTTATTGTAAAGAAAAACACACAAAAGGCAACAGCAAAACAGCAAAAGTTAAAGTGAAATCGTGTAAAAAAAGCATCGTGTAAGTTGAGGGATAGGTGTACTTTCTAATAAAATAACTGAAATTTTTGCACTTACTAACACTTGCAATAAATTCTTCCCATTATTTTTGGAATCAGCTGTGATTCTTTGTTGCATTGGTTTTGTGATTACAGGTTATTACTTTATTGTTTTGAATTTCTTATCACATGTGATTATTAGTTGTGTTTACATGATTAAAGCTAATTAGTTTATTGTTTTTGAAGTGACAAATATAAAAAAATTATTTGAATATGGATAATCTTCAGTTATCTTATTATGAAATTTCAGATCTTTTATTAGATTGTGATAAGAACATTGATACAGTTTGCGATATTATATTAACAAATAATACAAATTTGTCAATTATTAACGTGGATGAATTTAAAATTTTTTTAAAAAAACAATTTTTATCAAAATTAAAAACTAAGTGGGCCAGTGCAAAACGTATGAAAGATAGATTTGTGGAACAAAACAAAGTTTGGTTGGAAAATATGTATTGTTTTGGTGAAGATTTGTCCGAGCATGATCACCTATGTGTTCCAATGAAGTCAAACGTGGTCGTCCTTCTAAAGCTTTTGAACTTTGCCAATCTCGTGCTAAAAGGAGTAAAGAACAACAGTTATGTGATAGCAATTCTGGAGAACTTATTGTATCAGCTGCAAAAAAAATTAACAAGGATGAACAATTTTCAAAAATGTTTAGCCCAGAAAAAGCACTAAGCCTCATTATTGATGCTTGTTTATCAAAACATCAGTATCAAATACTAAGATGGAGTGCCAAAGAAATTGGATGTGATATTTTCCCCTCATACCATCAAGTTCTTAATGTTAAAAAGGAATGTTATCCTAAAAATTTGGAAGTACAGGAGAACTGTAGTAAAGTCAGTATGCAAGATTTACTCGATCATACTGTATCCAGAATATTAAAGGCGAAAACGAAAGCTGAGACAGAGGTACTTCCAAACCAACTACATTTAATTTCTAAATGGGGTTGTGATGGATCTTCGGGACATAGCGAATACCATCAGAAATTCAATGATCCCAATTTAAATGATAAAAATATATTTTTGACAAGTACTGTTCCTCTCAATTTGAAATGTATTGATGGCACAAATGATTACTGGCGAAATACAAGGCCATCATCAACAACTTTTTGCAGGCCAATAAAATTTCAATTTATCAAAGAAATAGCAAATGTTATTTCTGAAGAAGTTGAAAGAGTACAAAATGAAATTAAAGATTTGAAAAAGACTATTGTTAATATTTATGACAAAAGTTTTGAAATTTTGCATACACCTATTTTAACCATGATTGATGGAAAGGTAGCGAATATAATCACACATACATCAGGAATGTCTGTATGCTTTATATGTCAATGTAAGCCTAGCGAAATGAACAATTTGGAAATATTAAGAACAAAACCAGTTTCGGAGGAAGGGCTTCAATTTGGAATTTCCCCTTTACATGCGAGGATAAAATTTATGGAGTGCATATTGCATATAGCATACAACAAAAGCTTTTCAAAGTGGAGAGTTACTAAAGAGACAAAACATGAAAGAGAAAAAGCAAAAGCGGAAATACAAAGAACTTTGAAATTGGTTCTAGGCATAAATGTGGATATGGTTAAACAAGGAATGGGCTCAACGAACGATGGAAATACTTCTCGACGTTTTTTTGCAAATCCTTCCGTAACGGCGGATGTTCTTGGTGTTGATGAAAATTTAATTCATCGCTTTAGTACAATTTTAACTGTCATAAATAGTTATTTTGAAATAGATGCTGACAAATTTAAAGTTTATTGTTTGGACACTGCAGAACGATATATAGAACTCTACAGCTGGTACTATATGCCTATTACAGTACACAAAGTACTAATTCATGGGAGTCATTTTTTGTCAGCAGCAATATTGCCACTTGACATGTTGTCGGAGGAAGCTCAGGAAGCTCGTAATAAAGATTACAGAAGTTATCGCCTAAGCCACTCCAGAAAAACGGATCGCATATCAACAAATGAAGATGTAATGCATATGTTATTAGCGTCTTCAGATCCATATATGTATAAATTCATACCGTAACCAGCCCAAGAAGGATATATTGGAATTTTTTGATGAAGTGAAAAATTTGTTATGTTAATAAAGGTACACGTATTACTTTGTTTTTAATTTTTTTTAATATTTTCTTTCTTTTATTTACAGATATTTTCATTAAATGTGGGTATGACTGTTGCTGCATTTTATTTACTATATATTTTAATCAAATAAAAAACACGCAAAACACGCTGAACTAAAAACTGTGACTCTACAATGATTTGTAACTTTTGTGTTATATGGGAAGTAGGCGTGGTTGTGCTCCGATTTTTTTCATATTTGCAGCATTTTTTATAATAATAAAATATTAGCGTATACCAAAATTCAAGGTTCTACGATGTTTCCTTATATTTAATGCCACCAATCGTATGTAGCTGAACCAGTGTGTAACGTTCTCCAACAGAGGAACGTAAATTCCTCTCCTGAAGTATTCCTCCGGGGTTTGATTTTGTTGGTGATTATCTCGATGTTTTTGACAAGAAACAAAGCGCGGTACATTTAACTCCACATCCAACTGCGTTGCGAGATTTATTTGCTTTGTTGTTGCTTTTTTGTGTCGATATACATACGTTTGCTCTCTTTGCTCTCAGAGTGCTCCGTGCCCATAGCAGCAAATGAGCATTTTGTACGTGCGGAAGCAGAGCGTCAGCAGCATTCTCGTTGTCGGCAAAAGTGGTAGGTTTTTAAATTTTTGATCATCACTAGTCTAGAGTAAAGAATTTATAGTCAAAACCTTTGTTTTTTACGGGTTGTTTTTTTTTCTATCCTGCGACCCCCCCTCCGGAAAAAAATTCTAGATCCGCGCCTGCTGCAAAGTCTGTATAAATGACATCCATTCTGAAACGCAGATAAACAGTGCTCAGTGAAAAAAAAACCAAATTTGAAATTGTAGAGCAACCAGGCATAAATCCATGCTGATACGGGGATATAACTTTCTTTACAGAAAAAAACATTTTCTCTCTGACAATGGATTCAAAGAGCTTTGAAATGGTGGAGAGCTTGGATATAGGTTTATAATTGGAAACATTATTTTTTTTTGACCCAGATTTATGGACAGTAGTTACCAAAGACACTTTCCAGCTATCCAAGAAATTGCCAGAACACAATGAACTATTAAGAATTAGCATAAGAACAGATGCTAAACTGATTGCACATTTATCTAAGAAGAAAGAGCAAAACCCATCAACATTTAGTTTTTGTGAAGATTTCAGCCGACCAATACCATACCATTAACAACATCCATTTCAGTCAAAGCGAGCGATACAAAGCCAATTTCTGGAGAAAAATTACTCGAAGCCTCAAACTCAACATTTTTAACCGGTTCGAAGTTTGATAGGAAAAAATCTGCAAAGAGATTTGCAGTAGTTGGTGCATCATTAGAAGTGATATTATCAAGAACCATAGACATTGGTATATTTGAAAAACCTTTTTTAGATTTAATAAATCGCCAGAAAGACTTAGGATTAGATATAATATCATATTCAAATTTTAATATAATATTGCTGTGTCTAGTGATATTGACACTATATAATATAGTGTCTATATTTGAGAAAAAAAGATTGGTTTTGAGTAAGCAAGTATTTTTTATAAAATTTATCATGAATGAGATCATTGCAAACAGCTGAAACTAAAGACTTAAAATTATTAAAACACAAGCAAGTATCGCGCAGATCAAACTCACTTGCCCAGTCAAAACCACAGAAAGTAGAATTTAAATAGTCGAAATTACACGTCCGGTAGTTGAATCTGAAATTTGAATTATCATTATTTAAAGCAAGATATTTATAGAAAACAGTTTGGATCTCTAATGAGACATGATGTGCACTTAAAGCTGAAATAGGAAAAGCATATTCTAATAAATTAAAGTTAATATTAATTTAGCAATAAATACTAAATCAAACAGTCTACTCCAAGAGTTAAAATAAGAATTAATTTGTTTTTTATTGGCCAAAAAGAATTTTTTACCCTTGCAATCAGTGTTTAGAGAGTTTATTATTCATATAAAGTTCATTACATTAAAAATATTTGACACTTTCAGATTAAATTAAATTTATTTTCGTCAAGAGTTAAATTACGTAAACGAAAAATATAACACTTCGTTTTTTTTTTGTGTAGATTTCTTAGATATTAAAATTATGCAAGTTGAAAATATCGGCACCAAAACATTTTTTAAACAAAATTCACCCCATAGAAAATCCTGGCTACGAGCCTCTGTGCGACTATATTTATATGTATTGCCTGCCACAAATGCTCCAAGCAAAACCAACTCAGCTCGTGAACCATAATTTAGCGAACTCGGTTTGCTTTTTTAATTTCTTTTTATATTAATTCTTTTAGTTTTATTTCCTTTTTCACTTTTTCCTTGGATTTTGTGTCTGTATGTGAAAACATTTTGAGGTAAATTTTGAGGTGACGCACACATGCTCATGTGGAGCAAGAAATTTTACCACGAGTTATACGAGCTCTTGTCAAACATGAAGTGTTAAACGTGATTTTACTCAGTTGCATTGAGTTGCCTGAGTAAAAAATAAAAAATGACTAAGTTTGGCCCCGATTTGCGTTGACATATTTTTTGTTTCTATTTCTTACAATGGAAAAAAGTTGAGTTTTCTGTGGGTTCATATTACAATATGTGTTGTGGCTAAGCTCGAAACCCACTCATACGATGCGTCAATTTTTGATTTATTTAGTCAGCAACGCAAAAAAAACAAATACTTGCATCAGAATAAAAAAATTAAATATTGCCTTCATCATCTGTAAGAAAAACTAGATTGAACATGATTGGGCTAAGCATGTAGTGTGTAATCAAGGCATATTAACCAGGTAGACTCGATAGAAGAGATTCTCTCAAAATTTGAAATCATGTTCTTCTTCTCATTGTGAATTGAAATCCTTGTTACAATCAGTTTCACAAAATTAAGATCCGGGTGTCGTGCAGTATTTTATTGCTTACTTAATCTCTTAGTTCAATACATGTGCTAATATGAGTTGCCGTGCATACTTTGTGTGTTTAAATTTAAATAGGGGTATTCACGACTCAGTGAACTTGCCAGTGAAGTTGAGGACTAGTGCAGCTTTTAGACAACAAAAAGCTTTTGGAAATAAAAATCCATCAAAAACTCTTCAATAGTAATAACATACCACTTTTATTTCGAAGAAGTTCACTTAATATAATTGATAATATTCAGGGGTGTTATGGAAACCGATAATTGTCAGAATCGGTATTAAAATTGACACAGATTTCATTTTGGTGTCATAGAAACCGATTATCTATATAGAAACGGGTTTCATTTTTGAAATTGGTTTTGTGTTTCTTAATCGAAAATCAGTTTCTAGGACACCAAAATTTAAGATATTTCAATTTCAAAACCGATTCTGACAATTTTCGATTTCCATAACACCCCTGATTATTGATTGAGGTGCTTTCGATTATCTGGGCGCCAAGCTCTGAAAATACAGTTTTGAAGTACTCATTAGGAAAATAAGATTCACAGAAGGGATTATCGATACATCGATTAGTTATCGAGTTATCGATTTTTAAGACAATTTTCTTTGTATAAGATTTTTGAAGAAAACTGCTTTTATTTTTCTTAATATAACTTTGATATAAGCTTTATTGATGCTATTTATATATAATTATAGTTTTTTTTCTAAATGACCTTGTTATTTATTATGTTGATTTTATATGATTTAAATACAAATTCTTAATGTTTGATAGTTTAAATCATACTTGATTTTAAATACAAATTCTAGTTGTTTGATAGTTCAAAATCGTTTATTGAGCTTTAGGTCAAGGTAAGAACAATTAATTGTTCTAATGAATCTTTCCAAAGAAACAACAACAACGTTTTTCAATATGAAAAGTAAAAAATCACTAGCTGATTTTATTTCAATTTCGGCCCTGCTAAAGGTTTCATCAGAAATCTTTGTGATACCCATGCAAGCGCGCACTAGCGCACTGGACCACAGAGGCGATCAGATTTAAAGTGTCAATTTCTCAGTTTTTCTCCCATTTCATATTTTCATTTTTGTGGTTGTATTTTTGCTATAATTTAGTTTTTATACTTATGTTATTTGTATGTAAACCATATAAAATCAACATAATAAATAACAAGGTCATTTAGAAAAAAGTTTTTTTAAAAATATTTAAATTTTTAGTATATAGCTGTTATAAAAAGGCATTTAATATAAAAATTTGAAAACATGATTATACTTAAATTTTAAAATTTTCTAGTAGTTTCTTATAAACTTTTTTATGTTGTTTTATAGTTTTTTGAAAAATGCTTTGTCAAAATTTTTTGTGGATGTTTACAATTGGCTAGAAAATCTTACTGATAAAAATATTTTTTTTTTGCAATATTTGGGAATTTGATCCCCAGAATTTGGGAATTGGATTGAAATGAGTTGGCAGCCCTGTCAACAACTCAAAGAATTCAAAGAGCTGAACTTCACTCTCATTCATTGTTGCCAGATTATGGGATTTTCCCCTAGATTTAGGGTTTTTTAACTGTGTTGAGGGATTTTAGGGGTAATGAATCTTTAGGTGTTTTTTTAGGAAGATTTAATTCGTTTATGGGTTTTTAGAGGTACTTGAAAAATTGACCTTTGGAAATAAAATTTTCTTGCAAACTATGCACAAATATAAGAAAAGAAGATGTTTGGCTTCTTGGGCATATCAGCAACACTTTATGAAAACAGCTGAATTGGCAGCACTTCCAATAAATTACCAATCATGTCCAACTTCACTTCAAACTTGCTTCGCGCTTTACTTGCAATTGATTGATTTCATGTTAAAACGAAAAAAAAGTATGGGAAAAACTATAGACAAGAAAAGATATGCCCAAAAATATATCAAAAAGTGGCCTAAATACATAGGCTTGCATTGCAGTTGCACTACTTTTAAGTAATATGAAATTTTTGTATGTTTTTGGAAAAAAGTTTTAGGGGAATTTTAGGCGGATTTGAAATCCAATCTAGGGGTAAATGGTGAAAGGCATCTGGCAACACTTCGCTCATTCCACCTTCTGTTTGACTGCGCTCTCAGTCTCTTCTCTCTCATCAAGGTTTATACAAGGAGGTAGTGTTAGTAGATACAATTCTCTCTTGTGGTGGGTACCTTAGATGTCAAATTCAGTTGTTTAGGAACAAAAACAAAGCAGATAACAAAACTTGTCAATTGGAATTGTGTTGTGAATATTTGTGATTTAAATTGATTTGATTGATAGAATTAAACGCCAAAAAATTGTGCAATTTGCCGAAAGCCTTTTCAAAAAGAAGATAGCTTATTTTTTGTGTGCCTCGTGAAGAAATACGCAATCGCTGAAACGTTGCTTGTTCCACAATATTTTCACAATCAGTTGTCTATCATTTGTCTTCAATGTGTTAAAGCCAGGGATGGAAGTGGAATTTTTGAGATTGTACCTAATTGCAGAGAAAAATAGTACCTTTTTAAAAAAATTTTAAAAAATTGGTGAAGCAAAAATATAAATATATTTTTCATTTCCATACGGATTTGTGAATGCCAAAGACCTTTCCAATTTCTTAATCAATTTCAACAGTCGATATGAAAAGAGTTAATGACATTTTATTTATTTTGAGGGTCCAGCCTGATTAAACAGGCAGATAAATAGGCATTTTCATAAATGTTTTTTGAAAAAAGTAAAAAATATAGGTACTTAAAACTTTTCAGGTATATTAATCAATATTCAAAACAATAATAAAAAAACAAAAAAATATTCTAAAGCAGTACCAGGGGCGACGTGCGCAAAACACGAACCGAGCTGGCGACCTATCAACAGGTCGAAAGAATCATCTGAAACCAAAAATCAAAAATTTCCCTGTTTAGTAAGAGTGTTTTTACGGGAAAAACCACTTGTATTGAAATTGATTAAAAAATGACAAAATGGCGGCGTTTGAAAAATTATTTGTCATTTTTGCTGAAAGTTTTCGTTACATTTTTATTGATAAATAATCCAATATGCAATGTATTGGTAAGAATTTGGAAAATTATTGGTAAGATTATGGTCGATGGACAATTAATTAACGCGTTAAAAAAAAACATAATGATTCGCTAAAAATTGAGTAATTGCTACTAAAATCCACAAACTGATCCAGGGCATAATTTTGCCAAGGGTTGTCGCCTCGCCATTTAGGAAAAATTAGCAAAAGATATATGTGAATGTCCCATTATTGGAGACAACAAAAAACTTATTTTTTTTCTTGTTCCGTTAGACCTTGGTTCCACTCAAAACGATTCAGGGTCGCCCAAAAAAACATGTTTTAGGTGCATACCATTTTTCTTATTTCTTTACTTCTAAGAAAGGTATTAACTTCATTTAAGAATAGCTTAACATAAAAGTAACATATTCATTGAAAGAAAATAGAGTTTCTGCAAACGTTTATGTAAATTATTGCTCTCAACAGTGGATTTTTTGCATTTTGTCATTTATATGAAAAATTGGGGCTAATCGAAAAAAACCCATTACGATATTTGAATTCGACTAAAAATTTCACTATAAAAAATGTTATCGCTGTTTGTTGTAGTGAAAGTTTTCCAAAATTTTTGGCGTAGTGTAATTATGTTCAAGTAACTTTACTAGCAATGACAAAAATAATGAAATACCAAAGTTAGCAACAAGGTGCATCAAATATTGAAAATTACATTAATTACATTTATATGCAACTTGATTTTTTTAACTCCGAGAAATTTGAATAGTCCGAAATGAAAACGTACGGGCCTAAACTCTCGTCTGATCTCGAAAGTACCAAAAATAGCACAATTGTAGCTATAGTTCCATCCCTGGTTCAAAATCTTATTCAATAGGGGTATTCACGATTCAGTGCACTTGCCTGTGCAGTTGAGGACTGGTGCAGTTCTGCAGTTAGGTTTTCGTGAACCCACCACCATTACCATTTCAAAGCTGTCAACATTTTTCAATGCACACAAGTGCACAACTGCTCAAGTCCTCAAGTTGAAGGTAATAGTAGAAAAGCACTTGTGCAGATTTTTGACGTACGTACAATTTGTTTTTGTAAAGTGCACAAGTCCTCAAGTCCTCACTGCACAGGCAAGTGCACTGAATCGTGAATACCCCTATTATCTTTTACGCTCATCTTATGTTTGACAGCTACGGTACCCACCTCTCTGGGACGACTCTACCCTGTTGAATATATCTTGCTCTCATTATAAATTCAGGGTTGCATTTCATAAATTATGCTTCATAGCAACACTGTATACATGGGTTTCAGTGTAGCATATAAGGGAAATATTGTACGGTTTTTTTAATTGTATTTTTTCCTATTCCGATTGTATATTTCCTATTCTTGCACCGTGCAACGGGCATATCCTTGACATAGAGAATACCCCTATCTCTTTGGGTTGCAAGGCAACAAACTTCTATGTTGACATTTTTTCTGTTGGCTGTGTGTTGGCTATGCTCATTCTGTTTGGGCTATAACGATGATATCTTCACATACTGTGTTTGCTTAGAAACTTCATTAGAAAGGAAATATGATATGAAAATCACCACATTTAAGGTTTACGAGTATTTTCTGTATAATTTCATTAAGGTTTACAAGTTTTTTCAGTATAATTTTTCATACTAGAGAGTAACTTTCTATATTCGTGCTCTCTTTTATTTAAACACGTTTTTATTAGCTTCACTTCATGTTTGTCCTGTACAAATCTTGAAATCCGTTTTTAACCAACTTTCCGATGAGCTAGAGTTTTGAAACTTAAAATGTAGATCAGAACTAGATGACAACACAATAATTACTTATTTTCTTGTCTGTACGTTTATTTTTTTGACTAAAATGCAAAATTATTTGATACATACTTACATATTAAAAATCAAACAAAAATACTGCAAAGCTCATTGACATTTTTAAAATTCAAAAATTCACAAGTGAAGTGAATTTTTTTTAGCTCATTTAGAAAAAGTTTTGGTGTGAGTTCTGTAGTTCATAGTGTAAAGCGATTGATTTATAACCACAAGTTAGTAAATTCGAGCCTCAACAATTTGAACGGATGTTTGTATTGTTTTTTTTTTATGAAACAAATTAAAATGTTCAAAAATGCACCACTGAAGGTGAAAAAAAAAATTTAAAAGAGTAGTTTACATAAAATTTTTTATTTATATAATAAGAAAGTAGATTGATTTATTGCTAGTTAGAATATATTTCTTTGTGAGTTCTGTAGCTCAGAGCACAGGGCGCTTTCTTTACAATCGTGAGGTTGTGAGTTCGAGCCTTAACAATATCAATGGAATTTTCCGGTGTTTTTCTTTGTATAGTTTTTAATATTTATAGAACTATTTCGGTTTCTTGAACAAATTCTTTTGTCTCCTTCGGTAATGAATTTTTAAAATTAGAATTTTTAAAGTTGCTGACAAAAACTAAAAATCAGAAAATAATTATTTAAGTAAAAAAAAGACACAGTTTCGATAGTATCGTCAGTACAGACGTAGAATTCCTTTTTCTACAGTAATAGAGAAAAATTCTGGTTTTTTATTTATATTTTTCAAAACTATTTTAAAATATTTCATTTTCTAAATAAAAATTGTTCAAAAACGAATTTGTTGTTGTTGTTGCCTTCTTCAAACTAACTTGATCTAAAAAGCTCACAATTAAATTCATGTTAAAATTTGTTTTGTTTTATAAAAAGTTTTCGTTTGATATATATATATTATATATTGTAGTGCGCACCGAGTTAAGCAACCAAACGTACACAAACTATTTGGTTGCACTGTATTTATGTTTGTTATTATTCACCACGCACAATGACCCGTGGTTATATATTAGATTTACATGACGCACTTTCGCACTAAGCTAATGTTCTATTTATTTCACTCGCGCACTTTTAATGTTTATATATTTTGTTATATTTATTTTGCATTACGCACTTACGCATTAAGTTTATATTTATTATTCACTCACGCACTTTTTATGTTAAAGTTATGCACTTTTTCAAAATACCGTTGTTTGTCTTTATAAGCACCAAAAATTTTAAAATAAAGATCATTAATTCTACAAGCTTTAAATCAGCTGCATCTATTTATTTCAAGCCTAAGCGCATTTTTTATGCCGGCTGAATAAAAATAATATTTCAAGCCAAAGTGCATTCTTATGCCGGCTAAATAAAATAATTTACTTAGAGCCAGTGACGTTTTTAAGCGCCGGCAAAAACTCGAGGCAGGTCCTTTCATTTAACAACATAAAAATTAAAACAAAAACATTACAATATGTTTAATCTCTTTACTACAGGAAAAATAAATAATTCAAATTTTTCCGATATTTATTTCCATTTATTAAACATAACTTTGAATTACATTAACTTTTAACCAACATAGCAAATTAACAACAAATAAAAGTATCAAATGAAAAATTTTTATAAAACAAAACAAATTTTTACATGAATTTAATTAAATCAAGTAAGTTTAAAGAAGAACAACAACAGCAAATATGTTTTTTAATAATTTTTACTCATAAGATAAAATGTTTTCAAATAGTTTTGAAAAATATAAATAAAAAAAAACAGAATTTTTCTCTATTACTATATAAAAAGGAATCCTACGTCTATGCTTACGATACTATCGAAATTATGACTTTTTTTTATAGATGTTCTGAATTTCTACTCTGGAAATTTGGTAGCTACTGTCGGCATATGACAATCGAAGTTTGTCATATAAAAATAGTTTAAATCAATTTATTAATATATATATATATATTATTACAACGATTTGTTTTTAGTAAAAGTGGTACCATAACGGAAATATATAATTCATATGTATGAACATAAAGTTAATTGAATAAATTGAAAGCTTATATACGTATATGTATATTTATATATATTAATATAGAATTAACTTTATGTTCATACATATAAATTATATATTTCTGTTACATATATATTATGTAACGTTCACAAAAAACATGATAAATATATTTATATAAACAGTAGTAATTGAATAGCTACATTCACATATCACAAGCGTTATATTTTTTAAACAGTTTACATCAATAAATTATTTTTTTTATATATATATGTGTCGACAATGAATAACGACTAAACTCAAAATATCGTAAGAAAGCTATATGGCATTTTCTTCATTGCCAATCTTTGATAGAATGCAGGAAAATATTTTTTGCACAGAATAGATAACCACTTAATTCTGTACCTATTACCGTTTGTAACGTTTCATATATTTCAGAAAAAAAGTCGGAATAAGTACAATAAAAATATCGGTTTTACGATAATTTCAGTTTAGTCGTTAATCCTTGTCGACACAGATATATTTATATGAGCTGATATAATTTTTGTTAAAAATACTTCGATTGTCATATACTGACTGTAGCTACCCTATTGCCAGAGAGTAAGAATTAAGAACATATGAAAAAATTTCATAACTGAACCAACAACAATTACTAAGCAAATCTAAAACAATGACGCACAGAGAAGAGCATGATCACAGCGGTTGAGCAGCGTTAGAGGGAATGAACCGAATCGTCCACAGAAAATAAACAGAACTTTGCTTACTATGTCCCGCTTTTCACTCTGCAATTCTCGAGCAATGTCACTCGTCACACACGAAAATTATCGAGCTTGCGGCGAAAGCAAATATTGCTCCGAGAGCAATTATTCTCTTGCTCTGAGCAAGATCTTGGTAGCAAGATCTCTTTGTCCCGCGTTTCACTCGACAATAATTGTCTTTGCCGCAAGCGAAAAACTGATTATTTTACAAAAGTCCCCTTTCAACCCGAGTAGTCAATAAACTACTTGCAGCGAAAGCAATTATTGCTCATAAAATTGCTGAGTGAAAAACGGCCCTTTGCATAGCATGCAGAACCAAAACAACAATATCAGCAGCTAGTAGCAACGTTGCCAGGTATGTTGGAAAAATCCCATTCGTGGTAATTTTTAATTGCCCTTAGGAATTTTTGTTTTTGGGAATCCCTATAAAATTTTTTAATTCAGCGTGGTATATTTTAATTGGCGTGGGAATTCAGCTGGGTACTTTTTTTATTTCCGTGGGAGTTTGGTAATATTCTTCTTTAAATTTTTTTTTGTTTTAGTAAGCAAAATTTTTTCGTGGTATTTCTAAATTTTTTTTAAATTACAGTTGAAAGTTATTTATATGACCTTGTTATTAATTACACAGTGATACAAAAGTGAAAAAAAGAAATATGCAGGGGTTCTCATGCAGCAATTCTGTTTTGCTGGAGTCCATAGAGTACGAAAAAACTTATACTTTTTCTCAGTCACTTCGTTAAGTAAGTTTTTTTATAACAAATGTAGTGATATAACGATATTCCCAAAATTACAAGTTCAAAAAATCATAAGTTTACTGTGCATTAACCGATTTTCAAAATTTTGCTTTTATTTTACAGATCTGATTTGTACCTTTTAATAAAAAAAACATTTTGGCAATCAGTTCAAAAATAGCTCAGTTACGGTCGATAACGTAAAAAAAAAAAAAAAATTAAAAAATGTTCATTTTCATCTCGCTCTAAATTGACCGTTAGGCAGAAAATTCTGCTTTTTTAAATTTTATTGACAATCATTTTAAAGTTGGTTTCTAAAACAGGTAAGGTCATAAAAATCGGTTACAAAATGAATCAGTTACGCCAAGTTTTGTGATAACATGTTTTTTGCTTTTTTTGTGTTTTCTTAGAAATGTAAATATTTTTCAGGTAATAAAACAAGAAAACGCCTAATATACAAAATCATAGTTGGATGATTGTTACACTGTTTGTCTCAGCAAACGCTTGTTTACATTTCGCACTAATTGGAGTCATTATCCACATGTTTACATGAGTTTCTCCCCTTTCACGTCTTTTGCGTGGGTGACATTTTGCATCACAACAAACATGATTTTTGTTTTTTCCTTTCCTACTCACAACCGCACTAGTGCTGAATTATTGAAAGTACAGGGTCCGCCATATAACGTTTTTTTTTTCAACTAGTGCTTATTTCGTGAATGGTAACACTTAGCTCATGTCTGATTTCACAGATAATTAGTTTTATCCTTCCGCTGAACGAATATGGTTGTGTGTACGCTTGAACAACGCTGGGAAATATTGCGACATTACTTTGAAAATCATGATGCCGATTTTGCCAAAAAAACCATCTTTTCAGATGAAGCTCATTTTGATATTGGCGGGTATGTAAACAAGCAAAATTGTCGCATTTGGGTCACAGAAAACCCGCACGCATACATTGAAAAGCCGCTGCACCCAAAACGAATCACTGTTTGGTGCGGATTTTGGTCCAGAGGCATAATTGGGCCATTTTTCTTCGAAAATGAGCAAGGAGTGGCCGTTACAGTCAATGGCGATCGTTATCGGGCCATGTAGAACGAATTCTTGTTCACAAAAATTAAAGAGGAGGATATTGGCAACATTTGGTTTCAACAGGACGGCGCTACGTGCCACACAGCCGAAGCTACACTTGATGTTTTGCGCCCTGCTTTTGAAGATCGCATTATCAGCCGCAGAGCTGATGTCGTTTGGCCACCTCGGAGCTGCAATTTGACACCGTTGGACTATTATTAGTGGGTTGCCCTCAAAGAGTAGTGTTACGCCGACAAGCTAGAGACAATTGACGCTTTAAAGGACAATATTCGTGAAGCCATTGGAGAAATACAGCTGCACACAATCGATAATGTGCTTAAAAATTGGACCGATCGTGTAGGCTACTGCATGGCCAGCCGAGGCAGCCATTTGAATGAAATTATTTTCCATTATTAACCGGAAGGATTGTACTTTCAAGAAATTTGAAAAAATATCTAGTAGTTTTTTTTTATAGAATTTTCATAGAAACACAAGAAGTGTAAATTATGAGGAAATAGTACACGAAATGCTGTCTGCCTACCATGCAATGGGCTGCAAAATGTCTATCAAATTGCACCATCTCCATGCTCATTTGAATATGTTCCCATCAAACTTAGGGCAGATGAGTGATGAGCAAGGTGAACGATTTCACCAGGACATTTCAAGAATTGAACAGCGGTATGTTGGAAAAAGTAAAGTCAGTATGCTGTCTAACTACTGCTGGTCTATAAAGCGAGAAACTAGCAGCGATCTTTATAAAAAACAAATGAAACGCAAGCATTTCTAAGAAAACACAAAAAAAAAGCAAAAAACATGTTATCACAAAACTTGGCGTAACTGATTCATTTTATAACCGATTTTTATGATCTTACCTGTTTTAGAAACCTTCTTTAATATGATTGTCAATAAAATTTAAAAAAGCAGTATTTTCTGCCTAACGGTCAATTTAAAGCGAGATGAAAATTAAAATTTTTTAATTTTTTTTTTTTTTTTACTTTATCGACCGTAACTGAGCCATTTTTGAACTGATTGCCAAAATGTTTTTTTTTATTAAAAGGTACAAATCAGATCTGTAAAATAAAAGCAAAATTTTGAAAACCGGTTAATGCAGAGTAAACTTATGATTTTTTGAACTTGTAATTTTGGGAATATCGTTATATCACTATATTTGTTATAAAAAAACTTACTTAACGAAGTGACTGAGAAAAAGTATAAGTTTTTTCGTACTCTATGGACTCCAGTAAAACAGAATTGCTGCATGAGAACCCCTGCATATTTTGTGTGTAGCACTGTGTTATGTTGATTTTCTATGTTTAAAATACAAATTCTAAATGTTTGATAGTTTAAATCATTCTTGATTTTAAATACAAATTCTAGTTGTTTGATAGTTTAAAATCGTTTATTGAGTTTTAGGTCAGGTTAGAACAATTAATTGCTCTAACTAAATAATCAATCAGCTAACTAATTAATCAGCTAGTGATGTTTTCCTTTTCATATTGAAAATGTTATTGTTGTTGTTTCTTTGGAAAAAAATCGTTAGAGCAATTAATTGTTCTAACCTGACCTAAAACTCAATTTTATTTGCAATTTCAACGATTTTTAAGTATCAAACAACTAGCATTCGTATCTAAAATCAAGAATGATTTAAACTATTAAACTATTTAAACTATTAAAAAGAATTTGTATTATATCATAGAAAATCAACATAATATAAAACTTAATATATGGTACGCTTATATGAAACACACATTGCATAGTTTGCTGACATTGAAACGGTCCGCTTCAGTGCTTTTAAAAGTGCACACCGTTTTCAACCGAGACGATTGGCTATCTGGGTAACAAAAAAAAATGAAAGCAACTGATGAGTATTTATATATGTATGTTTTACATACATATTAATAAAAAACTACAACAATAACAACAAAAGCAGCACAACAACGAACGACGTGATTACGAACCAAACAAGCAAACACAACAACAACAACCTTAAAAACAGCTACTGCAGCTAAGCAGCTTGTGCATTTCTCATACGAATATATGAATTTTTCATCTTCTTAGATTTTGCTATTTTATTAGATATTCGTTTTATTCCCACTAAAACTGATATTTTGGCATTTTTTTTTCTTTGTATGATGAATATTAAAGGCTGTAGGTATACCCCAAAGTGTCAAATATCACTTTGAAAAAAATTCGTGAAAATGACCCCCATACAAAGCGCGCTGTAAGACGTAATTCTACGACAAAAAATTTTTTAATACAACACGTTTTTTAAACGAACTTAAAAGTATAAAATAATGTTTCCAAGAGTGGGGCGCATGCTATAGATAATATTTATCCTGCATCACAAGCCTTAGCAAACTTGAATCTACCATCCATGCAATTGTTCATAGCACTCCTAACTATTCTCTTTAGCATGCACCCCACGTTCTTAGGAGAACTAAAAGCTCCACTCTAGGAGAAATTATTTTATACTTTGAAGTTCGTTTTAAAAATGCGTTATATTAAAAATTTTTTTTATTTAAATTGTTTTTTTATTTATTTATATTAAACTATTTATACTTGTTTATACTACTATTTATACTACTTTAAAAATCCTTCTTAATAGTAATTTTTCGACATGAAATAAGAAAAAACCCCAAGCGTATCGAAGTTTAACTACAAGCTTACATCCACAGTAAATTACTAAAGCCCTAAAATATGAATAGCTTAAAAAATACGCAATACAAATAAAAAACAAACAAAAACTTTTCTTGTTGAAAAAGAAAACAAAGCATAAATGTGTTCTCTAAAAATAAACCAAACGAACAAGTTGCTTCGGTACACGGATTAACTCACAGATTACAAAGATTTGTTTCAATATGTTTCAAGTAGTTGCGCGTTCTTATTGCTTATTTCTTATTTCCTCTTTCCGCTATGATGCCATTTTTTGTTGGCTACTTATTGTTGCTGTTGCTGTTGCTTTTGTAGCCACGCTAATCTGTTAAGTCTTGCCGCTGCTTCAGATTTTCTCTTTTTCTGCCAAACACTGCAAAGCTTGGCTATTCCATGAAGCTATCGTTGCTATTCTAAAGTAGTCAAATGGTGGAACGGCGCCACTGTTGGATGGCGCAAAGGTAGAGAGGAACGCTACTTAGCACAGCATGCTATGCCATTTTGTGAACTAATCAAGAAGATTTCCAAATCATTATCCTTTTGCTGTTTCAGGTTCAAGGCACAACAAAGGATAGACTGCCCAGAAGTGAAAATAAGCATATTTAATGAAGCACTGAGTTTTTACGACTTGTATGGTATTTATCTCAACTCAACTAACACATGCTCAGATGTAAGAATAGTGATTTTTTGTGTGTGTGTGTGTGTTATTGTGTTCATTGGACTGCTTATAAGCTGGCTTGCTTGGGATCCTTCTGCTTGCTTACTCCCTGATTTGCTTATAATTAAGGGCTTTCTAACCATATGATAAATATTTGCATTGAGTTATTGTTGTCGTATTTTTCACAGTGTAGCGCCATCAAGTCTCTGCAGCGCCCACAAAGTTAATTACTAATTAATTTTGCGCATTTTCCAAGTTGCTCTTTGTCCACATTTTTGCTTTTTATTTGTGGTGTTTTTTGTTTTTTTTTTTTTTTTTTTTGCCTTACTTTTGGCAGCTTAATTAAATCAAGTGTTAAGGATTTATTTTCATGAAAGCAGCGAGTAACAGGCAAAGTTCTAGCACACAGTTAACGGTCAGCCATAAAATATGTCGAGCAACTTTTTTTGTGTGTTGGTAGGTAGCTAGTATGTGTGTTTGTATTTTGCTAATTGGTACTAATGTTTAGATGTCTACACAAAAATTATACAAATTGGTATAAATATACGACAAAAATAAAGACGTATGCGCGGCATTTGGTTTGATTTTAATTACTTGAAATGAGAAACTTTTGGACAGTTCAAGAAATAATTAATTGATGCATTATTGCAAAAAAGGTGCACAGTGTAAGGAGTTGGACAAAAGTGTGTATGAAAAAAAATGCATAAAATGATGTCGAATACTGAATTCCGATGCTATGTGACCTGTAACTTCAAAACTATTAGATATCGCAAGTTTTGGTTGCATCGGAGGTTCCACTCCCCCTTGTTTAACTCCCATAAAATGTCATCAGTGGAACGACTTGTGTAAATTGCGGTTGAATATCGAATTTCGATGTTGTGTGACCCATAACTCCAAAGCAATTTGATGTCGCGGTTTTTTTATATATTTGTGGGGGGTAAAAGGGGGTGTAGCATTTTTTTTCTTATACCATCTCGTACTCGAAACAAATCCACTGCTAAAATTTTAGCTCGATCGGACCAGTAATTTCGAAGTCTCTTTTCTTAAAAGTAGGCGTAGCTATAGTGGGACCACGCCCATTTTAAGATAGCTACCGATAGTTATCATACGAACTTAATTACCAGATTTTAGTTTAATACGACAAAAACTGTCTTTAATATAGCATTTTTATTGATTTGTGAGCGGTAAAAGGGGGTGTGGCAAATTTTAAATATGCCTTTATTGTTCGCACAAGTGCGAGCAATAAGTTGATAAAGTTTTATCGCAATCGGATGAACGGTATTGCAGCGCGTAGCGAACGAACAAACAAACATTCATTTTTATATATTAGATGTCTCATAAAAAACAAAATTTCGTCATTAGTTGCAAGCAGTTGCAGCTGGGACATACTTTATTCAATAAAACATACTTTTAGTAAACTTAAGCAAAATAATTTAGAATATACCTCGATACAGTTTTTTTTTATTCTCTTTGAAACTTTTAAAAGCACTTTTTTCACTTGAACAATCACTACGACGTTGAAAATTTTCGTAAAACGAAAGTTGTAATCAAAACAAACCCCGAATAGTTTTCTTAGTTACATTTAATTACAAGTTTAAAAGAAATGTGCTTCACTTATGAGGGTTGCATTTAAAGTAGCTCAGTTAGAGGACTTGAAAGTTGGACCAAAATTTAGGTTTATTTTTTTTTTTTGCTAAACTACCAATTTTTCTAACACTTGACTTTCGAGCTCGGTGTAACCAAAAGAAATAAAAAATTTAAAAAGCCTTTGGGCTTTTTCTTACTTGAAGTGTTTTCTATAGAAAACACAACTTTATGGGCTTTTTCTGAAATTCATTCTTTTCTATTTATGGCAAAGAAAAAACACTGTGCTACGTCATCATAATAAAAAACCTTCATAAATTCCAAAAAAGTTATGCCTTAAACTGTATATTTTGCACATAAGCTTTGATAATTTCTATGTAATCTGAGTTTCAAATTTTAAATTTTTATATAAAAAATACACTCTATAAAAGTGACGTCATACAAATAATACAACATACAAAATTTCGAATATACATACTTAAATACGGCTGTAGGGTTATTTTTACTTAGGTTCAATCGAGGAGAGTTTTTACAGGTTTTCTTATATTTTATGTAAATAGATTGCTAAATTTAATGTAAATTGAAAACATATACATATTAAAAATTAATAAAACAAAAATTTTTAAAAAGTCGAAAAACGTGTAATGTTTTTTTGTCTCCTTACAGATATCGTTGATCAAAGTCTATAATTATTTTATAATATGTTTTAGAACGGTTTACTGTGTTTTAATAAATTAATTTTTTTTTTTTTTTAAATAGGTCTAAATTTTAATTATTTTTATAATTGGCATAAAAGTTAGCTTAATTTTTGATTTTCTTCATTCAATATCTCAATATCTTATATGTGCATAAATTGCATTTTTAAGTTACTTTAACAATTTTAAAGCATAACAAAACTTGTCTCTATTCTGTTGAGCTAAAAAACAAACAAAATGACCGATGATTATAGCGAAACTTTCGCAAGACGTTCGAAGTAAGAAATTCAAAGAACAATGAGTTAGTTTGACAATAATAAAACAATAAAAGTTATGACTTTAAGAAATTATAAAAGAGTTAAATCAGTCGTCATTTTTTAAGACAAGTTTTTTATTTTTTCCTCCAATGAATACTTTGCTCAGCAGCCTTGAGGATAGCTGAATTTTGTCTAGACAGTATGACGAAAAACTTTTGCTATCTCTTGGTTAAAATCAACAAAACAAACAAGAAACTTAAACTCAAGCATAAAATCTTAAATATAAAATACAAAGTTACAAAGAAGTCATATAAGATATTTTTTTAAAAAATAGCACAAATCTCTAACTGAAATTGGCGAAATTTCAATTATTTTTTTTTGTCACATGCAACCCAATTCTTAAACTTATAGATTTCTCTGCGTTTTCTTCAGTTTTTCAGTTTTCAGTTTTCTTCAAAAAGTTGTTTTCTTTTTTTTTCATTCATCAAAATAGTGTATTCACACAGAATATTTTATCTGCCAGATTGCAAACGAAACCACTGCCAGCTAAGTTGGTCATAGCCATATTTCCGCTGCATGTTTGCTTTGATTGGTATGGGTGTGTATGTGTGTGTATGTGTGTGTGTGTGTGTGTGTGTGTATGTCAAGGCCAGTCACATCTTAATGCTACAACTTTCTAAACGTTTCATTGTACAAAAGCTATTTCCGCTCTTGTAGTTGCTGTTGTGTTTTGCTTCTTTCTTTTTTTTTTTTATTTTACTCACAGTAGTTTTTTTAGTAGCTGTTATTTTTGCTATTGTCGGTGTGACTGCACTTCGTTCGTTAGTTGAGTGGCAACCATTTTTTTTTTACTTTGTTGTCTTTTCTTGCATCCAAGAAAAATAGAAAAGAAAAAAATTATAAAATCCTGGCATTCATTTTCTGTTACTTTATGCACTAAATTTATTTTTATTTAACTTTTGTTTTCTTTTATTTTGTGGCTATCTTTGCGTCATTGTTTGCAAGTTTTTCGATTTTTTATTCACACTCATACAATAAAAAACACAATAATAAAAAAAACACACTAAAACACATGCATACTAGTACACATAAATTGTATTCACGTATAAATTCTATTTTCTATTCATGTAAAAGATTTCAACTGTGCAAGCGTGCATCCTTTGTTGTTTATGTTTGTAAGTGTGTGTGTATTGGTGTGTGCGGGTGTATGTGTGAATGACGCCCTCATGTCAAGTGAGTTTCCTGCTTGTTTAAGCATTCATTGCTGCTGAGCTTGTTGCTATGCTTTGTTGTTGTTACTGTTGTTGACTGCTAAAGATTGACACGCATTTTTGAGTAGCTGTATTGTTGTGTTGGTTTTCTTTCGTTTCTATTAAAATTTTTTCTTCACCTTTTTTTTTTTGTCATATTACATACAATAATAGCTCATGCATAATTGAAAAAAAAAACCAACATATTTTCCAGAAAATGGCATAAAATTTTACCATAGACTTAATATTTTCCTGAGTATCGAAAATGATACGAGTATCATTGATAAAATGGTACTACGTGTTGACATGGCGGTGCATGAAATTTAATTGTATGGTTCAAAAGGCTTTTCTTGGCAGAAAAAAAAACTGTGAGGCGAAAATGCCTTAAACTTTTTTTATATATTTTTTACAAGGTATTTTTTTTAAATGCCTTGTAAACTTTTTTTACATATTTTTTTTTTTACTAAATCGATAGAAATCTGTTTTGCGTGACAATGCTTTGAAAATTGCTATGTTTATTAAACCCACTGATTGATTTTCAAAGGTTTTCGCTCGAAATGTCACTGAATTTATTATTAAAGATAGCTGTATATTGGCTTTAAACAGTTTGTGTGGGCAAAAAGACTTGAAAAATAAAGCAAAATGGAAAATATTTCATACAACTTCATTCATCTCAACTTAGAGTATTTTAAAGTGTTTCTTTAGATTCAAAAACGCATATAGCTGATGGGTACGTTATACATCAGTTATTAGTTACAATTAGTTACTAAACATCGCAAAAGATACAAAGCAAAGAATTGATAAAAAATCAAAACTAAGCTTAGCTATTCGTAAAACATTGAAAACACTCATAAAAGAACATAATTTCAAAACATAGAAAAACATAGAACATTATTTAAACAAATAAATCATTAATTGAGAACAACTCACTGAGTGTGAATAAAATTAACACTCAATTATATTATTTTTCAGTATTTTTAAACACGAAAAACCGGCTTTTATAAGCTTTGCATTTTCTGAAATATAAATCTCTAAAGACACAGAGTTAATAAAAGCTTTCGAAAACAACTCAACCTAATTTTAAAATAACAAAAAAAAATTGTAAAGAAGAAGTTGTGGGCGCAAAAAAAAATATTGAAACAGAAGAAAGCAGGGAATTTCAGAGTGATTTTTGCTTTAAGTTAAAATATCACAAATCCTAAAAACGCGCTGGTTAAATGAGCTCGATGAAATTGAACACTCAATTTCATATTAAAACATCAACAATTAATTAAAAGCCAAAAGAAGCGTGACACGTCACAATAAGCCTATACTTTGTTCACATAAAGCAAAAAATTCGCATTAAGAGAGAGTATCATTTTATTCTAAATTCTGTCAATTTCGAAATTGTAAATGTGCATTAAGAACTCAATGTACGCATCAGAAAACTGCTATGAGTATCCGACAGAATTCGGATGCTCAAATCATAACCCAGTGTCGTGCTGTTCCCATACTCAATAAATGTGTAAAGTACTTATAGGCATTCGGCTTGTTAGCATTTTTTCGGGTATAAGTACATTCTCATTTCCGAGAGCGACGTGATCCGAACCACTTTCGAGCCGTTTTCAATGAGTGCGTTGAGTAAGTTTATTACAAAGGTGCTCGATCCGAATGTATTTTGAGTGTACTCTGAGTACTGCTCTTTCTCTGCCAACGTCTCTTAGCATTAATAAGTTTTTTTACGAAGGCCATGTGAGCTCTCATTATTTGTTTGTTTTTTCTCGAAAACTCGTTCTTGGCATTTTATTGTTGCACTCTATGGAGAAGAAAACATCCACAACGCTTGTGATTTTTGTTTGTTAGACATAAACAAAAATAGAACAGAATCAAAAGGCCGGCGCACAGTGGTTGAAAGTTGGAAATAAATACCAAAACTGATAACCTCTTTTTGTGAATTTTTTTTTGCGATGCTTAAGAATATTCTAACTAGCATGATTTCAAAATATTTTTCAGGAATATTTAGTTCAAATGCTTTCTTTTTAAGGTCTCACAAGTATTCAAAGTCGAATGTTATTAACATGTATCCTCGTATGCTAGCCACTGTACATCTAAATCAGTAAATTGCTTGAGAATTGCTTGAATATAGGTTCAAGGGAGGTACCCCTAAAAACTAATCGACTTAAACCATTCTAAGTATGCTTCTATTACTTCACATTTTAAGCTTTTTGACAAAATTTTATTAAATTCGGTCTATTTTTGTGTCTACCTCCCATAAAAAATTATGTAAAAATTTAAAATAGGTCCGAGGTAGGTACCCCTAAAAACAAATCGATATGAACCATTTTATTTATATGCCTACAACTTTTTATATTTTAAGGGTTTTGAACAAATGTTATTAAGATCGGTCACTTTTTGTGTCTACCTCCTATAGAAAATTATGTAAAAATTTAATATAGGTCCCAGAGAGGTACCCGCAAGGACTAAGTGATTTCAACCACTTTTGGTATTTTTCTTAGATAGCTTACTAAGCTATAAGCATAAAAAATTGCATTATCATATCAGCACTCCTTCTATTTATTTCCAAATTTGTATGAGCGCAAAGTTGCAAAACTGCGTAGTGGAAAAAATAAAAAAAATTGTGTCTAGAAATCCTACAAATTAGGTATCAATCGACAGGTAATACTTTGGCTATTGATAATCCAAAATATTGGAGCAATAAAATGCGTTTTGGTTGAGCTGCCACGCTTTGAAGTTGAGTATTTTTTTTAAGAAATTCTAATTTTGGGCATAGCTTTTTGAGGTGATTTATACAAATAATTGCCAAAAATTCAGTTTTTAATAAAACTAAGCCAATTAAAGCTCATAATTTTAAGAATTCTATGTGTTAATGTGTAAAAAATAATAAAAAGTAATTTGTTTTATTAAAAATTAAAAACACAATATTTGTAAGTAGTTTCAAAATTGAATATATATGAATGAGAAATAATGAAAAATTAGCATATTTTGATGGAAAAAAACAGAATATGTTAAAATAAGTGAATTTTTTTTGGTTATTTAAATATATATATTGCACAATAAAGAACTGAAAATAACTTTCCTACATCATATAGGATATATATATATTTTTTTCATGCTTAAAATAAAAAATTTACACACAAAATTAAGTAAAAAATCCATAAAGATCCTAGGGAGCTACCTCTAGGGTCTAACCGATTTCGACCATTTTCAGTACACATCTTTTTCTCTATTTCACTATTATTTTGAAGAATTTTTGTTGAGATCAGTCAACCTTTTTATGTACCTCCCATACAAAATCAAGTAAAAGAGTAATATAGGTCCAAAGGAGGTACCCGTAGGGTTAAACCGATTTGTATTATTTTCAGTTTACATCTATAACTCTATTCCCTTCTATGCCCTTCTCACGAATTTTTGTTAAGATCCGTCGACTTTTGTATGCACCTCCCATACAAAATCAAGTAAAATATTAATATAGGTCCAAAGGAGGTACCCGTAGGGTTAAACCGATTTGTATTATTTTCAGTATACATCTATAACTCTATTTGACTACTCTTCTGACGAATTTTTGTTAAGATCCGTCGACTGTTGTATTTACCTCCCATACAAAATCAAGTAAAATAGTAATATAGGTCCAAAGGAGGTACCCGTAGGGTTCAACCGATTTCGATTATTTTCAGTACTCATCTGTAACTCTATTTATCTATCATTTTGACGAATTTTTGTTAAGATCAGTCAACCTTTGTATGTATCTACCATACAAAATCAAGTAAAATAGTAATATAGGTCCCATACCCGTAGGTACCCGTAGGGTTAAACCAATTTGTATTATTTTCATATACATCTATAACTCTATTTGACTGCCCTTCTGACGAATTTTTGTTAAGATCGGTCAACTTTTTTATTTACCTCCCATGCAAAATCAAGTAAAATAGTAATATAGGTCCAAAGGAGGTACCCGTAAGGTTAAAGCGATTTCTATTATTTTCCGTACACATCTGTTACTCTATTTCACTGTCAATTTGACGAATTTTTGTTAAGATCAGTCAACCTTTGTATGTACCTCCCATGCAAAATCAAGTAAAATGGTAATATAGGTCCAAAGGAGGTACCCGTAGGGTTAAACCGATTTGTAATATTTTCAATATACATCTATAACTCTATTTACCTACCCTTGTGACGAATTTTTGTTAAGATCGGTCGACTTTTGTATGCACCTCCCATACAAAATCAAGTAAAAAATTAATAAAGGTCCAAAGGAGGTACCCGTAAGGTTAAACCGATTTCTATTATTTTTCGTACACTTCAGTTACTCTATTTCACTATCGTTTTGACGAATTTTTGCTAAGATCAGTCAACCTTTGTATGTACCTCTGATACAAAATTAAATAAAATATGTAGTAATAGGTCCAAAGGAGGTACCCGTAGGGTTGAACCGATTTCGATTATTCTCAATACACATCTATAACCCTATTTGACTGCCCTTCTGAAGAATTTTTGTTAAGATCGGTCGACTTTTGTATGTACCTCCCATACAAAATCAAGTAAAAAATTAATATAGGTCCAAGGGAAGTACCCCTAGGGTCTAACCGATTTCAACCATTGTAAAATTTTTTCTTAATTGGCTTAAACTTACTAAGCATACAAAATTGCATTATCATAGGAGCACTCCTTCTATTTTTGCCCATCACTTATATGGAGACAGTTCACTGATCGGCGCACAGTGCTTGAAAGTTGCAAATTAATACCAAAACTGATAACCCTTTTTGGTGAATTTTTTCTGTGCGTTGTTTAAGAATATTCTAATTAGCATGACTCCAAAACATTTAGCAGAAATATTTAAAGGTTTTCTGTGTAGACGCCTTAAATAGATTGCTGTAAATATGTTGAAAAAATTTCGTGAAATATTGATATACTAGCTGAAACCCGGCGCGTTGCTGCCCCGCCCCGTTTCCAAACACCCATCAAATGTTAACATTGTACATAGCATGTTTAAATTGTCGGTACAATTCCAGAACATTGCTTGTGTAAAAATGAAATTGTTCTTTGTACTAAATTGCCTATGTTGTTTGCCAGTTCTGAGTTTATTCGGCTGATCATGTTTTTCTTACTAAAGTTGCCATCCTGGCCAAAACATAGGATGAAGAGGTATAGGAGTTAAATACTAAATCTGCGCTACCTATAATTCCAAAGCTATTCGATAAATCATAAAGTAACTTAATCATAAAAGCCATTACTTTTGATTGGAAAGAGATATTGGGGTAATTTTTTCACATAAATTATTTTTAAGACTTGATTTTTTTGTAAAAGATATAAAAACAACATTTTGAAAAAAATAAATTTCGCCAAAAAAATCAAAGGGTGTACCTTGTTGTTTTGATGACAAAAACATTAAAATAATTTTTGCGCTTAGCTGGAAGAATTTTTGCAAATAAATGCTATGTCATATGAAAGTTAGTCAGATGTGCAATTTTTAATTGATTTCATTTTTACAACAAAAACAATTTTTGATTAATTTTTTGAGTAAAAAGTCAATATTTTGGACCTTTCTTGACATAATTATAAAACATAGTTTCACTGACTAAAAGGTACAGTTGAACCCATTTTTGTAAAGTATATTTATTGAACTTTTGAACAAAAAAAAAATTTGAATCAAATATATTAATGGACAGAGGAGATATTTGCATCCAAAGACCAAACTTTGATTTTCATGGCGTTTTTTTCTCATTCTTTGGTAACGATGAAAGTTTTTGTACTGAAAATTTCTACAATTTTGAGTGTATGTGAGTGTTTTTGATGCCAAAATAACAGAAATTTTTTTAAATTTAAAAAAAAACTCCGATAAAAAGTTATTATAATAACAAAATTGCCGTTAGTTGAAAAAGTTCGGAGGGGGCGTGGCAAAAAATAAGTATGTAACATTTTAAGTTAGAATAAATTTAATATGTGCACCTAGTTTGAGCAAAATGCGTTGGGGCGTTTAGATTTGTAAAAAGGCCAAACAAACAAACAAACAGAAAATTATTTTATTACTATAGATTGTCAATTGTATGAAAAAATAGATTTTTAGTCATAAATTTTGATTATTTGAGATATAAGCTTTGGCAGCAAATGTTGTAAATTTGATTGGAAAGAGATATTGGGGTCATTTTCACATAAATTATTTTTGACTTTTTGTAAGAAATATAAAAACAACATTTTAGAACAAATAAATTTCGCGAAAAAAATCAGAAAGGGTACCCTTGTTGTTTTGATGACAAAACCAGTAAAATAATTTTTGCGCTTAGCTGGAAGAATTTTTTGAAAATAAATGCTATGTCATATGAAAGGTACGCCGATGTGCAATTTTTAATTGATTTCATTGTATGATGCCAGGCATAGTACCCTAAAATTTCCGTTTAAATCGGTCGACCCGCTTTTGCAGTTAGTGGTTACATCAAGAGTGGTTACATAAGACTTGTATTCCTCGGCAGACGTTGTTCGGCCCCAGACCGCCTTAAAGCCATATACGAAAATGTCAAGAAATGCCAAAAATATTCACCATTTTCAGTATAACTGCCAAAAGTAACCATATGAATTAAATTACCAAATTTTAGTCAAATACAATCAAAACTGTTTGAAATATAGAATTTTTGTTGTTTTGTAAGCGGTAATAAGGGGTGCGGCAAAATTATTTCCCTTAAACCATCTCGTACACGAAACAAATCGACTGCCAAAATTTTATCTCAATTTAGCTAAAGCCTGGCGCACTTTGCTTCACTCTACGCTGACCCCCCGAAAAGTCAGTTTAACTAAAGTGGGACAGGCCTATTTTTAGTGCACTTGCCGAGAGTAACCATATGAGCTAAATTACAAAATTTTTGTCTAATACGACCCAAACCGTTGAAATAAAATGTTTTCATTGGTTTGTGGGCGGTAAAAGGGGGCGTGGAAACCAATTTTTAGTACATTTGCTGGCAGTAACCGTACAAACTAAGCCAACATTTAAGCTCAATCGACCAGTAGTAAATTTTAATGATTTCTCAAAAAGTGGGTGTGGCTATATAGCAATTACGCCCCTTTTTAGCACAGTTGCCGAAAGTAACCATACAAACTTAGGTATCACATGTTAGTTTCATACGGCCAAAATTGCTTGAAATATAGTATTTACACTGATATGTGGGCGCAAAAAGTGGGCGTGGAAGCCAATTTTTTGTACAGTTACTGCCAGTAACTACACAAACCTAAGTACCAAATTTAAGTCTTATACGACCAAAACCGTCTGAAATAAACCATTTTCATTTATTTGTGGGCGGTAAAAGGGGGCGTGGAAACCCATTTTAAGTACAGTTATCGACAGTAACCCTACATACTAAATTACAAAGTTTTAGCCTTATACGACCAAAACCGACTGAAATATAACATTTTTATTGATTTGGGGGCGGTAAAAGGGGGTGTGGCAAAATTTTTTCCTCAACCATCTCGTACCTGAAACAAATCGACTGCCAAAATTTCAGGTCAATCGGTCCAGTAGTTTTGGAGGCTATAGGCATCAGACACACATCGTGTTGCTTTTTATATATATACTAGATATTGATTTGTGGGCGGTAAAAGTGGGCGTGAAAACATTTGTATATAGTGTTTGCCTCTTGGAGCACCTACACAACAAGTTTAACTGTAAAAATGTGTATAACTCCAGAATTGCCATGATTTCGAAAAAGTGGGCGTATTTATATGACGACTACGCCCATTTTTTGTCCACTTACCGACAGTAACCATCTGAACAAAATTACCAAATCTTAGTTTTTTACGATTGAAACCGTCTGAGATATATCCTTTTTTTGTTTGTGATCGATGGAGCAAATTTGGCTTGTATGGGAGGTACCACGCCCCCTTCTCCAATCGTTACGAAACCTCACAGGAACACTCTCAAGATGTGGCTTTATTTTCCCTGAAAATTTCATAAAGATCGGTTCAGCGGTTTTGGAGTCTATACGTGATATAGCCACATACCCACCCACATACCCACATACATACATCCATTTTTATATATATAGATTTCCAGAGTTATTACAGACAATTGAGAAAATGTATTGCACTCTGGTTTTTTTTTAAGTACAAAAAGCATTGTTGAAATAGTTTTATGCATACTTGAAATTTTTTTTTATTTTTGCAATTATACAAAGTTGATATGACACAAAAAACATAAATTTATTTTTAGCTGAACAAAACATTATGATCTTCAGGTATCGACAATATTTTAAATAAATAAATGATTTTATTGGACTTTCAGTTGAGCGATTAAAAAAATCTGACAGAATTTTTTGGGTCCTTGAACAACATTTGGTAAAAACTTAATGCGTTTTGAATATGGATTTGTTTAGTCTCAAGGTGTATTACTATAGTCATTTTCTAAAGTATGCTTTTAGGCATTTCTTGATTAAACTATCACTTCTCATGATACAAAGAGCTATAGGTAAAGTATTCCCGGCGCAACAAACAAAATTTACTGCGCACCTCGTCATCGGTGCTCGTCAAATGTGACACTTGATGAATACATTCAAAAGAAAATGTAGAAGAGTGACGAAGATAGCAAAATGAAAACGAACAAACAGTCAAAATTCTGTCAAGCACATCAAGCAACGTAGCCGCTTTTTGTGTAAATCGGTAAAAAAGGGAAAAAGCACCCCTACAAAATATGCAAATTTTTCTTCACAAACAGTACTAAAAAATATATTAACTTTATTTTGGACATGTGCTTTATATAACAATATTTATTTCATATCAGTAAAACAAGTTTTCATAAGAAAATGTAGGCATTTTAAAATCTTTATACCCTATGAATAAATTGTGACTACGTTTTAACCAAGGAGCACCTTGCACGTCACAGCAAAGATGGCGGACATGCGCAATACTTTATCTGTAGTTCTTTGTATCATGATCACTTCTTACGAAAGTGCGGCATATTAATATATAGGTATATTTTTTTATTTAAAATGGTTAAATTTTTACTGTAAATAGTAAAAGCATTTACTTACTAAATACGATAAATGGTTTAAAATGTTATAATTTTTCTTTTGCAATACTAGAATATATTTACTTAAGTTCTTAGTACTTAATAAATAAATAAATAAATAAATAAATAAATAAATAAATAGATAAATAAATAAATAAATAAATAAATAAATAAATAAATAAATAAATAAATAAATAAATAAAAAAATAAATAAATAAATAAATAAATAAATAAATAAATAAATAAATAATTAAATAAATAAAAAAATAAATAAATAAATATATATATATATAAATTAATAAATGAATAAATAAATAAATAAATAAATAAATAAATAAATAAATAAATAAATAAATAAATAAATAAATAAATAAATAAATAAATAAATAAATAAATAAATAAATAAATAAATAAATAAATAAATAAATTAATAAAATAATAAATTAATAAATTAATAAATTAATAAATAAATAAATAAATAAATAAATAAATAAATAAATAAATAAATAAATATTTAAATATTTAAATAAATAAATAAATATTTAAATAAATAAATAAATAAAAAAATAATTTTGAGGAATATATACGAGAATATCCAGAATTTTTATCTTATACTGTATAAAAAGGAATTCTATTTCTACAGATCCGATCAGGGCTAAGATTTCGATGACATGTCATCTTTTTTCTGCTGCTTCTAAGACATTTCCTGCTTATTTAAAACGTCCATTTATGTCTCCTAAATTCCAAATTGAAAAGTTTTCAAGACATTTTTTATCATTTTTCATCGTTCTTAGTTTTCATGTCATTTTTACTAGACTCAGGGCATTTTCTGGTAATTGTTAGTGATTTTTAAGTTATTTGATTGTCATTTTTAGACGTTTTTAATTTTAGAGCATTTTTTGGTCTTTTAGGTCATTTTAGTGTCATTTTTAAACATTTTTTTTTTCGTACTAAAAAATGTCAAAATGCAAAATTTCAAACATATTCCTTTAAAACTAGAGTCCCTTCAATCAAAAACATTACCTCTCGACAAAAGAGTAGCTTTGTTTATAGACTTCTATGAAAAAATAGCTCTGCGCGTAGTGACACTGACGAATAGGTATGTAAAAAAATGAAACAAGTGTTAGATAAAAATTCAGCATATGCTAGTATAAAACAAATTTTAATTTAGTAATGTTTTATTTTTAAGGCTTAATTTTTTGGTTTATTTTGTATGCAATTATTTGCATTTTTTAGGTATTTTTTGTCAGTTTTTATGCCATTTTCCGCAGTTTTTAGGTAATTTTTGTCATTTTTTGCAGCTTTTTAGGTCATCAAATTCCGAGCCCTGCTCTTATGGTACTATCGAAACTGTGTCTTTTTTATATGGGTAGTGTCTTTTTTTTAACATTAAGTACTGCGAGTGTTATCTGTTACCTTAGCGTAAGTTTTTCTGTGAATGGCACATAACCGCAAATGGATGCTTTCATGCCATTAACCTGTTTGAAAAACAACTCTAATCATAGAAAATATCTAAAAAAACACAAAGCGGATGAGCAAAATGAGAAAGCACGCAATTTTATAACAATTTCCTACTATTTCTTTTACCTTAATAAAAAATAAATTTTAAAATTTCAAATTTTCATTTTTTAGCAAAAAATTTTATTAAATTTTTGAGCATTGCGTGCAACATGTCGTATGTGCAACATTTAATTAAAATAATTAATTTTAATAATTCAATAAAAATAGCGCACACAAGAAAAAACAAAAAAAAAACTGGCGGAAAAATGCTTTGTATATTTTTCTAAAAACCACAAAAAACTCTGAGCTAAAACTTTGAATAGCAAAAACCAAGCGAAAGCTTTCTATTTTATTTTATTACAACTAAGCCGCACAAACCGCATGATTTTTGCGCTTTTGCTTTTGTTTTCAAAATTTTAATGATGTGTATTTGAGTGAATAAAACACCAAATAACCAAGAATATTTTTTTTTCTTTTTACCCAATGACGATGTGCGTGAGTTCAACTTGCTTTTATTTCATTTCATTCGCTCACTGCAACTATAAAAAATAACTACATAAAAGTATGCAAGGAAAATATACTGAAATGAATGAGGCAAACACAAATAAACATGAATGATAAAAATAAATTTTTAAACATATGTTTGTTTTTTGTTTTTTCCTTTTGCCGTTGCTTATATATATATTTAAAATATAAACAACATCAATGTTGAATGGCATTTTTTGGAAAACATTTTTTTTTTTATTCATTTGTGTACTTGTTCACAGCACTTCATGTGCTGAAAGCACTCTAATCTGCTCTGAATGTTTGTTGTTTTTGAATGCTGTAAAATATGAACTGTTTATTATTTAAAAAAAAAAAAAAAAAAAAATTATGTTGAAAGCCATTGAGTGCTGCACTGAATATGAAGTCTGCATGTTGAGTGATGAGTGCGGAAAATTGATGCGTCAGTTTTTTTTCCATCATTTTATTTATATTTGCTTACTTTTTGTGAAAATATTTCATATTTTTATTTATAAACTTTATACTTTACGCTGCTCTTGTTTATTTGTAGAACAATTTACTTGAGTAGCAAAAGCATTAGTAGTGAAGAAAAACATAATAGATACTAGCACATAAATTGGTGCACAATCATGTGATAAAATGTTTACAAATGTGTTGAGAGTGAGTGTTGAAAAGCTTTTAATCTTTTGTATTCATAGCTTGCAATTTGCGATAAGAAAAGCAGAAATTATTTTTGAGCTGTAAAAGGTGTCAACAAGGACATTACACAAGGTCATGCTTCTGCCTGCAAAGTTAAGCAAAATTTTCTTTATCTCTGTTAAATGTTTCACCCACTTTTTAACATCTACCAGCTACCCTTAGCTCTTGACATTAATTACAACAGTAGAGTCAAAATAAAGCACTTGAATGTGGCACCAACTGTTGAAGTGACCTCCCTGCCTTCCCACGCCCCACCAACACCACATGCCAACAATCAGCACAATAAAAATTATAATTATGAAAATTGTTATTGCGTGCCTTTGTCTAGCGTGCAGTTAAGTTATGTAAGTGCCACCACAACTCTATCAGTTAAGGGTTGCCAACACTTGGCGCCAACACATGCAAGGCGAATTAAGCTGCAAATAGTTGTTGTATAATAATAATTTTTCATCTTGTTGTGCAGAATTTATTTTTTATTTTTTTTTTTATTAAAATTTTATGAGTTTTAGCTTGTTACTGTTTGATTGCATTAGCCAAAATGCTGAAGTGACATAAACAAGCGATTTGTGAGCCTTTGATTTGTATTAGTCAATTGTAGTTTATAGAATTTTTTGCCTTGTATCAGATAATAAATACTGACTGTCGCCACGTGAACACAGCCACGTCAATTTAATCATGTTTAACTGTTTGGTTATGCGACGAGCATGATACTTGACTTAACAGGTTTTGTCATAGAGCCCGGCTGTTGTTCACGTGTTTGCAATTCAGACAAGGATTGGCATGCTTGTGCGAAAATAAGTCATCTGAATCTGGTTAACTGATACTGACAAGTGTGGGCTGATTCTCATTTGCTGCCATTATAAATGGGTACTAGTCCAATTGACTAGTTTCTAAAACACAACCAACCAAAAGTGACTCGGAGACCAATATCAGAATGTGACACATTTCCTCTACTACGAACGAAAAGTCGGTAAAATGTTGATTATTTTACATTTGAAGAGCTTTTTGCAAGAACATGGAAGATGATAATTCACATAAAGAATGGAAAATAATCGACTTTGATATTGTAAAAATATTTAGTTTTGCATAAAAAAAAATTAATTGAACAAGGCCACTTTTGCGAATTATCATACAATTAGTCACTCTCGTGAATATCGAATTTTAAACTGTGGTGTATGTTAACTCAAAGTTTATTATGAAATACTACTCTCAGAGAAGTTTCGGGTTGAGATGCTGTGCACACGATTTGAAATTTAGATCTATATGTTAAACCTCACTGAAATTTTTGAGGTAAGAATCACAATTATTCCATTATAAAAATATTTTTTAAATAAAAATTTGGATTTTCCAACCTTTCTTTTTTTTTTTTTTTGTTGCAGTCAATATGCATTTACGAGGATTTTAAATCAAAATTAAACAAAATGAAAAGTTAAAATCTTAACAGATAAAATATGAACAAAATTATTTCGTTTAAGCAAACAAAATTTTGTTAAAAAATAAGAAATAAAAATACTTTTAAAAAATAAAAAATGTCTAATCAAAGTAAAATATACTGATCAAAATATCAGGTGTAAAGCGGTCCATACACAAGCGAACATATCTCCAAACATGTTCGTGTACCATCATATTTTGTTTTTACCATACATTTCTTTAAGATGTTTCTGAACGTGTTCGCATACAACAATGATTTCTTTTTATTTCTTGTAGTTTTTATAGTTTCAAAAAAGTTAATTGATAAGAAGAATATGCCACTTATGAAATTCGTGGATTATTTTGTAACTAGTATAAAAACCTGTCTACGGAGGTCCTCCTCCGGAGGAAGTGTGCCTTCCTTTTTAGAGCCTTTTACCGCTCCACTTTTTCCGAAGCACTGTAACAGTGGTTTTATCGAAGGCTGAGGTTAGCTCAGCCGCTCCAGGATCGCTCAAAGGATCCACAAACCTTTGATTAAATAAAAAGACGCAGTTTTCAATTTAAAGCTTAATTTTATTTACAATTATCAATCGCTTATTATAATATTTCGACAGCGTTAGGTGGTGGTGCAGTCAGTTGCAGTTGTGTCTGGGTATCCGTAAAAGGGTTAAGAGTGTCAGCTGGTGCTAGTCTGCGGTCGGTTGGTTTTAATATTTTATTCTCGCTTCGGCACAAAAATTTCCAGTATTCGGTATCAGGTAATCGGTTTCGGGTAATCGGTTTCGGGTTATCGGTTTCGGGTAATCGGCATTTGATATACTGGTTTCTCTGATGCTGCGAGTTCTAGACTGAAGGCTAGACGGAAGGCTAAACGGAAGGCTCCATTAGTAAATATATACAGTATCGGACAAAACTAAAGCACGGAATATTGCTTACTACTATGTAGTTAAAAAAAATTGGAAAACTTGGTTGGATCTAATTTTTTTTTATTATTTTATAATGATTATACACTAAGTTTACTAAAAAAAACAAAACATAATAATATTCTTCAATATATTAAAAAAAAAATGTATTTATCTAATACTTGGTTGCGTAACCCTTATTTTTCATAACTGCTGCACATCTCCGTGGCATGGACTCAATAAGATTGGACAAGACATTCCCAGAAATGCCTTTCCATGCGATTTCTGCTTGACGGAAAAGCTCGTCCTTATTTTTGCAAGTTTCGCGTAATATTTTACGATCTACAATTTTCCATAGATTTTCTATGGGATTGAGATCTGGCGATTGGGCTGGCCACTTTAAAACATCGATCTTATTATTAACAAACCACTCTTTCACACATTTTGCAGTGTGTTTGGGGTCGTTATCCTGCTGAAATATCCACTTTAGTGGCATTTCCTCCTCTGCATGTGGTAGCATAACTTCTTGCAAAATATCTTTATACATAAAACGATCCATTATACCGTTTATCTTATGGATTGGTCCGATTCCATGACCCAAAAAACATCCCCAGACCATTACATTCCCTCCCCCGTGCTTTACTGTGCCTTTAGTATAGCGTGGGTCAAGGCGTTTTCCTCTTGGTCTACGCACTAGCTTGAATCCGTCAGAATCCTTTAAATTGAATTTCGATTCGTCAAAGAAAAGCACAGTTTTCCATCGAGAAGTAGTCCAGTTAAGATGTTTCTTTGCAAACTCAAGCCTGGTCTTTACATTTTTATGGGAAATAAACGGTTTTTTGCGCTTCTGTATGTTGCGAAGCCACCATCCACAGCTCGTCTTTGGATGGATCTGGGCGTTATGTTTAATTCCAATTGATTTGCAATAGACCTTGCTGATACAAAAGGATCCTTTTTAATAATCCGAATAATTGCCTGGTCTTCGCGTTTGGTGGTTTTTCGCGGTCGACCACCTCCATGTATGGTAGTCAACGAACCCGAAGAGCTGAATCGGCTTATAATCCGGGAAATTACGCTATGGTGAATGCCAAATTTCTTAGAAATGCTTGTCACTGATTCACCATTATTAAATTAAAATTTGTTCTCTGATTTGAGTTGAATACTTATTGCGAGCCATTTTGTTTGATAAATTGTAAAAAGATGCACGGCTACTTTGAATGATCAAATATGACTGATATTCACGTGTCAAATTTTTCTAAACACTCAATGTTCTTCACAAGATGTTCTCCAAATAACGGTTTTCTTATTTAACGGCACTTGTTGTTGGTAGTTTCTAATAATCAAATAAAACAGCAAGCATCAAAGATTATGTGCTTTAGTTTAGTCGCTGGCATTTCTTGGCTTTTGGCATAACTTTGTAAAAAAACATGGTTAAATTAAAAACAAAAGCATTTTAATTATAATTTTTGTATATTTAGTATGTTTTCCACATAAAATAAAGAATACAAATTAAATAAGTGTTTTTATTTAAACTTTATTGTATAATTTGGGAACAAGCAGAATTCCGTGCTTTAGTTTTGTCCGATACTGTATATATAAATAAAATGATGGGTATAAAGATTGTGGCCCAATGATCAGAATCTGATCCGTGCGACAATCCGGTAGATAGAGTTTAAGCACAGTGTTGCGGCCCAATGATCAGGATCTGATCCGTACCGCAGCCAGCCAGACAAAACCTAAGTAAAAGACTGCGGCTCAATGATCAGAATCTGATCCGTACCGCAGCCAGCAAGAAAACCCTAAACAAAAGACTTCGGCTCAATGATCCGAATCTGATCCGTACCGCAGCCAGCAAGAAAACCCTAAGCAAAAGACTGCGGCTCAATGATCAGAATCTGAGCCGTACCGCAGCCAGTATGTATCTGAACTGACTAGTTGTCAGCACAACCAAAATATTATATAGCAATGCTGTTGTGTGTGCTAAGGCTGAAGCTCAATGACCATAAGGGCAAAACACATTGCAGGCATCGCGCATTAAGCATCGCCGCAAGGCTTTGACATTTCAGTTGATTGCACGAATACTTAAGAGGCAACGCACATTATACTTCCAGGCATGTAGGCATCGCATGCTTGATGCCTGAAGTAGGCAACTTTTCAACTTTTTTCAAGCTTTGAGGCAATGACAGCTAAAAACAGCTGATTGTGAAAACGTTATTTAGAAAATATTTTAATTAAAATTTAAAAAATGTCTGAATCGGAGGAACTACTCATAAATGAGATGCAAATTCCCATGCATATTCGCCAAGAAGAACTGTGGATTTAAAAACAAATTGCAGCGTGAAAAAAATTGGGCTGTAGTTGCAGGAGCTACCAAATATACAGGTAAGTTTCTTGTTTGTCCACGAATATGAGCTAATTTGTTTAAAGTATTTCAGTATAACAGTGTCAAAGACGGGGGAAGACTCTTCGGGAGCGCTTTGTTAAAGAATTAAATAAGGAGATTTCGCCTTCAGGGAGCGCTGCGGTGGAGTTGAACTCCAATTGAAAGTACATTGCCCCCATGGACTTCATGCGGGCTTAACATATATTTTCTGCTAAGATTCTCACCACGGTTGCTTCAGGCATGCACGATTTAATGTATTTTAAAACGTGTGACGTAGAATCGTGAGGTGCTTGCGGCGATGTCTAATGCGGGATGCCTGCAATGTGTTTTGCCCTATAGACCGGTCCGTACCTCGTGCCTGGTGCAATGGACACACACTGAGCACTTACCTAGACGGAAGGCTGATTAGTACTGACTCAACGTCACCCTTATATATACTTCGGTGTAGAAACTAGTTGGGAATTATATGATTCCTCTTATATTTTATTAGTGGGGGGCTAGTTGAATGGGTCGCCGTTGTTTGTGTGTCATTAATATGATTAATATGTTTGGTTGTTGCGTATATAGGTACTTATTAGTTGTTTGTCTTTCTGTTTTCTTGCAGCTGTCTTACAGTGGTGATCAAGTAAATGTTTAACATGTATAACTTATAGAATAGTTGACAAAATCGTATTAACAGTAATATATATAAATATTCTAATACAGTTTCAGCCTTATACAATAGATTTTCTTAAACAAACGTTCAACACTTGTTCAGTTACGCACTCTTCAAGGCTTTTAGCATCCTCTACGCAACCTTGTTGAAATTATTATTCATAAACACTTTGTTATTCATTGCTTAATTTTGTAAGGTTTGTGTCTAAACAATCGAAACTCTTTTACAAAAACGAAAAATTCTGGTACATTTGCGAATCTATTGCTGAGAAAAGGCTAAAAAGGTCGCATATGGAGCATGTCTATGATATAAATATCATATACATCAACCTTAATTGAAAAGACAACAAAAAAGTTGAGGTTATATTTACGCAGCCTTTAAACGAAAATTTCGGCGTTTAAATTACGCAGACCTTACACAAGCTGGTAAAACATTTGTGAATAACGATGTGCTGTTTAAAGCTGGTTTAAAGTTACGCAGCCTTTAAAATGAGATTACATAGTAGTAGATAATACTTATAAAAGATAGTACAGTTGTGAGAAAAAGTTATATAAATATTATAAGTACAGTTGTGAGAATCAAAAGTAATACTCATATATATATAAATATTGAAACTGTTTATATATGTAATTATTATTATTGTAACGTCACGTTACAGCACTTTTTTCTCTTTTAAATTTTTTATACACTTGATTTTTGCAAAATATAAATTTACCACTTTAAATAACACTTTACGTATTGAAACAGTGTGGAGAAATTAGTTCAAGTGTAAAAATGCAAAAAGTCGAGTTTGGTAACAATCATATTCATACAAAAATTTACAAACTGGCCTTGCAACCTTCAGATACGTAGCAACTCAGGTGTAGTTTTGCAGCTGGTACAATTATATTTTTTGCTACAACTGACTCAAATCGACTCGAAAGAATTTCATAAAATTCGTCATAACTTTTTTATAAAAGGATTCAAAAAGAAGTAGTTAGATCAAAAAAGTTCTATTGTAAAAACCCAATATTGTCACTGGTAAGCATTAAATTGTGGCGACCGCAGCCTAGTGGGTAGAGTGCGTGGCCCCTAAGCTAAAAAACCGTGGTAGCCCGGGTTCAATTCCGGCTCAGACAGAAAGTTTTTTTCAAATGAATTAATTTTTCTGTTCGGTCGTCACCTCTTTGCAGACAATGGCAGACCTCAGGGAGTAAAAATTGCCATGCTAAAGGTTCTCGAGAACGTAAGCCGTTCGGAGTCAGCATAAAACATGTAGGTCCCAGTTCTTTGTCATTTGTGGATCACAACATTTAATATCACGCACTACACAATTGATCAATAGAAGCTAGGTCAAAGTCCTTCCAAGGGCTGAAATGGCCAAATTATTTTATTTTTAAGTATCAAATATATTTTTTGTGCATACTTTCAGGCTGAACATTTTTGAGAACAGTGTGTCTTGCAAAAAAAATTACAATTTGAGAAATACTCAGAGTATTCACAAGGTGTGCTATCATATCATAATGTCATATTGTCCTAAGATTTTATACTAGTTTAAACATTTTATTGTTGCCTTCCATATAAAAAAGTACTAATATATTACAACTCTGAAAGCTATGTTTATTGAAGTGTTGTAAACAAACAGCTGTTTCTAATTTGTGTTTATTTATCTTGTAAAATATTAGTTGTAAAATTTTAGGACAATATGACATGATAGCACACCTTGTGAATACCCTAACTGTGTGCGGAGCATACTTGCCTTTTATGTATTAATATGTGCATACTTTTAGGCTGAACAGTTTGAGAGATATTGGACACGGAGCAGCGTGCTTGCCTTTTATATATTAAGATAAACATTGATCAATAGAGAGTAATTAAGCTGGCACATTACAAACTGCTTCACATGCTTTCCAACCTGAATGTTTGTCTTCATTAAATCAAAAGTTTTTTATTTTGAGCAGACCAACTCATAAACCTTCAAATTTGTCCGCCAACAACGCTATATACAGAGCTACATTGCATGCAACCGGACTTGTTTCAAAACATGTTCACCTGTGTATGGACCCCATAAGATATTTATGATATATGTTATGATATATGAGGCGCTCAGAAGCAAATTGGTCTAACCCACAAACATTTTTTTAGGGATTATGCTAAGATACATGCTTACTAACGTTATATTTTGGGATAAAAATGTGTTCCTTATGGTTTTGCCTTTATTGAAACTGTTATAACAAATATGTTCTCGGTCATTTGTGATCAAACATTTAATAACACGCACAACACAATTGATCAATAGAAGCTAGGTCAAAGTTCTTCCAAGGGCTGAAATGGCCAGTTTATTTTTTATTTAATAAATATGTAGTTTCTTTCACTTTGGAAAAGTGGTCCGACCCACATACTGAAAATTGGATTTCCAAAGAAGCAAAAAGAAAGTTAACATATGGCAAAAATAACTGTTGCTTAAACTTTTCCCAAATGGTCGGAAAATTGACAAAGATTTGTTGTCAATTCTATCGCCAGTCTATTATAACTTCTATAAGCAGGCGCGTACCTAAAAAAAAATTTCGGGGTGTTTTTTTAATTTTTTTTTTTACTTATTCCAATTTTCGTTTATTATATAATAATAATATATTTAATTTTTTCTGACTAGTACATTTAAAATTTCTTCCTTAGTCACTTCTACATCCCTGTGAACATTTAGAAGAGCTAGCCCATTGAGCCTTTCTTCTCCAGTCTTACTTCTCATGCATGTTTTGAGTCTTCGATGCGACGAAAACGAGGGTTCGCTTGAAGCAACTGAAACCAGCAACGTTGCACCAATCTTTAGGCTTCTTTATGGATATATAAAAATTACAGGTTGATTTGTCTGATTCAAGCAGTGCCTACAAAAATATGGGATACAAAATATTTGTCAAAATGAATATATACACTGAAAAAATCATCACGTTTTTAAATACAACACAATGTATTTAATATCAATGCATGATTTTTCATACAAAATTTTAAAAAATTTTTAAGCAATTTTTTAACCACATTATGTTATAAAAAAATTTGCATTAAACATATTTCGTCAAAGTAGGAACAAATTGTTTTCAATATGTCGCCCATTTCTTATTGAAGTGTAATATCAGTTGCATTAACCATCTCCGATTTGGCTCAAATTGTGTGCTTAGATCAGTTTAATGTTTAGAAAACCAAATCTGGAGTTTAAGGTTTTGAGATTTCTTTGTGTGAATCTCAAAATAGGGTCTATTTTGAAATTTTTTTTAAGAGAAAAATATTAAACTTTTGAAAAAATTGCAGTTACATGGCCCATTACACGGTGCTACACAAAAAATGTACTTCTAAAGTGACATAACCCAGGTTGTAGATCTGGTCGAGGACAACACGACCTCATATTTAGAATTGTCAATACACCCCCAAAATGTCATTTTACCGTTAAAAAACCGATTTTTAGGTACTTGACGCACTTAACAGTCAACTACTCAGCCATTTTTTAACCGATTTATAAATTCTAAACGATGTTGAAAAGACTAAAGATGAGGCTTTCCAAATATATATATATCTTTAATACTTGGATAAAAAGTTTTAAAGTTATAATCGACCAAACTTTGTATTTTTACCTTTTTTCAAAGTTTTTCAACTTTGACGATTATTTACTGCCAAAGTTTTCATAAAGAATACTATAAACGTAATAATCTTCTGAAAGTGCAATTTATTACAAATTAAATAAGTGTTTATTTATAGAAATCTTAGGAAAATTGACGGAGTAATTGCATTTTTTTTTAAAGAATAAATTACAAAAAATTTGTCAACGGTTTTGGTTTTTGCTAATTAAATATTTTGACGAAACCCAAAACAATAAATAACAATTTACAATTTCATTCAACGACTTTGGTGCTTAAATCATGATTTTAGTGTTTAATCTGTTGTTTTTTTTTTCATAAAAAATACGCGGTTTATTTTGTGATTTAGTGTTTGTTCGACTTTATAAAGCACTCGCAATTTTTATAAGAGTTGTTATTATTTATTTTAACCTACTCTTCGCCAACACTTTGCTCGCCAAAATTAATCCAACAACAGCAAACATATTCGACCAATTTTTATAAGAGTTGTTATTTTTAGTTGTACCACTAAAACGCACCTACTCTTTGTCACGAGGTTGCTCGCATTAGCCGAACAACAACAAACATCTTCGGCCGCTAATTGAGACAGCATAGGAAAGTGCGTGCATCAAAAATGCAATTTTTAGGCGCGATTATCTCTCTCTAATACATATCGCTGCGATTAATTTAGTTTAAAACAAAACAATTCAGTTTTAAGCAATTCTTTGTTCTTTTGTTCTTTGACAACAGCTGCTATCGAAAAAATTTAATAAAATGTGTGATAACCGCAATAATTTTTGTTATATTTGTGACTTATTTGTTGACCGGTAACATCGGTTTGAATTTAAAAAGAATAAAGCTGTGGTTGAAGCGTTTAACAATTTCTTTGAACGTGTGTACGTTGAAAGTTCCTGGTATGAACCAGAATATGTTTGTTCAGTTTGTTCTGTAACACTAAAGCTATGGAAATCTGGAAACAGTGATAAGCGTCGGTTACCGTTTTCAATCCCAATGGTTTGGCATCGACAAATCATTCACAAGCCAGAGGATTGCTACTTCTGCCAAACCAACATCGTAGGTCATCATTATAAAACGCGCGACCGCATACAATATGCTAATGTCTCCACAGTTTCTAAGCCCGTCTCAAGAGAAGAAGATGAGCAAGCTGAAACAGAAAACCCAAAATACTGTTCTGCACCTAATAGTGAATGTTCAGGTAAGTTGTAACAGAAAATAAAAAAAATTTCTAATTGTGAAGTTCAGATGGAATAGCAAACGATGAACTATTTCTGCCATCTGGATCTACATCGTCAAAACGGCATTTAGTGTCGAATGAAGATTATAAGGATCTCATACGTGATTTAGGACTATCATGGAGGCAAGCGGAGATATTGGCATCTCGACTGAAACAGTGGAATATTGTTGAAAAGGACTTCAAAGTAACTTTAGGAAGGGTTAAGGACCGAACTGCTTTCGAACAACTTTTTAGACTGGACGATGTAGAGAAACATCTCGTATATTGCACCGATATAAATGAGCTTTTCTCTTGCCTGGATTGCGAGCACCAACCAAAAGATTGGCGGTTATTTATTGATGGATCTTCTAAAAGTAAGTATAGACTCATTCATGATGGTATAATATACTTTTGATTTATAAATTTTGTAGGTTTAAAAGCGGTACTGTTACACAACGAGAATCAATTGCCATCCGTTCCCATAGCATATGCTACTGAAATGAAAGAAACGTACGCAACTATGTCAACGATTCTGAGAGTAATTGATTACACAAAACATCAATGGCTTATTGTCTCTGATTTGAAAGTTCTCACCATACTACTTGGACTGCAAGGAGGTTATACGAAGAATTCCTACTACCTCTGTGAGTGGGAAAGTCGTGCGAAGGATCACTACATACGCAGTGAGTGGCCACCGCGAAAATCGTACATGATTGCGGAAAATAATGTTATCAACATTCCACTCGTGCAGGCTGAAAAAATCATTTTGCCGCCCTTGCATCTAAAATTGGGTTACATGAAGCAGTTTGTAAAACGACTCAACACAGAATGTGATGCTTTTTTATATTTGAAAACGGTGTTTCCTAGGCTAAGTGACGCCAAAATCAAAGAAGGTACTTGCTTTTTCTACTCGGAAATGAATATTTTCATCAATTATATACTTTGTTAATTTACAAGTATATTCGTAGGACCGCAAATTTTCCAGGAAAATTGAATGAAGTTGAAAGGAGAGCATGGAGAAGTTTTATTTCTTTATGTGAAAATTTTTTGGGTAACAACAAAAGTGCCGATTACGTTGACGTTGTCAACGAATTCTTAAATGCGTACGGAGAAATGGGATGCAGAATGTCCATTAAAATTCATTTTCTGCATTCTCATTTGAACTTTTTTCCTAAGAATCTTGGTCAATTGAGCGACGAACAGGGTAAACGATTTCATCAAGAGATGCTATCAATTGAAAATCGCTTTCAAGGTAAAAGCCAAATAAGAATGTTAGCTGATTACTGCTGGTCGCTTCAACGTGAAACTGAAGATGTTTCCTACAAACGGAAAAGGTCCTGTAAGCATTTCTGAGAGTAACGAAATAAGTTTTTAAGAACTGTTGTTAAAATAAAAACGTATTTAGGTAACTAAAAGTGTTGTACTGCATCATTTCAAATTAAAATAAATTTTCTGCCTTTTACTTCATTTTTTCGTAATTTCTTATTTATGAAAAAATTCAATTACTTCGTCAATTTTTATACGATTTTTATAAATAAACATTTATTTTATTTGTAATTATTTGTTCTTTTAGAAAATTATTATCTTTATAGTAGTCTTTATGAAAAATTTGGCAGTAAATATTCGTCAAAGTTGAAAAACTTTGAAAAAAAGGTAAAAATACAAAGTTTGGTCGATTATAACTTAAAAACTTTTTATCCAAGTATTAAAGATATATATATATTTGAAAAGCCTCATCTTTAGTCTTTTCAAAACCATTTATAATTCAAAAATCGGTTAAAAAATGGCTGAGAAGTTGACTGTTAAGTGCGTCAAGTACCCAAAAATCGGTTTTTTAACGGTAAAATGAAATTTTGGGGGTGTATTGACAATTCTAAATATGAGGTCGTGTTGTCCTCGACCAGATCTACAACCTGAGCTATGTCACTTTAGAAGTACATGAGTTTTTTTTTTTTGTAGCACCGTGTTATTAATTGCAAAGTTTAATACCATGTCAGCAACAGGCGCTATAATTTTTTCATTTTCATTCCATTTTTTTTTTACATTGCACTACCTTTTCAAAGATATGAAATAAAACTGTGTTCTTTAAGGGCTCAAAAATTATGGCGTACAAACTTTTCCAACGAATTCAACTAGCATTGACATTTATTGAGAAAAGACAACAATACACAGGGACTTAAATTTTTTTACTTAAATAAAATAAAAAAAAAATATTCAAAGCACATTTTTTGTTTGTTTTTAAACGCATCTTCTCCTCGCTAGGTGGCATAAAAAGTAGTCCTTTTCAGCAGGTGTCAAGATATGTTGGTCCCAATTTATCGGAAACAAAAAAATTACAAAGTGCATATTAGTAAGATTACGACAACCTCAACTACTATTACTACTATTACTATTACTTAACTACTATTACTATTACTTAACTACTATTACTATTACTTAACTACTATTACTATTACTTAACTACTATTAGGTTTAGTTACAATTTTCCCCCACTACGAGGATAAAAAGCTTTGAAAATTACATAATTTTTTAAAAAGTCGCGCTAAATTTTTCCTGATGGGCCAAACTTAATAATTTTAATAAAAATTGTAGATGCAAGTACCCTTATTAAAATGCACTTTGATTTTTTTGTTTCCGATAAATTGGGATCAAAGTGTCTTGACACCGGCTGAAAAGGATTGCTTTTTTTATGCCACCTATCAAGAAGAAGATGCATTTAAAAACAAACAAAAAATTTATTTAGTTTTTATGATCTATTGAATAATTACATGAATTAAGATTGTGAGCTTTTGATCAAGTGAGTTTTCAAGAAGGCAACAACAACAACAACAACTCTGTATAGAGTCAATCACTTAGCTGACTAGACAGTCTGTTTCGGAAATCGCTACATATTCCTCATCAGTAGTCTTTGAGTGATTAAGCTGTGATCAACTCACTGTTTAAACTAGCATATGAATGTGCAGATCCTCTAATTCATTCTTATGAATTGTATGGCTGCTAATCATATGACACTTCAAAGCAGGAGGCCATTTTAGATCACCGCCATCAACTCTATCAAGGGTTGCCATCTGTTCTAGTTGCTTCTTCATTTATTTCAATATTCATTGGTGTTCGATTGTTTGTCGAAATGCACCATAGAAATGAAACGAGTTTTTGCTTCGCCAGAAGCTAGTGAAATTTATTTTGTAATATTTTTTTTTTTTTTTTAATATTTACTCTGAGAATAAAAACATACCTTGAAATTAAACCAACAATTTTAAAATAGAACTTTAACGCTTTTGCGTTTCTACAAAAAAAAATAAAATAAGCGTATTATATTTTCAACTATATAGGCTCATTTATTTTTTTTATATTTTTCTCTTATTATTTCTTTGCAATAACAAAAAATACGTTGCTATCATAGAATTTCACAATAATTGCCAGACAATTCAGAGCAAGCTGAGAAAAACCCCGATTAAACATTTGATTGTGTGAAAATATTTTTAAAATTGGTTTTAGAAATAATGAACATTAGATGAAATAAAATCTAATATATTATTTTCATTTTAAAATATTTCAATATTTTAAGCCGCAATAAAACGCAAACTTCATCGAATGGAATTAAAATTTTGTATTTGAGGGGTTCCAAAAAATCAAAAAATTGAATCCAAAAAATAGCAGATTAAATTTGTTGTTTTTAATTTAAGAACAATTTTTTAAAATTAGTTTTTAAAATATTTGTTTTTAAAACTAAAGTTTTTGTTTTAAAGTTTGTTTAAACTAATCCTTTTGAACTGTAAATGTTTACTATAAAAGTATATTTAAAAACATTACCGCAATATATAAGGTCAACGAAAGTATTGCACTTAATATTTTTACGAAAGGTGTCAGGACAGAATATCAGACTATTCTACAGGTGAATCCGCTGAAGTCTTTTAATGAAGCAACTGAAAGATGCTTGACTATTAAGCAAAATTTTTCGACAGATAGAAGCAATATTTTACATATACAAAACAGAAGTAATATATGAAACTATAATGAGCAAAATAATAGATTCAATCACAACTTCAGAAATTACACTAATATAAACCAACATTTTTCTAACAGAAATAATAACAATTGTAGAAATGATACCTTTCAAAATGGAAATCAAAATTTTTCAAATAGAAATCACAGAAATAATAATAATTTTCAAAACAACAATTAAAATGGCAGTTACAGAAATAATAATACTAACAGAAGCAACAGTTATCAGAATAACAATAGCTTTTACCGCGGAAATAACAGAAATAATAATAAAAATTACATAAACAACAACAACAGAAATAATAATTTCAATAGAAATGGAAATTTCGGAAACATCAACAATGCTCAGGGAAACGGATATGGCCGGGTAGCAGGAATTATTACCCACAGAGGCCAAAACAAATCCTACAACTTACTAAAAATTTATCAAATTTTATAATATTGAATTGCAGAAATACAAATGAGAATTTAAAATTCGTAGTAGACATTTGAACTAGGGAGCAGATATTTCTATCTGCAAGAGAAAAAGCATAGATAAAATAGACACAAGAAAAATTTAACAATAACTGGTTTAACTAATGAAAATATAGAGTGCATAGGCACATCACATTTAAATTTTTCAATTGAAAAAGAAGAAATTACACATGATTTTTACATTCTAGAAGATGAATTTCCAATTTTAACAGATGGCATAATAGGGCGTGACATGTTCATGTCTAAAATAGATTTTGAAACATGCACGGTAACATTTTTAATAAATAAAAAAGAATTTACATTACCAATAATTTTAAATGAAAAAAATTTTACAGTACCTGCTCGAGTAGAAGCAGTGGTCCCCATACATATTAGAGTTAATGAGGATAATATAGTCCTCAATAAGGAAATAAATAATGGAGTCTTCATTGCAAGTAGAATCATACCTGCAAATGATGATAGCAAAATACTGGCTATAACAAGAAGTATGGTTACAAATAAACATACACAAAACACAAATTCAGACCATATTGTAACGTGTCCCTTGGTATCGTACCTGGCCTGATTTGCACCGACTAGCTCACGGCAGCTACGGGCGTTGTTCCCAACCCATCAGGCTAGGTCGAGGACGCAACAATAACTTCCGGCCTGAACCGGAAGTTTGAAATTAAATTCACAAAAAAACTAAACTCAAAGAACTAAAATCCCCACAAAAAAACTAACTCATAATTAGCGTATTAACAATAAAATGCTATAACTCAAATCAAAACTACATTAAATAAATTTGCCAACCGCAAGGAATCAAAAATTAACCCATATCCATTTCCACCTCCGTGAATCTACCATCGCACACGTCGAAAAAGTTGAGGAGCTGTTAACCCTCACGCGTGGGGGTTAACCAACCATGGTTATCTTGGACACAATTTCAGATAACCCCACAAAAGAAATAGTACAAAAAAAAACTTTTCCGCTTTATATCAATGAAATTGTTTCAAGCTCTATTTCAAAAACAAATTAATTAAATATGAACACAGTTTCATCAAATTTTAACACATATTCCCTCAGTGTACTTAAAAAAATTTCAAGAATATATTAGAGTCTTTTCACAATAAATGTTTTAAATTGAGTCATTTTATTTTTGATTTACTTTGATCAAGATCTTTATTGTGACCATAAACACACAACGGCTGCCATGTTGTGATGAGTGTTTCTCTCGAAGCTCATTAAAATTCTTTAATTTCGGGGGGAGTTAAACCCCCTAAAACCCCTACTTATGCGCCTGTCTATGATTCATTGAAAGCATTTGGAGAATCTGAGGACTTATGTATTTTTGGCGATGGCATATTGTAAGGTACATTGTAGTGTTTTTCCTTTATAGTCCAATTCCAAGAATAATATAAAATAAATTCCGCCACGCGCATGTCCACCATCTTTGTGAGCATGTGAATGTGACGTCAATTATGAGAAAGAAAAATCTGTCATCAAACTGAATGAAAAAAGACGTAGCAAAAACTTTATATAAAGCGTGTTTTTTATAGAGTGATACAAGTTTAAATTATAATAAAACATAGAAACATATTTTTTATGTCAATGAAACGAGCATTATTGAATAGAAAATCATGACATTATTGTTTAAAGATAATTTTGGCCATGTGACCACCACAGTTGGCGCATACAAGGCGCAATCTGGAACACCAATTCATCGGCCGTATCTCGCCGATAACTCTTCGAATGTTGATTTCCAGGTGTTCAATTGTTTGTGGTTTATCGACGTAGACAAGTGACTTTACATAGCCCCAAAGAAAATTATCCAATAGTGTTAAATCACACGATCTTGGGGGCCAATTAATTGAGCCATTTCGTGAAATTATTTATTCGTCAAAATTTTCCTTAAGTAAATCAATTGTAGCGCCCGCTGTGTAGCATGTGGCTCCGTCCTGTTGGAACCACATACCAGCAAGATTAATGCCAACTAATTGAGGTATGAAAAAACTTAGAATCATGTTCCTATACCGTTCAACATTGACAGTAACATTCTGACCATCATCGTTTTTGAAGACATATGGGCCAATGACACCGCCAGCCCATAAAGCGCACCAAACAGTAATTTTCTGTAGATGCAATGGTGTTTCGACAAAAGCTTGTGGATTCTCCTTACTCCAAATACGATAATTCTGTTTATTTACGTACCCATTCAACCAAAAATGGGGTTCATCGGAAAATAAAATTTTCCATGGAAATTCAAAATCAATATTACTTTGTGCTTCAGCCCATTCACCGAATTGGCGGCGCATATGATGGTCGTTTGGCTTTAATTCCTGCACAAGTTGAATCTTGAAGCCAAGATCATTTAAGCCAAGATCTTTTCGGTAAATCTTCCATAAAGTGGAAGGACACAACCCCAGTTGCTGAGAACGGCGACAAATTGATTGATTAGGATCATCTTCAATGCTTTCCTGTACAGCGGCTACAGATTCTTCAGTGCGCACTGTTCGGCGTCTCACGGGATGCACATTATAGTAAATGTGGTCCGAAAACGATCTATTGTTCTTCGAATTAGCAGCTTTGAAGGACGATTATGTACGCCATAAAATGGACGAAGTGCACAATAAGTTTAACGCACAGAATCATTATTTTGATTAAAAATTTCCACAATTTGCACGTGTTGCTCTGCTGTAAGTCGATCCATATTGAAATGTCAAAGCAAATTTAACAAAAATCAACTAGCAGCTGTTAAATGGGTGGTCAAATAAAGCAGTGATGCCAACTCAAAGTTGTATTACTCTATAAAAAACACCCTTTAGAATTTGACTTCAAAATTTCCGCATTTTTTATGCAATCTTAGTTTTTTTATTTGAAATAAACATAAGCGTGGTCCTTATTTTAGAAATTGTTGAGCACCCGATATTTTTGTTCTTTAGCGTCTTAAAGTTAGTCGTTCATTACTTTTTTTGTTTACAACAACAATAACACGGGACTCGGAGCTTGAAGTTTACACGGAGGCAATGCAACTGAATGAGCATTAGGGTGTATCGATGCAAATTTTTTCGAATTTCACGTTCTAAGGGGTCTCAAAGATCTCCCAAAAAAAGCTTAGAAAAAAAGGAAGTCTTTGCCTTCCGCAAGGATAAAGTCATTTTTGAGAAAACAGTAAACAAATAACGATCTCAAAATATTTGTTTTTTTTTAAGAAAAACTACATATGTCTTAAAATTGTAAATATAGACTTTCACTAAAAATATCTTATCAAACGAGATGCCACTCTAGATTTTTATGCACAGTGTCCTGTGGGAAGGATATTCAAATCTAAAGTACACTCGAGATAGCATACAATTTTTTATTTTATGCTGCGCAGTAGATTTCCATTTCTATATACTTATGGTGGAATCTTATATTTAATATTCTTGGTCAAATTCAATATTGATTTCTGTACTCTCCAGAATCATTAACACAGTAAAAATTTTATGGACCTTTTATGGACATCTTTATGTTTCACTTTAAAGAAATATAGTAACATCAAACAGATTATTGTTTGTTCGATTATAATTTCTAAGAAATAAATATATGAAAATAATAAATTCGTCCAACCAACCTTTTTATATAAAAAATATATACAAAAAATTTGTATTTGGCAAAGTGGTTCAACCCACAAAATTTTTTTAAAAACAACAACTAATAAAGAATTTAGATATTGATAATGTAGATATATACAATATTTTCACATTTTTAACCTGCACATTTTCTCTTAGAGCGACATAAAATTCATTAATATTTTCTAATAAATTTTTCTCGATTAATTTAGTATGTATGTTGGGCCACTTTGCTTCTGAGTACCTCATATGAGATCTGAAAGAAGTATTGCTAACATGAATTTTGTAAAGGATTGTATAAAAAAAATATTGATAAAATTTATTTGTTCCATAAAAAATCGTTCTAAGAGCAAAAAATTTTCTTCAAAATGTTTTTGATCAAAGTCAAAAAAAAAATTTAATATTTTTTTTTTTCTTGATCTTGAACAAAAAATTACAATTTAAACTAATACACTTGCTTATAGACAGAATGTACAGTGAATGCCACATTATGTTTTTGAATTTATTATTGTTGTTGGTTCTGGAGTAAAAAAACTAGAGTGAGCAATATCTCGAAAACGGAGTGACAGAAAAATAACACTGTGCGCTTTTTTGTACCCTTTTTTCTCTGTATTTGATAACTTAAACGTTTTTCACTTAAATTTTGTATGAGGAATCTCGTGGTAAAATTTGTTTTACCACTTTAGCGAACATTTTAAAAAACATATTTCAAAAATTACTGAAGATATGCACTCAATTTCATGTTGCTAACTCTTAAACCATTAGGATTTCCATTTCAGTTCTTTCGGCAAAGTACTTCCTATTCTTCTGACCCACAACTTTGCTAAATAAATAAACATGAAAAAATCGCGTCCAGACTTACAAAAAGTCTTGCTAAACGTCAAACGAACAAATTCGTACAACATTGCGTATGAGTAACATTTTTTACTTTGAAGTGTTGAAAGCTGGCAAGACATACATGTTTGGCTTATTATAGGTTTAAAGACAGTTTCAAACTATGTTTCAAATACATTTGCTTAGCAAAGTTGTTGGCAAGAATAATAAGAAGAACTTTGCTGAAGAAACCAAAATGAAAATCCTAATGGTTTAAGAGTTATCAACATGCATATGAGTGCATATCAGGAGTAATTAAAAAAAAAATTTGCACTTAAGTCTTCGGTAAAGTGGCAAAACGGATGTTACCACGAGATTCCTCATATTAAAATTTGGTGAAAAACGTTGATATTATTACATACAGATTTTCGTGCCGCACAGTGTAGTTAATTTTTTGGAATCACCAAACGATTTTACATTAAAAGCATTCATTGTACAAACAATTTTTCCTTATTTGTTAGCCAGTGATATTATTTAAACCCCTGATTTTTACTAATTTCAACCAAAAGGATGAAATTTTCAACTTGGATTAAAGATTTCAACAAATTTTAACAAATACAAAAAACCATAAAATTCATACAAACTTTATGCAATTCTTGATATTTTCTTGATAATTTTTATTTTATTGATTGATTTTATTGATAATTTTCATGTTATAATGAAAATATAATTCAAATATAAATATGTACTCTGATATTTTAGAAGTAGAACTGCCTTTTTTCAATTTTTTTCCTCAATAAGCGATTTTGAGGGTACGTCTGAAAACCAAATAATGTCATTACAATTACTTTGAATCGGTCTTTAATCTCTAGGTTTATAGTTGAAAGATTCTCATTATTTTAATTTCGTAAAATCGTGTTATTAAAAAATACAAGAAATGCATTAAAAAGAAATAGCGCACTAAAAATTTTTTTAAAAATAGCATATTCTGATATAGCCTTTGATCTATACCCCCCCCCCCCCCCCCCCCAACACTAAAAAATCTACTGTATTCGAAAATAACATTAGAAGTTCGTTCAGGAAATATGTATTGCTATTTTGTTAATAAATCCGTGTTTAGATCTTAAGTATTTGTGTTGGTTAACATTTCATAGCTTAAATAACTACTTGAAACAAATTCTTCTTTATGACTGCTTCTTCATCCTTTTACTTGCACAGCCCATTCCAATCGCTTCCACTCTTTATTAAACTAGTAAAATTCTTTATTTTCTTTCCATGTGAATGGAGTCTTTATCTTCAAAATCTTCATTTTGTTAAAAATTATATGCAATCTTCTCTTCGTTTTATGCTAATTTTGCAGTTTTCACTTTACAACGACAACACTGCACAAAACACGCTTTCGACAGTGATATCCTGCCAGCAAAAACATTATCCTGCTTAGGCAAATGCAGCCAGTTGCTGTCAGTCTGCCTGCAAACACACACAAACACAGACACAAACAGTGACTTCATCTAACTTCATTTCATATTTAAGGTCTGTTATGGAACGCAGATCCTTCGTGAGTATCCTTCAAGCAGAAACGGTATAGAAAAGCACAAAGTGTCAAAAGTTATGTTTCATTCTTATTGTTATGCTAGCATTATCAGCAACAAAAGCAATAACAACACCAGCAATAACAATGAGCAGCATGTTGCCAAAAAACAGCATTGTTGTTGTAGTTGCGTTGTATTTTTGCAGTCATTTTATTAAAATGTTTTATTGCAAAACTTCGAAGACATTGAGTGGAAAACATAGTAGAAAAAATAAGGCATAATAACAAAAACAAGAAAAGTAAAACAACAAAATTATGAATATAAAAATAAAAAGGCTTTTATATAAAAACAAAGCAAATACAAAGGAGAGTTTGTCAAATAAAAATAATAAAAAAAGTAGCAAAACAATAACTAAAACAACAAAGTAGGCAGTTAACGCGAGACAAACGTAAAAAATTAACAAAATTAAAGGAGCACAACATGGCGCACTTCCGTGCGATGGCATGCATAATAAAAACGATGACGAAGATGACGATGATGATAATGATGATGCTGATGATGCTGATGATGCTGATGATGCTGATGATGGTGATGATGGTGATAATGATGATGATGTTAATATTGATGGGAGTGTTAGTGAAAATGGCGGTGGGAGGTAGAAAGAGGGTAAGCGACGATAAAGGCAGATCTAAGAGAATAGCAAAGCTTTAATCACGCATCAAGTAGTGGCACAAAGCGACGTTGTTAGTGTTATTGTTGTTGCGGCTGTTGTTGCTATAAATTCAGCATTGTTTTACGAAATTTGCTGGCTATCTAATGTTGTGTTTTTTTTCTCCTTTGCTAAGTGGCCTGTATTGCTTAATAGTATTTTTGTGTCTTACTTAAAACAGCGATGAAGACGTTTCTTCAGAAGAGCAACGACCCTAGCAAACAACAATTGAAATAACAACAACAACAACATAAAACAGCATGCTAGCAATCATTGAATATTTATTAATGTAATGATGATCCAAGCTTCTTTAAGTATATTAAAATTCTGGTAACTGAATATAAGTTGTTGTTGTTGTTGCATGCTGAAATATTTGTGTTGGAATTTCACACAAATATTTATAGAATTTTGGTAAAAGCAGTAGTAGTAGTAGAAGTAGTTTATCTGTGTCTGTATTAGAAAAAATATTATATTTGTACGAAACAAGCTGTATCTTCTTCTTCTTAATAGCACTTTGAGTGTTAATTGAGATACCTAGGATACCTGTTGCCCAAAACAGTATATCCAATTTGAGCATATATATATATGCATGAATTTGTTATAGAATTTAAGAATGTTAGATAGAGAGAAATCGAATTATTTTAAAACAAATTATTTTCCATACCAAAAAAAACCCAAAAAGCACACAATATTTACATGTCAATTAGTTTGTGGTGGGCTCAACTGCACCGCGATCCAAAGGATCTATTGTAAATTCCTCTGTAAATTCCTCTGCAGATCTGGGCTTTTCAAGAAATTGATGTTTGTTCTAGTAAACTTTTGCGTAGCCCCGCCTAAAAGTCCAGAGCCGTCAAGTCGCACTTTTTTGGAAACCAATAACATCGCCAAATCTCGAAATAAGATATCCTAAAAATTACTGTTGCATCAAAGTTATAATTGCAGCTGTTGTGTATCTTGTGTCCCCATTCTTAAACATCATATCAAAAAAAATCAGTTAACATATGGCCATAGCGCTCAGAATAATGCTGTTACGGTTGCTCATAGATCGTTTTCAAAAAAATATGGTCCAGTGGCACCACCAGTCCATAGTGTACGCCAGAAAGTCCCTTATTGCGGATGCAATGGCTTTTCTACAATCTAAGTGCTTCAAATCTTGTGTGTGTTGGACTTTGTATAGATGAAGATGCAAATTCAAATGCAGAATACGCCAAAACGAGTGCGCCTCACGCAGGAACGAATGGCAAAATTACGACGACAAAATTATTTTTATACCCCACGCATTCTGCCGAGAGGAAGCGTGCCAGGTTTAAAAATTGTATGTTTTTTGATCAGCATCAAATCATGTTTGTCTGTCTGTTTGTTCGTATGTCCCTCTGTGATAGCGATAAAATCCGTGAATTAAGGGCTATCGTAACGAAATTCAATACATAAGCTTTTTAAAAAATAAATATCAAGTATAAAAATTAGCCATATCGGATAAAAACTACTTCTACTTCCGATACAAAGTGAATTTAATTAAACAATAAAATCTCTTTAAATTGCACAAAAATTAATCTACTGATTTCAAATTTTGCAAATATGCTTCTACCCTAACATGCACTTTGAGTATGTCATTTATAAAAATCTAATTAAAGCCACGGCTACCTCCCATACGAAGTGACTTTATGAAATCAGTAAAATCCCCATAAGTTCAACAAAAACTAGTACCGACAATGGCTTCAGATTTTGCAAATTAGTTTTAATCTTGACTATGCATTTGATGTTTCAAGTTTGTTAAATAAACTGAAAACTCCACCTACCTCCCATACAAACTGACGTCTTCATTATAGAAAAACCTTTCATTCCAACAATTAAAAAACAATATTGCTTTAAATTTGATATTTTACCTATAAGCTATTACACATAAACTTTTACACATTAGTAAGAGGTTTTGCACATTTACACACCCTGAGTTTCAAATTTGAAATATTTAGATAAGAACCACGTCCTATTAAAATGACGTCATCGAAATAATACAACACTGAAAACTTGGAATATACTAAGATACGGTTTTGCGGCTATTTTAACTTCGGTCCATTCAAAGATAATTTCCTACTTGTTTTTATATAGACTTAATAGATTCTAATGAAACTTAGTACCTAGGGGCTTGTGAGGTCACTGATTTCAACATTAGATTTTCAAAGTTCAAAATGACGGATCCACTGTGGCTACGGTGACAATTAACATAAATGACAAAAAAAGAAACGGAATTTTTTTTAATAATATATTAAGCAAAATACAAGTTAATAATATTTTATAGAGTTTTAATTGCCTTCAACATCATCAAACTCGTTATCACAACCATATTTTTCATTACCTTAGAAAGTTACGCCGCAAAGATGTTTAATACAATCTGAATTTTTATTTTACTAAAAATCGAAAATGAAACTACATTCATGATGCTTCTAACTATGTATAGAAAAACTCATTACTGCATTTTTAAAAAATTAGCGTTCCTAGCAGATGTGCAATTCTTCACATGCAAATTGCCGATATAGGTGCTTGAAAGAAAATTAAACTTTGCATTCACGCACAGACTATTGTAATGCGTGAAAAAAAAAATTGTGGGTTTATGGCAGACTGGTATATAGAACATATAAAGCCTACTTTTTTGTCAAAACAGATTTTTTTTTTTTTTGTTCTGTTGAAACAGTTTTAATTTCTAGCTCATAACGAATACAAATGAAATAAAATTATGATTTGCCAATTTTAACTTAAAAAAAAACTTTAAAAATGCTTCAAAAGAAACTGATTTCTCTTGTGTTCTCAAAGTTGTCAACTTTGTTTTTCCCTTCATTCTGACTTGATTTTGCTTATCATTTAAAGACGTCTAAAGATGATGCATTTAAATACCGTAAGCTAGAAAAAATTTCCTTTAAATAGAAAACAAACTCAAAACCTGGAAAATTCCCGTGCGTCAACCGAGAAAAGTCATCCATAAATAGTCAGCAGAAATTCCTAAGTGCCGCAAGACAAATATTTTAGATACATATTTTTAAAATATTTATTTAGCAACAATATCTTCATTGTTGCTGTTATTTTTGTTGTTGCTGTGATTGTTGTTGTTGCTGTCAATTGTGTTGTGATTTTTTTTCCAATCTTAACCTTGTTTGAATGTTTGGTTTTTGTCACTTTTGGCATCTCTGACACTCTGTTGATGTGGGCTCAAATCTTCACTGTCAACATTTAACAGCTATTTATAAATCAACGCTCTAGTGCTGGAAATATTTGAAATATTTTCCCCCACTTGCATACATGTCTTTAATGTTGTTGTTGTAGTGTCTTGTTATTTTAATATAAAAATATTTGTATGTATTATTTTTAGCGGTTTTTTTTTAAATTTTTTATTTTAGCTACTCATTTAAGCTCTACAGCGTGGCAACGAAATAATTTATATTTTATAGTTAGTAAATATTTGCCGCTTGATGGCGTCGTTGCCTTCAAATCGAGCGTGTGTTCTTAGCGGCAGCTGACTTTTGGCTTGTTTATTTTTCTATCTATTAATACGAAATAAAGTTAATCATACGCAACGGTGAATGCATGCAGTAAAAACTTTAGATACATTTTATGAATTCTTTGAATAAGGCAGCGAGGCATGGAAAAACGTGTCGAGCGTTACGTATCTGCTAGCAAGAAAAATAAAATCTAGCGTTTTTTCTATATTTTAGCGTATTAAATATGCATTAATATTAAGCAGATTAACTGGGGCTTATTATGTCTTATGTTGTCATAACAGCTGTGAAATATTAAAATTCAACAAAATAACTAATTGGAAAAATTATGTTTTCAGATTAAAAGCTAGACAGCGAGTAACATATTTATTTTATAGAGCAGAAAATAGGCTTCAGGTAATAGCTTAATATTAATTGATGTAGAAGTTGTATGAAGCTACTGCTGCCAAAATTCTAGAAGCGCCATTTTTAAAATAATTTTTGAAACGGTAAACATTTTCTATGGTTATTACTGTTGGTTATTTCTTCAAATCGATTATTTTGTCAAGTTTGTCGTTGAACCATGTTGATATTTTTAAAATAGAACACCGTGACTTGGCTTTTAAGTATAAAGGGTTTCCCTATAGGGATGACCTAACTTTGACAGCTTGTGGCGGCCATATTCGAATATTGATTTTTGACATTTTTAAGCAAATGTGTTCAGTTTGGTTTTCTATTTCGTCATGACACGTTTAACTTCGGTACAACACTTGAAAACTGTTCAATTTTTTTACGCAAATTCGCGTTCTCCAATTGCTTCAGTAAGAGCGATTCGTGCAAAAAACTGTCGTTATAATGCTCTTTTTAAGCGCGCTATTAATCGCATAATAACAAAATTTGAAAGTGAATTCACTCTTAATGAAACAAAAGTGCCTGTACGACAAAGAAATTCCCGAAGTGAAGAAAATATTGCTGCCGTTCAAGCCAGTGTTCGTGAAGATTCAAATCTGTCTGTTCCGCGCTATTCTCAAGAGTTGGGACTCTACAGGATGACCACATGGCGAATTTTGTGATTGGATTTAGGTGTTGGCACAAGAACTGAAGCCAGCCGACCATCACATTCGTCGTCAGTTCGCTGATTGGTCACTGGAAATGTTGGAAGCCGACAACGAATTTCATCGAAAAATCATTTTCTCCGATGAGGCTCATTTCTGGCTCAATGGCTGCGTCAACAAACAAAATTGTCGCTATTGGAGTAAAGCAAATCCACAAGTGGTTCATGCATCACCATTGCTTCCCAAAATATTAACCGTTTGGTGTGGATTATGGTACGGTAAAATCATCGGACCTTATTTCTTTCGAAATGAGGCAGGAGATTCCGTTACCATTAATAGCGAGCGCTATAGCACGATGTGTACCGATTTTTTTGCCGATGCGGATGACCTTTATTTTCAACAAGACGGTGCAGCGCTTCACATTTCTCAACGTAACGTGGCTTTATTGCGCGATAAGTTCGGCGAGTCGTTAATTTCGAGAAATGGGCCCATCGCTTGGCCGCCTAGATCGTGTAATCTAATGCTTTTGGATTATTTCCTTTGAGGTTACGTTAAATGGAAGGCTTACAGCAACCATCTTACAACTCTTAAGGCATTGGAAGCCAATATTCGTCAGGCCATAGATGAGATACCGGCCGAAATGGTGCAAAGAGTCATCAAAAACTGGTGTGAGCGGATGGCCGTGTGCAAACAAAGCCGTGTTGGCCATTTGACCGATATTTTGTTAGAATCATAAATTGCATACAATTACCTTTCAAATAAAAGAATGAGAACTATTTTTGATCGAAAATTGTGTGTTTTATTTAAATTTAAAGTTAGTACGTTCTTATTGGAAACCCTTTTCATATATTGATCCAACTTTATATTTTTGTTTTTCTAGACAAGAAGAAATATATTTCCAAAAAAAAGTTTACCGATGCTTGAACACCCTTAAACCTGGCTTTAATCTGGTAGCAAATCAGTAAAAGTTGTGAAAATTAGTTCACCTTATAATATAAATTTAGTGAGGGAAATGGTTTATTTGACTATAAAATCTTTTTTCTCTAGCTGGTTTTAAATATCTAACCCGAATTTTTTATGCTACATGGTAAAGGGTCTTGACAAAAGTTAGCTTTTTGACTTCAGAAAGTCCATTTTTATTTGTGGCTTTTAAGTAAAACACCTGGATAATAATTCGAAGCTCAGTCAAAATAAGTCATGATAGTCCAATTTTAAAAAAGATTTATTAAAATTCATACAATATTTAATGAAATTCAGACCAGTCAATAGAAATATAAGAAAATTTTTGAATTTTGAAATCAAAAAAGATCATTTGATATTCAGCAACTCCATTTTATATTCAGAAAAGATGATATTTTTCTTATTTTTTTAACAAAAATTCAAGTTTGCATTATAACTTATTGATACTTCAACGATATTGCCATTACCTTTGCCGCTACCATTACCATTATCATTATCATTACCATTACCATTACCATTACCATTACCATTACCATTACCATTACCATTACCATTACCATTACCATTACCATTACCATTACCATTACCATTACCATTACCATTACCATTACCATTACCATTACCATTACCATTACCATTACCATTACCATTACCATTACCATTACCATTACCATTACCATTACCATTACCATTACCATTACCATTACCATTACCATTACCATTACCATTACCATTACCATTACCATTACCATTATTATTACCATTACCATTACTATTACCATTGCCATTACCATTGATATTACCATTACCATTACTATTACCATAACAAGTACCATTACCATTACCACTACCATTACCATTACCTTCACCGTTATTATTACCATTACCATTACCATTACTATTACCATAGCCATTACCATTACCATTTCTATTACCAATACCATTACCATTACCATTACCATTACCATTACCATTACCATTACCATTACCATTACCATTACCATTACCATTACCATTACCATTACCATTACCATTACCATTACCATTACCATTACCATTTCAATTACAATTACAATTACAATTACCATTACCATTACCATTCCCATCATTCCCATTACAATTACAATTACCATTACCATTACCATTATTATTACCATTACCATTACTATTACCACTGCCATTACCATTACCATTGCTATTACCATTACCATTACTATTACCATAACTAGTACCACTACCATTACCATTACCATTACCATTACCATTACCATTACCATTTCCATTACCATTACCATTACCATTACCATTACCATTACCATTATCATTACCATTACCATTACCATTACCATTACCATTACCATTACTATTACCATTACCATTACCATTACAATTACAATTAACTTTACCATTACCATTGCTTGCCAATGCCACTACCATTACCGTTAACATTACCATTACCGTTAACATAACCATTGCCATTTCCATTACCATTACCATTAACATTAACATTAACATTAAAATAAACATTAGCATTAACATTAAGATTTACATTGACATTAAGATAAACATTAACATTTAGATTAACATTATATTAACATTAACATTTACATTAACATTAACATTAAACTTAACATTAACATTAACATTAACATTAACATTAACACATTAACATTAACATTAACATTAACATTAACACATTAACATTAACATTAACACATTAACATTAACATTAACATTAACATTAACATTAACATTAACATTAACATTAACATTAACATTAACATTAACATTAACATTAACATTAACATTAACATTAACATTAACATTAACATTAACATTAACATTAACATTAACATTAACATTAACATTAACATAAACATAAACATAAACATAAACATAAACATAAACATAAACATAAACATAAACATAAACATAAACACAAACATAAACATAAACATAAACATAAACATAAACATAAACATAAACATAAACATAAACATAAACATAAACATAAACATAAACATAAACATAAACATAAACATAAACATAAACATAAACATAAACATAAACATAAACATAAACATAAACATAAACATAAACATAAACATAAACATAAACATAAACATAAACATAAACATAAACATAAACATAAACATAAACATAAACATAAACATAAACATAAACATAAACATAAACATAAACATAAACATAAACATAAACATAAACATAAACATAAACATAAACATAAACATAAACATAAACATAAACATAAACATAAACATAAACACAAACATTAACATAAACATAAACATAAACATAAACATAAACATAAACATAAACATAAACATAAACATAAACATAAACCTAATAAACCTAACCATAAACATAAACATAAACATAAACATAAACCTAAACCTAAACATAAACATAAACATAAACATAAACATAAACATAAACATAAACATAAACATAAACATAAACATAAACATAAACATAAACATAAACATAAACATAAACATAAACATAAACATAAACATAAACATAAACATAAACATAAACATAAACATAAACATAAACATAAACATAAACATAAACATAAACATAAACATAAACATAAACATAAACATAAACATAAACATAAACATAAACATAAACATAAACATAAACATAAACATAAACATAAACATAAACATAAACATAAACATAAACATAAACATAAACATAAACATAAACATAAACATAAACATAAACATAAACATAAACATAAACATAAACATAAACATAAACATAAACATAAACATAAACATAAACATAAACATAAACATAAACATAAACATAAACATAAACATAAACATAAACATAAACATAAACATAAACATAAACATAAACATAAACATAAACATAAACATAAACATAAACATAAACATAAACATAAACATAAACATAAACATAAACATAAACATAAACATAAACATAAACATAAACATAAACATAAACATAAACATAAACATAAACATAAACATAAACATAAACATAAACATAAACATAAACATAAACATAAACATAAACATAAACATAAACATAAACATAAACATAAACATAAACATAAACATAAACATAAACATAAACATAAACATAAACATAAACATAAACATAAACATAAACATAAACATAAACATAAACATAAACATAAACATAAACATAAACATAAACATAAACATAAACATAAACATAAACATAAACATAAACATAAACATAAACATAAACATAAACATAAACATAAACATAAACATAAACATAAACATAAACATAAACATAAACATAAACATAAACATAAACATAAACATAAACATAAACATAAACATAAACATAAACATAAACATAAACATAAACATAAACATAAACATAAACATAAACATAAACATAAACATAAACATAAACATAAACATAAACATTAACATTAACATTAACATTACCATTACCATTACCATTACCATTGCCAGTACCATTATCATTACCATTACCATTACCATTAATAAAACTCAAATTATCAAACAATTGTTATTCAGAAAACATCCACTCAAATTTAGTAAAAAAGTTTATTCAAATTTATTTTTTAATTAATGATACTTGATTCATATTACTATTACCATTTCCATTAGCATATGAACATCTTAGTGCTTAATGGTTATAATTATGGTAATGAATATGTACATTTTTGTGACTCTGGTAATAATATTGTAATGGTATGGTCTCAGTAATCAAAAAGCTTTAAAGTAATTGTAAAGGCCGTACAGTTTGTGGCCTGTAAGCTAACCTTGTGGTAAATGGGCACATGACGTATTCAATTATTTATTAAATACTCGTACAATGTAGCTGCGAGGTCTCTAAGGTCTGTTTACAATTCTCAATTAAATTTTTTAGCCATGGCTGCTAAAACATTGATAACATTTACCTTGCACTTAATTATTTTGTACCCTTTGACGTGCGGGAAACATAATTTTTTTTAAAAAATGCAATAAAATTAACAAAATTAAATTTTTTCCATGTATTATGACTTTATTAGTAAGAGCAAACATTTCCATTAATTATGAAACACACACGGTTGCCACCTCAAATTCCCATAAAAAAATTCCTTTTTTCCACGAGAACAAAAAAAATACCACAATTCCCATACCAAAATACTAAAAAAAAAATCCCACCGCTGTTAAAAAAATACAACAAGTTTTTAAAATTACCACAAAAGACACGCATTAAAAAATTCCACATAAAATACCTTACGAATTCAAAAATACCACATAAAATACCATAAGTAAATACATTACCACAAAAACTTAAATTACCACAAAAATACCACGCATTCAAAAATACCACAGTTAATACCATACGAATTAAAAAATACCACAAAATTTATTAAAAATATAAATATTGCATACTTTTTTTACATTGAAAAGCAAACAAATATTACACGTTCAATAACTAAGACATGTACAACTGTGATCAAAAATAGTATCTTTCTTTTTCTGCCCGTCATGTTTTTTTTAAAATATTATTTTATTTTCTCTTGTAATAGCATTACACTTTAACACAAACGGTCAACGTTGATATTCAAATTATCAACAGTACGTTCAATGGGTTGCTGCGTTCGCTTTTTTTAATTTGGATGCGTTCATTCAATATATAACCAGGTTGAAAAAGCGTGCGGAAATATTTGTGCAAAAATAACATTTTAAAACTGTAGGGAAACAAAGTTTTGCGCTAAGTAATGATTAAAAATCCTTAAAAATTAAAAATGTCTAAAAAAATTCTACGTCAATTAAAAAATACCCTGCTGAATTAAAAAATACCATGGGAATTTTTAAATCCCACGGCAATTAAAAATTCCCAAATATGGAATTTTTCTACTAAAGGTGGCAACCGTGAGAACACAACGTCGTTCCAGGGCCTGCCTCGGCTGACTGTAGCGCATTCTGTCACTCCAATTTTCTAAGACCTTGTTGATAGTATCGGGCTGTAGTTCACGGATTGCTTGGATGATATTCGAAATTAGATTGCTTCTCCTGTCTAGCTTGTTGCTGGTTTGCATTTTCATGACACAAAATGAGACGGTAAATTTCCTATTTATGCTCACTGTTTGAGCTACCAACCTAAAAACACTACCTCTTAACATAAAGTTTATCAAGAAATCGATCAAAATATATACATAGAAAGCATGTCTTTGAATCTAAAATTATTAGTTTGGCAGGCTCATGGTTTCGTGAAATTTTTCATCATATATCTCTGTCATCGTCATTATCTTTTGCACCAAATTATCACCTAAAAATAATTATAAGCCAGCAACCAGATAAATCTTCAGATACCTTCAGCGAAGTTTTTTTAAATAAACCACTGTATTCACGTTAAACAACACATTTTCAATCAATCAGTTCATGAAAGAAGTTTCCGTTGTTTCATAACATTATTCAATTTAATTATTCTTTTGGAATCAGCAAAACACTCAATCAATATTTCCTTCTTACACAAAATCAATCAGTTTATTAAAAAATGCAATATTTCTTGTGCGATCAATCACTTATGTATATGTTGTGTATTATTTATCAGCAAGGAAAGTAGCAATCGTTACCTCAATATATTTATATGACTGATTTTTTCCACATTTCTTTAGTTTTTCATCAACTTTCGTTTGATTTTAAAACAGTCAAATCATTAGAGTACCAACTTTTTTCCCCTGTGTAAATTCCATACCTCTTCACATGTTTAGACTTAACAACTTGGCACAACTCTAGCTATAATTAACTTTTGCTTGATTGTTCAGCTCCTAAAACTACTTCTCGCTGTTTGGTTTTGTATTCTTACTTACCTGACTGCGATTCGAACTCCATTAATAATTGTTGAGCGTCATTTGAAGCGCTGGCAAAGTGCCACAAATCCACAAATGATGGTATTTAAACACGTTCCAGCAATGAACGTGAGCTATTTTTAAATAAGATGAGATGGACGGACGGATGGCGGAACTATAGAGATGGCAGCAAGAATGTAAGTAAGAACGGCAGGAAGCACAGCGCACACAGGTGGAATGTTAACATACACACACACACACACACACACACTACGGCATGCACTACGCCGCCTTTTATGCTGCAGTCACTTAGGCGCATACAAAACTAACACACGCACGAATACTATCACAAATTAATAGAGCTTCACGTCGAATTTGGCAAAGTTGGCGTCTTTAATGAGCACTGAAATGGCAGCTGACAAAACTGTGGATATGCTAGCAGCCTACGAAGGAAAGTAAGCTAGGCACAACAACAACTAACACCGTTGAATGACAAAAAAGTCCAAGTTATTCACATTCCTGCATGACTGCCGAAGCAATGCTGCCTCACTTGCACATTTTCTCTACGAATTTATATAATTTTAGATATTCCATGTTGAGGCTCAGCCACAAGCACGCCACACCAAAGTGGTGCACCACCGCAGCAGCGTATGTGTTTAACGACGTTTTTCGCTACATTTACCTGGCATACTTTGAGGCTTGTTAGCAGCGCCTTTTGAAATTAATTTTATTTTTGAGCAGTATATCTTTTATTGTTGCTGTACTGTTGAGAGCAACAAGTTTTGATCCAAGCACGCCAAATACTTGGCATACTTTTAGGGAGGTTGTGTGCGTGTTTAAACATTATTGGCTGAGTACAACAAAATATGCTGGAACTTTTAGATATTGACATAATTTTTTCAATTAGAAACTTTTTTATTAGACAGCACCGTAAAATTTCAACTGTTAAACTTATCTCGGTTGGCATGTTTGAGCTAACAGCGGAATTTTTAAATTACAAAATTCAATAACATCTGCTTACTCGTAACTTACCGCAACCAACTAATGAGTTCGTTGAGTAAATCTGTTTTACAAACTTTGAGCTTTTTTTTCAGCAAATCAAGCTTATTGGAAAAGTTTCCTTTTTATTGTTTAATTTAAATATGAGCTATTCAATTCAATGGCTAATAAAAAAGTTTAATTAGCTGCCGTTAGATGCTGCATTTGAGAAAAAATTTCGCTAATGAAAACCAAACCACTTTGAAGATATCAACAGGCAGCACCTACAAGTATGCTACAAACAAAAACAATAACGAGTAACTTTTTGTACGCTATATTATATCGAATTTTTTACAAAAACTCGGAAAATCTGGGCGCACTACCAGATTGAACCAAGAAAGAGAAGGTAAAGAGAAAATGTTGCGGAGCACGTACCTCGTCAAAAAATAAAAGCATGAGCTTGCGTATAAATGAGCATCATTAAGTGGCAAGTTTTTTGTAGTTCTCAAAGTTTTGAGTGGCTAAGGCGGATTTTCATTACCCTGGGTTGGCAACACTTGTGTTGAGATTTTTATACATTGAAGTTTAAGTACTCATTTTATAGAAATTTTCTGTTTATTTTAGCATAAAATAATCTACAAACGGCAAACAAGAACAAGACGCGCTGTCTTCAGACATTTTTGCCGACACAAAGAACGGCAGCCAGAACAAAGTCAAAGAGAAAACAGGAGTAAAAATTTTAAATGAACTCTTTATGTACAAGTATGTGCATATCTTGCATTTAAAAGACTTTGTTTGTTTTGAATTGTATTTGCAATTTAAGCAAAGAAAGATTATTTAGACTAACAATGAACACTTAAAACAAATAATTGTATTCTATTCGGCGCCTCTAAACAGCATTCAGCATACAAAATATTATGCAACAGACATTCTTGAAATATTTTAAACATGTCCTGCAATTGTTTTTTGGGTTTTATTTAATGCAATTTGATTTTTTTTTTTATTCAAAGCACATAAAAAAAATTTAAAAACAAATTTAGCTGACTTAAACTACTATTTCGCTCATTTTTCCAGCCCAAAGAAATCAAGAAGGCTTGCTGAGAAAAATACGATTTTTATGAGAAAACTTGAGAAAATATTTATTTGCCTTAAATATTTATTAATAAAAGTATAATGAAATTTCTAACTTAAACTGACAAATATCTGACAGCTTTCTCACATTAAAAGTTTGCACACACCTTTTCCTAAGCTCCTAACAATGCAACTCAGCAAGTTGCTTACTTAAGTACAAGAAATACTGAATGAAACTTTAGGATATTTACCATTAACCCATTAACCACGGTTCCCAAACGCTTCGTATGATTTTTTTAAATTTCATGTGCTTTCTTACATTGATCACAGGAACTATCGCATCAAATTTCCACTTTGTATCTTTCACCGTAGTCTAGATAAAAGGTGGGTATAAAAGTACCCAACCGTCGTTAATGAGCTCTAAATGGGCACAAATTCTTTCTGCAACGACAGCACAGTTTAATATCAGTAATTTTCTATAAACAGCAGGTATAGTTGGTAAATTTGCTAAAAGAGCTTTTACATTTTTTTGGAATATAAAATTTTTTACTAATGATAATAACACAAGTTTTTCTAATTTTAAATGTGAATTACTTTTGACCTTGAAAATGTAGTAGTTAACGTTAAAATTTCTTGACACACTCCAAAAACAATTTATAGCTCTATGTTTTTTTAAAGCAACAAACAAAAAATTAAACACTTAGCTGTTACAATCTTGAGATATGATCGATTCTGCAGAAGCATTTTCATGGCTAAAAAAATACCCAACCGCAGTAAATGGGTTAACCCTATATCGCGCAATTACGCCAATTTCAATTTTTATTTAAAAATCTCTTAAGTAGTTGTAAAAATAAATAAAAACAACTTTTGTTCAGAAATTAGTACTTTCCCAGCAAAATCACATACTATTGATCTTAAAATTACATCTTGTTGGATTTCCTTACCGTTGGTAAAGTGGATTGAATCTTACTTAAGCAATAGAACACAATCTGTTCTTTTTAAGCTCAAGAAATCACACGAGTTTCCTGTTACTTCAGGAGTACCTCAAGGAAGTCATCTTGGGCCTCTTCTGTTTCTACTTTTTATAAACGATTTGCCATCTGTCATAATGCATTCTAGCATCTTAATGTTTGCTGACGACGTCAAACTCTTCCTTTCTTTTAAAAATGATAATGACGCTGTATTTTTGCAAGCCGACATTGATCATCTTCATAACTGGTGCAAAACGAACCGTATGAACCTCAACATGAAGAAATGCAAGCATATGTCTTTCTTGCGCAAACCACCAATTAAATGTACCTTCAAAATTTGTGGTTATCCATTGGAGTCCTTAGATAGTTTCAATGATCTTGGAGTTACAATGGATCCTAAACTACGCTTTAATATTCATGTAAATAAAATAATAAATAGAGCAAATAGTACTTTAGGATTTATTAAACGTTGGGCAAAAGAGTTTAATGATCCATTCATAACGAAAACCTTATTCACCTTCCTAGTGCGGTCTATCTTAGAATACGCTTCAGTTGTTTGGTGCCCACGATACGGTTGTTACATAGACGACATTGAATCAGTGCAGAAACAATTTCTTTTGTTTTGCTTAAGCTATCTTTATTGTAATACTGATTTTCACTTACCACCTTATGAATATCGGTTACAACTCTTACATCTTCCTTCTTTAAAAAATCGGAGAATTATGATAAATGCTTGTTGGATTATAAAACTTTTACATGGCTATGTAAACAGTCCATATTTATTGAGTAAAATATATTTTAATATTCCTCTTCGTCCTAGAAGATCTTTTGAGTTACTCCACATGAACTTTTGTAGAACTAATTATTTGCAAAATGAACCTCTTAGAAGCGCTTGCGGTGATTTTAATTTTGTATCTGATGTTATATCCTTAAGTGAATCCATGGACTCAATCAAACATAAAATTATAGATTACCTGCAGTACCGTCGTTGATTATGTAAAGTTCTTTCAAACATATATCTGATGCATCTGGTGATTTGTAAACACATTAATATAACAATCTAAATGGATAAATGGACCTAAGCGTAAAATGGAAAATTTTGGTGTATAATACATCTAAATAATCTGAATGGACCTAAACCTGGGATCTTCAATTGCCTCATATCTTCAAGATGGTTGTGACAACATTTGTTGACGGTACCGTGGTGTCTTGGTGTCTTTTTACCTCTTGAAACACTACGTTAGATCGATTTGTAATATATTAATATGAGTGGCCGATAATACCTAGTTTGTCTTGGTGCCTGCGTTCGCAACTGGTTTTCTTTATTTTATGAAAATTGGTTTGGTGAAGTTGACCTAGTTTGTCGAGTAACCACCCTGTCAAGCCAGGATTTCACCGGCTTCAGGGAGACAGAACGATATATATTATATATATACCTATTGGAGTGGTGTTTTATTGGGTATGAGACCTTGTTTGTCACACGACTCTGCCGGATACAAAAATTGTTGCTAACTTGACCTTGTTTGTCTTGAAAACGCAACCCTGGTATGCTGTCTGATTTTATCGATTTTGACTTACTTTTTTCTATTATTTTTTATACTTTAATAAAATTATATACTTTAAGCAATTTACTAAAACTTTTTAGTTTGTTCATAATACATTATTTCATTCAAAATCATACTTTATATTTTTAAATTGTATTAAATATCTTATTTTATAATTTTAAATTTGCTATAAAACCTGTTAAGGTTTAGCAATCAAGTAAAATAAATAAATAAATAAAGACTAAAATTTTTGTTACAAATATGACATGCATTCTTAGGGACACTGCTTCCAGAGGACATTCTATAGATCCAATTGTGCTTCTTCTAAGCCTTATCAAGAAGTGCTTTCAAGAAGCATTCTCATAAACCACTTCTCAAGGATATTCAAATAGCATTTAAAATCAGGGACTGAAAATAACTGTTATTTTACAATTTTCAAATGAAAAAGTCATAACGAAAAAGTTGCCGGAAGACTTTTTTAAATAAACCATCGTAGTAAATAAATAATCGTAGTGGTAGCAACTTCGAGAATATTAAACGCCTTTTAAATTTTTGACTGTTACTATAAAAGTTAAATTAAACTGTTATTTTTTGCCTTATATTTTTTCGGGCAAAAATAACTGTTACTTTTGATTTTTATTTTTTAGGACAAAAATAACAGTTATTTTGTGCCTTTTATTTTTTCGGTCAAAAATATCAGGTAATTTGTATTTTTTTTCAAAAACCGCTTGACTATATAAAATACTATTAAAACTAAAAAAGTCTTGTAGCTCAAAATGTGCGCGCTGCTGAGACAATGAAAATTGCACTAAACTTTTTATTGTCGTTCAAGCGGCCTTTAAAAAACTTCTAATTGCCTGATATTTTTGACCGAAAAAATAATAGGCACAAAATAACTGTTATTTTTGACCTAATAAATAAAAGTCAAAACTAACAGCTATTTTTGCCCGAAAAAATAAAAAGCATAAAATAACTGATAACTAACTGTTAACATCTGATTTTTTTGATAAAAACCATACCCGGAACGGTCCCTGTTTAAAATCAATTATATTTTTTGTGGAATTTTTTCATTTTCCGTGGGATTCTTCAAACCTCCAACAAAGCCGTGAAAATCGGGAAAAGGGATATTTTACGTGGATTTTTTTTTTAAACCCCCAACAAAACCCAAACACTTCTCATTTCCAACACTAAAATCGCAAGAAAATTGGGGAAAGGATATTTTCCGTGGAATTTTTTAAGCCCCCTAACCACAAAAACCATTTCATTCCATGGAATGCCTTCTTAAAGTTCTCCTCAAAAACACCTACTAGAAGCCTTTCATTTAAGGGCTCAAAGAAATCTTCCATTGAAAAAATTCTGGAAACACTTCTAGAGAAGACAAAGGAAAGCATTCATCCCAATCGCATGCATATGTTAAAAGAATGCCTTCTGGGAATGAAAGTGGAAGGGATGGAATTCAAAACTTTCCCTTCCCATTTACCTTCTTTTGGAAGCACTTCTTTTGCTAGATTACTCCGCTGTTGCAATTAAAAATAAAAAAAAATGTATATTGCTTAAATCTCTAATTGAAAGGTTAGAGTTATTTGAAATGTTCATGAGTCATTTGTTAGGACTCCGACTTACTTTCTTCTCTTTGAGTTATTTTTCTAGGCCAATTTCTTATTGCTGCATATCTGCAACACGGCGTGATATAAGGTTAAGTTGGCTTTTTAGTTGTATGAAATTCCATAGAGGAAATTTTTTATAAATCCTTAAATACGTGCTAAATAGCAATCTCTGCACAAGTTAAAGTTGAAGTTAAATTTATTGAGAGTTTTTTTTTAAATATTTTTTGCTTTTACAGAGTTTTCAGATCTTACAACTAGTTAATTATAGAGTTTTAATGTATTACTCTACAAGGTTACAAGAAAAAGCAACTTACTAAAATTAAGATGAATATGAACATAAATTTGCTAAAATAGTGATGTGTTTGCTCCCGACACATAAAATTTTTCGTGAGAAGGTGATTTCTCAAATAGACTTAAAATTAAATCTTAAAACTAAAAAAAGAAAATAATACAAAACTATACTAAATAAAAAACGAATAATTTTTTCAGCCTCTATGGGTGCCAGGAGATACATTTTTATAAAATTCAGGTATGGGAGCTGAAAAGTCCATGTCTGTTGGAATATTTTCATTTAAAATCCCTTTATAGATACTGGCAATTAGGCCAGCTAAAGAAATGTTGTGAGTTAACGATTTCTATAATTAAATGATTTTCGTGGAAGTTCAATCTATCAACACATTTTTTAAGTAATGATATTGCATATATACAAAGAGGATTGCTTTAGAAAGGAAAGGAACCATTGCTTTAGAATATATGAAATTATTCGAAAAGCGTTTGGTAAAAGATTCAAAATAGCGATCCACACATTTCCTAAGAATTTTTCTTTCTAAAATTTCAAGTTCTTTAGCTACTGAAGGAGAGATAGTAAACCAAATAGGAAATGCATACATCACTACTGAACGAATACTTTTTTTATATAATAAAATTTTGGTATTTTGACTTAAGAATTTATTGTTAAATAGTATAGCAAACATTGATATGATTTTGTTAGCTTTTTTATAACCATTCGGGCATGTTCATTAAATTTTAAGAGCTTGTTAAAAGATATTCCTAAGTATTTGATGCTATTCTTAAATGGAATTTGGACACCATTCAAAGATAAAGTGAGTGTTTTGCTTTCTGGAACAATAATATATTTACATTTTTCAGATGCATTTCTTATGCAAATAGCTTCAGATTTTGAAGCATTTATTTTAATTCCCCAGCTTTTGTAAAAGTCGTTTAGACACCAGGACCAAAGCTGCATATGGAGACACATCGTGTGCATAAACGAAAGAATCGTCTGCATAAAGAATACTTTTCGAACCAGTAATAACATGCGGAAAATCATAAATGAAAATATTATAAAGGTGGGGAGCTAAAATTGCACTCTGAGGCACGCCACTTCGAACAGAACCTAATGCTGAAGAAATTCCATAATGTGTACTAAAAAGTTACGATTATTAAAAAAACTTTTTAAAAGTTTGACAATGAATGGAGCGAAGCCGATACTGATTATTTTATATAATATGCCATCATGATAGGCGTGGTCAAATGCTTTTTCGATGTCGAGTGAAACAGCCACTGTACATTTTTGTTCACGCAAATTAGAAACGACATCATTGTGAAATTTGAGAAGTGCATGAATAGTCGAATGACCTGTTTTAAACCCGAATTGATGGCATGGAATATAATCAAAATTAACGCTGTTATTTATTTTAATTTTTATAACTCGTTCAAAAAGTTTACCTAGATTTGAAAGCAACGAAATTGGCCTGAACTTATTAAGACAATAATTACCAGATTTTTTTTGCAAAGGAATGATTTTTGCGATTTTCCAAGTATGAGAAAAGTAGCCGTTGTTGATACAATTATTAAATAATATAGTCAATAATTCACAAGCAGTAAAGGAAAATTTTTTGATTAAAAAATTTGAAATTTGGTTTATTCCTGAAGACTTTTTTGAATTCAACGTTTTAATTATCTTCATTAAATCTTCAGGTGTTACATAGTGAGTATTATCTGAATTTTTCAGAGAGGAAAAATTTGATAAGAAATTACAAATTGTGGTTGGATAGCTGGAAAGGTTGGAATCTATTACAGCCATTATAGAAGATATATTAGGAGAATTTGGAAGAACTTCTTTATAGATATCAATAAAATGTGAACGGAAAACCTCGACTTTTTCTTCGTCCTCGGAAATAATTTCTTCATTCACACTTTTTTTATTGCAGTTGCCACTTCTTTTCCTGCCAATTATACTATAAATTTGATTGTAGGCGTTAGGACCGGGTTTAATTTTTTCAATTCTAGCGTTAAATTCAATTGCCTGATTAATTTCGATTTGTTCCTTGATGATTGTTTTTAAAAGTTGGATTTGAGTTGATAACAATTGGTAATCTGGATTTCTTCTGTTAAAATTTCTATGGTAAATATGCTTTAATTCTTTTTGCCATAAGTATTTAATTTTAAAAAGTTTCTTAATGTTTTCTGGGAGAACAATTTTTTTTATTTTTTTACTCAATAGTTTCAATATGTGTTGAAGTAACTGTATTTACAGCGTTTGTAAAATTTTCAACTAAATTATTTATTGCAGTGTTATCTAAATTGGAATCTGTTGGAGGAAAAAAGTGGGAGATAGAAATGTTTAAGTCAGCTTGAAAATTTTCCCAAACTGTTTTTTTGAAAGAAGTGACTAATCACGGTTGTTTAAGGACAAAGTTGAAATCGAACAGATCAAGCTTTAATTTGAGGGGAAAATGGTCAGAAAAGGTTGGTAAACTTGAAATACTGAAGTTGATGTCAATAAAATTAATTAAATTTGAACTTATTAAAAAATGATCGAGGAAGGACGAACCGTTTGGAAATGATGGGCTTACATCACAAATTCTACTAAAGTCAAGGGAAAAATTTTGGAGCCAGCTATTTAAAGTTTTTCCATTTAGGTTATCAATACTATCACCCCAAGCCTGATTTTTTGAATTTAGATCTCCACCAATGATTGAGCCATCAGAGTTTTTAGAAAAATTATTTATTTCAACTAAACCACTGTATAAATATATTCGAAAAATTACAAGGAAAATAAATACTACCTAATAAATAAGATTGCCTTAAACTATTAGAGGTTAAATTAATTTGGACAAAACAATTTGGAAATTTTAAATTTGAAATAAATAAGGAGGTATATTTATAGTTTGCTTGGATTGCTATCCCAACACCTTGAGATGAGTTGTCTCTGATAAAATTATAATTTTTTTGAATGAAAGCAATGTCCATTTTATTGTCTTCTAAAATTTTTAACAGCTCAATTTTGCAACTGGAATCGATCAATGATCTTGCATTAAATGTTAGCAGGTTCAAAGATTTATGGACCATAATTGTCTTTTACTTCTTTTAATAGTTTAAGATATTCTTCCTTAGCTTTTTCTTTAGATAGTATCTGATAATTTTGCATAAAACTTTTAATTTTTGAGTCTAGTGTAATTGACTCTGGAAGGCAAAACATATTTGCCAATTTTAAAAAGGATTCGATATATGAAGGCTTTAAAGGAAATTGTGAAATGTGTCTGTATAAACAATTTTGGCCATAAAAATTGCTTGCGAAAGATTTATTTGGAGTAACTAAACTTGTTTTATTTAATGCAAGGCTGACTGCTTTAATCTTTCTCTCTTTTGCTGCAGAGAGACTAATAATTTTTGTTTGTAAGCTTTGAAATATGGACAGCCCCTATAATTCGCTGGGTGGCCAGATTGTTGGCAATTTATACAGAATGGAGTCGAGTTGTTATCTTTTATAAGCAGACATTATCCTGGTTTATGCAACTGGTCGCATTTTACGCACGAATATGGTCGGTTGCAGTTGCGAGCACTGTGCCCCCAAAATTGGCATCTTTTGCATTGAATCTCTTTAGAATTGGACTTAGGAGCTTCCCAGGAAATGGACTGATGTAAAATGTAGCGAAGTTTTTCTATATCACACAATTTTTTACCAGGAAGGAGAGATACTAGAAAAAGACCGGTATCTAAACTATTTCGGATCGAAAAGGGAGTTGCAAACTTTGTTACTTTGTCACAAACTCAAGTTTTGTTTGAGCAGCTTTGTCAGCTCCAACAAAGTTGGAACATCTTGTTCGGAATCCGATTTGCTATCAGCTTTGATGATATCTGGAGGTTTTTCATGAAACACAAAGTTTGTGTTTCCAACGTCCATTATTAACGTTTTAAAAGTTTTCCAAGAAAATTTTTACAAGATATTTTATTTTTTGATAAATTTTAAAAAATTTTTGAAATTTGTAAAATTTTTCAGAATATTTGAATAAAATTTTTAATTATTTTTTCAATGAAAACACGTCTGGTTCAATTGAAATCAAAGTAGGAACTCCCAATCTCTGCACAATAAATAACAATATTTAACTCCTTAAAATCCATGCATCCATAAAAGATCTACAGATACGTGAACAAACTTTAAAATAGCTCTCAAAGAATACAAGAATAAATTGCAAAAAGCACAACAAAGACACTCCTGGAGGATCTGTTGTGAAAATATATCATAAACCTGAGAGGTATCAAGGCTTATGAAAACTCTAGCAATGATGCCTCCCAACCCCAGCTTTATGAAAAAGGAGTATAGTACATGTAATACCAACAGTGAGGAATCTCTCAATGTTTAAGTAAAAACTCACTCTGGGATGTTAAAAGATAGGTTACTCTTCAATTAAGGAAGACCAATTACCATCTGTGGATAAGTCCCTTGAAATACACTTACAAACTAAGCTCGAATGGGCAATCAAAAGCCTTTTAAGCCGTTTAAGTCACCAGAACCAGACGTACACCGCTTCCATTGAAACACAAAAGACCTACAACATCATAAATGTGTGACTTTTGTTGATCTACCAAGGTTAGCTAGACCTAATGGTTTAATGTGAAGGTTATCCTTATACCCAAGGCAGGCAAAACTCACACGTAAACCATAAAGACCTTCGACAAATTGTTCTCTCATCTTTTCTTCTAAAAATCCTCAAGAGATTAATAGACGCTCTCCAACACAATAAACAGCTCTCAGCGACTCAGTACTAGGAGCAGGCGTGCATGCACGTAAGGCCTGGGACTAGGGCGGCAAATTATAGGGACGGCAAAATTTTTGAGGGCTGAAAAATTTTTAGGAAAACGAAAAGTTAGCAATGAAATCCATTTTGCTACAGCAGAATTGAACGGTCGGCAAAATATTTTCTGGCCTGTTTATAAATAAACTAAATATTAATCAATAAACTAGTTTGACGAGTGCTGTAAATTTTTGGGCGGCCAAATTTTGAGCGACAAGTGTTTAAGGAAAACTAACCACCAAAAAGTTTGCAATAGATAATGAATAAAATTGTAAGGACTAAAATTTCTACGTAATTTTATCCCCACATGACTTCTTACTTTCATTTCCATTTTCAGTGCACCAGTAAGTTCACGACTGGGTCGAACACCGGTGCCAAGAGAGAGAAGGCAACCCCCGTAGATATTGCATTGGTTCGACGGGCGAAGTGGCAGAAGCCATTATCTCAAACACGACTAAGTGTGGCAGGTGTGGCTTATAGCTCTAATAAATTTAATTTAAACTTTAAGGCCAAATGAATTCAACCTGTACATGTTATTTATTCTACTTTAAGGCATAAAGACATAAATTCATATAAAAATAAACCATCTCACGTGAATGAAGTTGAGTTGCGGACTTTTATTAATAATACTAGTGAAGGCATGGTGTCTTCCGAACTACATAGGCAAGTGGATTATCTACCAGGTGATTGAGACACTAAGTTATATAATCTAGCCTACCTGTGGAAGCAAATATAGTTAGTAAGACGATAAGATAAGAATTAAAATATTATTTTATATTTAATTAAAATATATTTTACCACCAGGTAGTTTAATGCACCCAAATTAACTTAGTTTAAACAACCAGCGATACACGGCTATAAATGTCTTAGCTACTCCCATTTAGCCCTTTAGGTATTACACACAGGTTACCCAGGTCTAATTTGGTGTTGAGTTTTCCCTAAAGGGACAGTCTACTCGTGTTAATGTGTTTTATTTCTTTACTTTGCATGTTTTTTTGGCGTAACGGCTCCAAGCTAACAATCATATAGCTGGCACGGCTAACAACGGCAACATCACGCGATATTCTAGAACAAACAACGAGAGAGAGAACCCCCCAACAAGATCGACAGTAACCGACCATGGAGAGGAGGAGTATATAAGACAAAACTTAGCCAAAATCGAGGAGTTTTTGTGACAATCGTGAAAGTTGTCAGACGTGCCGCTCTGCACAAGTTGGTAAAAGTTTTCGTTGGTGGCAGACGTAGCTCTGCCGGCACCAACCTTCGACGACAACAGGAGCAGCGAACAGAACACTAGAACATATCATCGTGGCTAAGCGGCAACTTAGCACCAGTCAACTACAGAGAAGCGCCGACTGCATTTCAATTTGCGGACGTCGGCAGAATACGTCAACATCGGGAGAATACGTCAGCGGCGACAAAGTACCGACCGCAACTCGACCGCGACTGGGACAGCACGTCGACAGCAAAACCCTTTTCTGCAGCCGCATCGAACGCCGCTGCAGAGACTTCAGCAGCGAACGTCGTAGCAGCACCGCGGACGGACAAAGGCCAGCGTAAATAGTATCAAATCTTCTTTATTATTTTATCGCTACCCTATGTAGTATATATATATATATATATATATATATTATTTTATACTAAGTTACAATTTAGATTTGGGATTTAAATAAACTTTTACATAAGGAAGAGGAATCTCTGTTCCTTTGATAGGCAGAGTCGATCAAAAGCGACTAGTAGCAGAGTAGATCCTTTCCATAGGAATTTTTTATAATTAAGATTTAGTAGTTCATTTAGGATACATAAGGTGGAAGAGGAATTTCAGTGCCAAGGTGAACCTGGGAAAACGAGAGTTTAGATAACGTTTTCATTTATATTAAAATAGGTTACTTATTCCCAGTTTTAAGGGATTAAATCATTTAATTCACACATAATATATTTCAAAACAAAAAATTAAGAATAATTTTGGTTTGCATAATACCATACACGGAGTGCTCCCTCACGTTATCACGGTGCGGGTCGTTCTACATCATCTCGGGCATCATCGGATTTGTCGTGTCTAACGGACAGCACGCACCTCCAGTAGTCTTTTGTGACCATCCGATAACGTCAGAAGTTAGGCAAATTAGAATTTTGGAGAGCTCCTTGCATAGTTATTGAGTCAAAAGCGGGCGATTTAGGGGGCCTAACCCCAATCGTTTTTGAACTCTACACTCCCAGCTCGGGACTAGACATGGGTACAGAAGTAGCGTCTCTAGGGCTAGATACCGGGCCGGAGTTTTGATCAAAGACGGGCGAATGGGCCTAACCATACACGGGTTTGGTCAAACACTCTGCAGATTGGAGTCGGGCGAATGGGCCTAACCATACTCGGGTTCGGTTACTGCGTACCTCGATCGGAGTCGGGCGAATGGGCCTAACCATACTCAATTTCTGACCAGGCACGTTTGCCATAAATTCATTCCTGGAAATGTCAGTATAAAAATTTGTATGTCAGAACCCGGTGGTGTAGATAATAGAGCCTCAAAAGGATATCTAGTAGGGATTAGTCAAGACAAACCTCACGTCTACCAACACCAAGACACGGTAGGTTCGGCGCCATTTTGGGCAACGCTATTTATACAACAAAGTATAACGTGAGAAGGTTACTTCGTCTAGGTTTGAAATAATATTATGTTTTTAGGTAAAAAAACCGTATAGAACTTAATTTAGAATAAGGCACCGAAAGGGAAATCGGTAAATGAAGAGCAAATACCTAGGTAAGAAGACACTAGGATAATAGTTAAAACAATTCGATTTTGTAGTTGAAATGTATTTAACTTTTGTACATGAAATATATATAATACATGGAATAACCAGTCAGCATAGTTAACTAGGTTAATACATAATAAATACATTAGATAAGAATATCACCCAACACCAAACTTTTGGACTCGTCTTCAGCGAAGCCGGGTGCTAGTAAATAAGACACCCTTGTAAACCTAGAATTAAGCGTATTTTACTACTGTTTATAAAACATCATTGAGTTCTGAAACTACTGCTTTTGATTTGGTGTCCGTTTATTATAATAAACGAACAAATATTTTGCAACGGACCCTGGAACCGGCGAGCGCATCCTCGGCCGGAATTTGGGTCGTTACAAAATATTGTGGGAAAACTCTTTTTATCGATTGCTTTTTGGGTTACAGAAAGTACATATTGCTTTAACATGGGCATGTTATTGGCGGTAATTTTAAAATTTAATGATTAACGTAAAACAACTAATGCATATTTGGTTTTTCTGACTTAATATAAGATATTAATGAAAAAAATTTAGGGTTATGAATTGCAAAATTTTTTCAAGGTTTTGTTGAGTGTTTTTTGAATGCGTAATCATTTTGATGGCCGAAAGATCTAAAAGACGACAGATCAATATCGTAACTTACTTAAAAAGTAACTTAAAACTCTGAATTAGACTTAGGAATGCTACTTGATAAAAAAAAATTACTTTTAATAGCCATTATGATTCTATTATCTACAAGGCTAATGCTATGATGGGATTTCTGCGGCGCAACTGTAAAGAATTTAATGATCCACCGTATACGCTTAAAACTCTGTTTATGATCCACTTTAGAATATAGATGTGTTGTTTGGGACATATTTTATGAAATACACAGTGATAGACTTTACAAAATTTAGAAACGTTTTACACGGTTTTTCATAAGAAAACTACATTGGGACTTTATGCCAAAATATAAGTCAAGATGTGCTCTTTTTGCTCTTAGTAATTTAGAGTCTAGACGGAAATATTTTCTTATTGTTTTGCTCGCGACGTGTTAATGTGCCATATCTCTCTTTACTATATATATGCGCCTGAAAGACATTTTAGTCAAAGGGATTTCTTTCATGTTCCACATCACAGAACCAACTATGGCTGCAGTAACCTTATTTATAATATTTGCTCATCATTTAATATTTGCTGTAAGTGCTCAAATAGATTTCACTCAGAACAGATTGGGCGTTTAAGCAATCCGTATAAAATCCGTTTAAAATCAGTGTTTGTAACATACTTATTTGATTAACAATCCTATGTATATAATGACTGTTAAACAATATTGTTCGTAGTTCATCTATACTATTATATAAAAGGAGACTCACGAAATTTGATCCAGAATAAGCTCGGTAACTGCTGAACCGATTTTGATAATTATTTTTTTATTCGACTCCTATGATAATATAGATTGTTATAGCTTACCAAGGTTTTCGAAAAATGTATTCTTTAATTATTGCAAAATCACGCATTCAACCAGCAGCACAATATAACAGCAAACAAAGCTTTTCTCTCTTTGTCGAGAGAGCTTCTCTCAATATAACACGACAGCCATGTTGTGTAGTTAAGCTGAATTCACTGATAACCTTCAGAATGTTTTTGTGTAATTTAAAATAATGTTAATCAAGTTGAGAGCATGCAGAAATTTTTCTCTCTGAGCGAAAACGTCATATGAAAAAAACTTTCAAAACATGCTGAAGGTGATCAGTGAATCCAGCTTTACTTTCTGGGAGATTCTTGCTTTCATACAGTGTTAATTAATTTTCTTTGTTAATGTTTTGAGGGGAGTTGCCAGAATTTAGTTATCAACATTAATTATGTTTTGCAGCCTTGCCAGCCAGCTTTTTCCCACTTGATATTGTGTTAGTCTATCTATACGAATATATAAAAGCGTTGTGACACTGCACGCATGTTTGAAAATCACGCAAGAATCACTGAACAGATTAACACGATATAGGTATCAAACGATTTGTATTCCAACTTTATCGTAATATGCTATGTTAGATTTGCCACGTCTACTTTCCATGCCAACTTTTTGCAAAAAAATGCTATATTTCAGACGATTTTGGTCGTATGAGACTAGAATTTGGCAATCTACGTTGTATGGTTACTTTCGCTAACTTTACTATAAATGGGCATGACCCACTTTAGTTAAGTCCACTTTTCGGGGGATAAGCTTGGAGTAAGGCAAAGCGCACTAGGCTTAAGCTCAATTGAGCTGAAATTCTGGCATTCTATTGTTTCGAGTATGAGATGGTTTAAGTGAAAAAAATTTGCCACACCTCCATTACCGCCCAGAATTAATCAATAATGTTATACTTTTAACGGATTTGGTTGTATTAGACTAAAATTTGATAATTTAGTTCATACGGCCACTTTCGGCAACTGTACTAAAAATGGCGAATATATAAATTTTTTTCCGAACAGCATGAAAATTCGTATATAGCAGTAAGGTGGTCTGCGGCAGGACAACGTCTGCCGGGCAATACTATACATCAATAAAAATACTGTATATATCAGAAAATTCTGATCGTCATGCATTGATGTTTCAAACGGAAACGTCTAGCATGTGTTTTGTTCGAAGGTAAATTTACACTTTTACAAATTCACAAAACGATCATAAAAAATTCATTGAATTGGGTCAGGACAAATTCTACTATAACTATATGGTTAACTATGAGTATATAGATAAGGAAATATATTAAAACATGCATTTATGTATATAAATTTGAAATAGTTTCAAATATTTAAAATATTTTTTACAGAATTATTTTGTAAGCTATATTTGAAAATGTTTTTCACATAAATTACTTTTTAAGCTGTAACACATTGCAAAAAATATAACATCATTTTTAAGCAAATTAGTTTTCATCAAAAAATCATTGGGGTAGGTGGCCATGATTTTCAATGATAGAAACTGTTTGTGTCAAAATAGAACAATTTTTGCAGGTAAATTATGCTATCTGAAAAAATAAGAAAAATGAAAATTAAAAAAAAAATAAAATTCAAAAAAATATATACAACAAAAGCAACTCTCGGCCTATTGTTTAGTACAAGTTGGATATTTTAGAGGTTTTTGAAAACAATATAAAACATTGCATTAGTGAGGTAACGGTAAACCTTTTCTCATTTTCCCAATTTACTTAATGGAACTTTCAAACAAAGAAAATTGGATGAAAATCGATTTGAAAATGGCGGAAATGTTTGCTTGCTAAGTCAAAACATGAAATTTCAATCGTTTTTTTCTCATTCTGAGGCTTATGAGTTATACTGAGAAAATCTATAGTTTTGAGATATCGCAAGAATTTTAATGTCATAATAACAGGTGTTTTTAAAACATATCTAATGTCCGTACAAAACATTTCCGAAAAGAAAAGTACCGTTAATTTTATTATTCAACGACTGTCCATACAAAAATGCATTGTTATGCATTGAGAAAGTCTATAGTTTTTAAAATATTGCCAAAAGTGTGATGTCTTAATAACGTTTTTTTTTTTTTAATTAAAGAAGAATGTTTGTTTGGCCGAAGCCCAATAACAACAATTAATAACTAAAGAAGGCCGAGTAACTACAACAATTTAAGAAGAATATATTTATTTTCAGAATATACAGTTAATAAATAAAGTTTACGTACAAACTAATTTTATATTTTAAACCCTTCTCAAATGACTTCTATTCGTAATTTTATACTCTTTTTTTTTGCTAGAAAGCTTAAGAGTATACACTTTGTTTATGAACACGATCCTTTTCTCGTTATTTTTGCGAGCCACTGCATGCATGCAGCGAGATCGAAAAAAGTCGCAATAAGTAGTCAAACAAGTTTGCGTACAGCTGAATCGCTTATTTGCATTGTTTTTGTTTTTTACATAGTTCTTAATGATATAACTGTAGTTTTCGGTTTTCTTTCACACTTTTGTTTGACAATGAGTAAAACTAATTCACTTACTCTCATAATTTGTGACCTAAATATGATCATTCTCAGTTCAAAATTGCCTAAAGAAAGTTGCAATGGGCCGCGGAAAAGAAATTTCGTTATAAATCCGAAAATTAATAATAAAATTGTATTTAGAAAACAAAACTTTACGCGAAATCGGTAACATAGTTGGAAAACGTCATTCTAGTGTTCAAACAATAATAAAATCTTACACAAATACCGGTAGTTTGGAAAAAAAGCATCGATCAGGAAGGCCAAAAATCTTAACACCAACTGATGAGCGCAGAGTAATTGCGGCTGTAAGAGGAAATCCGAGAATTTCTGCAGTGAAATTAGCGGAGGACATATCTCGGAGCACTCAGAAGAAATTAAATCCCCAAACAGTAAGGAAAACTCTCTACAATGCTGGGTATCATGGTCGAGTAGCACGGCGTAAGCCTTTTATATCCAAAGTAAATCGAAAAAAGAGGTTGGATTTCGCTAAATCCCACTTAGAAAAGCCGGATTCATTTTAGGAAAACGTAGTGTTTAGCGACGAATCTAAATTCAACATCTTTGGGTCAGATGGTGCAGGAAAAGTGTGGAGAAAAGCCAATGAGGAACTGAAGGAAAAAAATTTAATACCAACAGTGAAAAATGGCGGTGGAAACGTAATGGTTTGGGGATGTATGGCTGCATCTGGAGCCGGGGAGCTGGTTTTTATAACGGACAAAATGGATAAGCATGCTTATTTGGACATTTTAAAAAACAATTTGCATCGAAGTGTGGAAAAATTGGGGCTTGACCGCCGTAGTTTTTATTTCCAACAGGACAATGACCCAAAACACACGTCGTATCTTGTCCGTGAATGGCTGTTATATAACTGTAAGCAGCTCCATACACCTCCACAATCACCTGACATCAACCCCATGGAACATATTTGGGATACATTAGAAAGACGGATCCGGAAACACAAAATTTCTTCAAAGGAAAGTCTTAAAGCTGCTTTATTGGCTGAGTGGAGAAATATAACGGGAAACGATACAAAAAATTTAATTAAAAGTATGCGCAGGCGCCTAGAAACTGTTATTGCCAGTAAAGGAGGACCAACAAAGTATTTAACATTTAAAATATTCATGTATTTGCAAAAAACAAACCACTAATTTTTTTCTGTACGTAAACTTTTTTGATGTATATTAATGAATTTTTTATTTTAAGTCAGTTAATTTTTTTCAAGTAATAAAAAAGTTAACTGTTTTGAGTTTTATTAGTCAATAAATGTATAGATTTTCATATAAAAATGACAAAATTAATTTTTTTTTATTTTTGAAAAGTATTTTTGGCTGCCTTTTTCATAAATTTGCCTTGTACTTAAACTTTATTGATTGACTGTATGTAAAAAAAAATACATTTTTTATTACAAATTTTAAAAATTTTTTACCCAAATTTTATTCTAACGCTGTTATGCAGAACTTTTTCAAAAGTAAAAAACAAAAGAAAGGCAGGTAAATTTATGTCAACATAACAATTACCATTTAAATAAGTTATTCAAATTAATTAAAGTAATTTCTTAATATATATACTTAATATATATATTTTTCATAATTAAACAAAACGAACACAATAATTTTCACAATATTTTGAATTTGTTTTAATACAACTAAATTCTTTCATTTTAGGATTAAAAATTTTTACATGCTATTTAATATTTTTATCGCAAGCGAAGCAGCGAGTATATGCTAGTATATAAATAAAAAATAAATAAAAATGAAACTTGAATTATCATGTTTGACAATTTTTTGTTTATTTAAAAAGTTTTCTTCTAATATTATTGCAAAATATAAGTTTTGCATCAAATCTAAATAATATTTTGCACATATATGACCTTTGCGATGTATATCCAAATGTACAAATAGCATTGTGAATTTATTTAAGTATTCCTGTTACAACTTTCGAAGTGAACTGCATGGTTTTATGCAAATGCAAATTGGACTGCGTTAAATTTTTTTAGCACAACATCAATTGGAAATTATTTTTTACTGATAGAAATGTCAATGTCGCACTTACATGGTACAAGAAATATTTTATTGAGAATGCTGTCTTTCAACCCTAATATGAAAAAAATTAAACCAAAATATCATTCACGGGTTAATAAGACTTGCAGTGTTGCAGTCATGTCACAGAAGAAGCCTTTCAGAATTCGTGTTCCCACAAGAATACTGATAACAAAAGACTTCGCATCGAGGCAAGGAATCGATGTAATGCAATTTTAAAATTCGAAAAGATTCTGCACGAAATTTGCATTCAAAAAAGTTTCTTCTCTGCCCCAAAGTGAGCAAAAATTGTTTGACATTTGTTAAAAGACTTAAGAATCGGACATCGTCATCGATTTCAACTCTTTTCAAAGATGACCAAATCTTTACTGACTCGGCTGATAAAGCGATAGTATTGGTCGGATTACTTGCACAACATTTCACTCTCTCGGATAGCAATCAGCCACTGCCCTTTGTTGAGGGTAGACCTTCTGCAATGCAAGAACTTTACTTTCGAACGAAAGCAGTTAAAAGGCTCCTAACAAATCTCAACATAAACAAAGCTTTTGGTCTTGATAGAACACCGCCAATTGTGCTTAAAATGTGTGCTCCTGGCTCAGCCTTTGCACAATCTTTTCCACTTCTCCTACAGAACAGGAGTATTTCCATCTTGTTGGAAGGGAAGGTTGCGAATCTCCAGCCAGTACCTAACAATGATGATGCCACGAACCCTGCAAGCTGCTCACCCATTGCGATATGCTCAACGCTTTTCAAAGCTATAAAGAGCGTAATAAACCTTAATATCATGAACTATCTGCAGCACAACCAACTGCTCAGTGATCGCCAATATGGTTTCCGTAGGGCCTGCTGGTGACCTTATGGCGTTCTTAATCAAAAAGTGCAATTTATCAACCATTATGTTTTTTTTTTTGCTGATAAAACTAGCCAGCACACAATAAGAAATATTTTTTGCTATACAAAATATAATTGCAAATAATTGTTTGCAATTGAAAGGGATACAAATTTCCATGTTGAACATTTTCTTATGCTGCAACAACTGGTAAAGATTATTAAAAATTCCTTTTAGCAAATTTTAATTTAAATTTTACTACGCACACAGCCAAGCAAGCAATTTTCAGTACACTCACACACACACACACACAACCATGCGGGAGCATTCATGAACACTAATTAAATTTTTAATTTGCCAAAGAAAAACACAATCGCACACCCGAGAAGCATGCATTGCATACACAAAAAGTACAGATTTTGTAATCAAATTGTTGGCAAATATGACTTGGACACACACACAAACACAAAGTTTAGTTTCCAAAATCAGCGCACAATTATTTGGTTTAGTATTGAAATTTCATATGAAGTCATGCACGTTGAACTGTTTACAATATCGAAGGCATTAACCCAAAAATAAAAAAATTTAATTAAATTCTGAAGAGGGGGAGGGGAGAGAGATGGGGCTGCGTCCAGTTTGTATTGGCTGATTACGAAAAAGCGTGCAAAGGTCAAGTACGCATTGCTCTTCAAAACGTTTACTTTTCTATTATAATTTTGTGTTCTTTTGCTTTATTTGTTTACAAACATTTAAATGAACACAGTTGTAATTTTCCTGCCGGAAACACATAGCAACAGAACTTTTTTTATGGTCATTTCATTTTCAAATTATACTACCCATACAGTTGCACCATAGTTTTAATGCTTCATGTCAATTTCTTCAAATTGAAACATTTCAACGATTGAGTTAGATAAAAAAACACACCAATCGATAACTCATCAATCAAAAACATGATGAAATAGCAAGAATATTTCAACAAAATGAATGTTGTTGTGCCTCACAGTGAAAATAATTAGTAAAATTATGAGAAAAAAATTTATTAATTTTTGCTACAAAAAAAAAACTTTAAATTTAAGCAAATTTAGAACAGTTTTTGGGTGCGTCGTTAATCCTATAAACATGCAACATATTTTAATGTTCTTGTAGATAAACATGCTCTAATACAAACAAAAATATAAAAATGCATTTATGACCTTTATGCTATTTCAACAGCTACTTACACAAACATATTCATGCATAATGCAATTAAATGCGCTGCAAGCTCAGCACATAGACTAAACATTAATGTTATTCGTTGGCTGTGTATGTGTGTGTGTGTGCATAATGCATGCATGTATGACTAGCTAAATGCATTTATTCTATTATTTGAGTTTTTTAATATTTGCTCATATGCAAGCTGATTTTAACACAAATCGAATCAACGACTTGCAAATAATTTCAATTTAATGCCATGTTTATGTTTAAATATTGTTACACACAATCAATTTTAACCACCATTCATAATACTCTCTCTCTCTCTCTCTCTCTCTTATCCTTCTTTTGCTTAATGCTGCTTTTGTGATTTTATTGCTAACCATTAACCCAATTCTGCCCATTGTAATCGCTTCGCAGCACACGACACGAATTTATTCACTAATCTGAAAGCGCTTTTTTGGCATCGTCATCATTTTGCACGTTCAATAATATTGAAAGGATCTTTTTTCATTGTTATCTTTTTTGTTTTTTTTTTTTTAATTTTATTCATTTCTCATAATAAATACCAATATAAATCAACTTGAAGCAACGTCATAGTTGAACAATAAATTTTAAGCTAAGTCACGTGGGCAGCGATGCGCTCATATTTTTCGAGGTTTATAAATAGCTCTAAGCAATCAAGCCGAAAAAAAAAGTTAATCGCAAGCAAAAGTCAATAATTCAAAAATAATCTCGTATCTTTCAAGTGTGCCATTAAAGCCAACAATGTGTGCAAAAAGTAATTTTGAAAATACATTTTTCAAATATCTATCTTTTACTAAAAATAAATTTGAAAAAAAAGAGTTTCGCAATATTATCACTAAAAACGAAACCGAGTATTTATTTTCAGTTAATAAGAGGAATATAGTATATAGTTTTTTTGTGAAATTTTCTATTTATAATATACATTTTTTAGTTCTATCACATCTAAAATGATGAAGTTGAATTTGCATTCAAAAAAGTTTCTTCTCTGCCCCAAAGTGAGCAAAAATTGTTAAATTAAAAGTTAAATTAAGAAAATATTTTCTTGATTCAAGTCTTGTTCCAGGTTCTAGAATCAAGTATTTTATGCTTGTTGTTTATTTTGCTCAATTTTGGCAATAAATGCTCATTGCAATTTTTTTTTCTTAATTTTAGTTTTTAATGCTTGATTTGAGCAAATAAGATTTCATTTTTAACTTTCTTATATCAAGCAAAATATTTGCTTAATATAAGAATATTATTTCCCTCCGTGTACGATCGCAATGTTTACATTTGTTTGGCTTAATTTGGAAGTTTGGCAGAAAATAAATGAAACTAAGCAAACCAGCTTACTTTTTGTATGTCAATGTAGATCTTTGCAACTTTAAATGATTTAAATGCATTTGCAAATATTTTTATGTCATTATATTATAATTTTTAAAACTGCCGAAAATGGTTACTTTGTTACGGTTTTTTTTTTTTTATTCTTACAATTTCGCATCCAAATGTAATGTTGGAAATTAATGTATGTATGTAAAATAATGAGCCGCAAAACAGATCTTTTCTGATCAGATTCCTAAGTAATATATTTGCAAAATATTCGAAACAAAGTCGCAAAGCTCTGCGACAATTTGCTTTGTATGTAAGAAAAAATTTTAAATATAGCTACATACAAAAAGTTTACTAAAAAATCGTATTTAAGAAAAAACTACACGATTTATATGGCTTTGCACTCACTGTACGCTCCACACTTTTCCACTAGCAACTCTGTTATTTTGCATATGATCTTTGTTATATTTAAAATATTTATTTTTTTTTACATTTTGAACTTTCTATTTAGCGCAAAATCAAAAGTACAAAGAAAAACAGTTCAAACGTTTAAGTTATTTAAAATCACGTATTCGATATGAGATTTATTTTGTTGCTTCTCTGCTGATTTTATTTTTTATTTAACCAAAATTTTTAGCTTTTATTTCCATGGCAAGCTTAGCAGCTTAAAAGATGGAAATGTTAGTTCGCATGATTAGCTGACTGCTACTTTGAGTAGCAGTAATTGCACAAAAGCTACATCAACAACTTTTTTCGAATTCGCCTATCGCTTCTGGTAGCTGTGAAAAAATCTATTAAAAATATTAAAGATTAAATAAAACACTCGTGTGTTGCAATTCGAGTGCGTTAATCGTGTTTTTAGTGTGCCTGTTGACAAAAAATCAAGCTTTTAGTTTTCATCTTTCTGATTTCACTTGATTTACCTTTTCAATCATAAAACTTGGAAAAAATAAAATTTTCCCTTATATAATTGGTCTCTTTAATCTGACAAAAAGATAAACTGTGAAACTTTTTCTTGATTATATTTTACTGAGTGCGAAAAACTTTTCTTTGTGTGCTGCGCGTGGCGTGTGGTCGTCCATTTTGTATTTTGACCTAACCTTTTTACGTTGAAGGAAAAAAAGAAAAAACGTTATAGTTGCTACGCGGAAATGTATAGAAGGCCTAGGGGGTCTGCTGACTCCTTGGGGCGGGAAATTGATAGAAGTCGAAGCTCCAGTAGATCATCAAAGATTAAAAAAATTGACTCACATGTAGATCCGGAAAAAAAACATGATGAAACATCTCAAAAAAGTAATGTTACTCAAAAGGATGAAGGTGAGAGTATTCCTTTATATTTTCAAGAACACAAAGGGCCTTTTGTAGTATATGTTGACACCTGTATTAGTGGAGATATTAGAAAACCGATAAATTCAATATCTATTTCCAAACTACTCATGAAATTGGAAATAAAGGACATAATTGAGATTGTGAAGATTGGATATGGTCGTTGCAAGGTGCTTTTCAAAAATGGTGAAGCGGCAAATCGGTTTGTCAAGGACAAGAGATTGCAAGATTCTGGATATATTGCGAAAATTCTTTTTCATTTTATCTCTAAAGTGGGTATTATCTTTGACATCCCAACTGATATCGATGTGAATGAGATGCTTTTGAACTGTGTCTCACAGGTTCCAATTTTAAAAATGATAAGGGTTGAAAGAAAAGGAATGGAAGATGCAGCTAATAAAATACCAACGTCAAGAGTCAAAGTCATTTTTCAGGGGCTGGAAATTCCAAACGAAATAACTTATGGGTACTCAAAAATCCCTGTAAAGTACTTTATACCGTTTGCTCAATGCTATAGATGTTTTAGGTACAATCATTTTGCACAGCATTGCAAACAAAGGTTGGCATCGTGTAGAAACTGCTTTAGCAATCATGAAGATACGGAAAATTGTATAGTTCCAAAATGCTCAAACTGTAAAGGAGATCATTCACCAATAAGTAAATTGTGCCCGGCTAGAGAGAAGGCATTTGCGATTAAAAAAGTGATGACCATTGAAAACTTATCCTTTAAAGAGGCTCGCACTAAATTTAATGGCATTTTTAAAAATAGATTTGCAGAGTTAAATGATTTCGATCCGGTTGACTTTCCTTCTTTACCGATGAGTAAGGCGCGTCCTGAAAATCCATTAAAAGACAATGCGTTGAATGCTGCACAAACAATTCATACCAGATATCCATATGCGAAAGTGGCCAAATTAGCCACAAACAAGTTAAACGAAAATAAAAATGCAGAAGAGACTATGAAAAAGTGGAAAGAGATTGTTTCTCCAGTAAAAGAAACAAGTTCGAATGTGAGAATAGAAAATAAACATGCTGTGTCCAGATATGAAAAATTTATTGATGAAGTGGGCAAAATGTTCAATAAACATATCATAAATATAGGTGACAAAACTCCTGGTGCTATAGAATTGAAAAATAAACTTGACAGATTTTTTATTGAACAAGATGCTAATATATTGTCTGAAATGAGTGTACCAAATATTGAGAACTTCATGGAATAATGATAAAAGTTGTTCAATATAACATACAAAGTTTGAAATCAAATAAAAATTTTCTTGAATACTTTATAAACAAATATGAAATAGATATATGCATTCTTTCTGAAATTTTTGCTATCGACGAGACAAAAGACTTCTCAAACTTTCAAAACTTTAACATGATTGCAAAAACTAGAAATGACAACTATGGAGGTGTTGCAGTCCTTTTTAAAAAAAATATCAAATATAAAAGAATTAATTTTCGCACTGAATTGGATATTCTGTGTGTTGAAACTTTAAATTTATCTACAAATATCACAATTGGGGCAGTTTATTTTCCACATTCTGTAAGGTCATCGACTTTTGTCAGTGAAATGAAACACTTAATGGATTTTCTAGAATTGAAAAGTAATGCATTTATTTGTGGAGACTTTAATGCACGCTGTAACGAATATGGTGACAGTCTAAATTCTGTAAGGGGAAGTAAGTTAAAAGCTTTAATAGATTCTTCGGCTTTTGTAAACCTTAACAATGGTCATGTCACTTTTAAAAAATCATTGGTGGATGTAAGCTGTAGAGGTTCAGTTCTCGACTTGTCTTTCACAAATTCAAACCTAGACATTTCTTGGTCAGTCTTTTCCTCATCAATTGGTGGAAGTCATCATTTTCCAGTTCTTTTCGAGATAAAAAAAGTCTCCTGTAAGGGTGTCAGTTTCATGTCAAAAAATAAATTGATGAATCAGCTTGAATCACTTGAATTAAAAAAAAATGTGGATGAAATAAACGCACAATTTAAAATGCAAATTGACAATTCAACATTCAAAATTGAACTTGGATCGAAAAGAGTGCCGAAAAAATGGTGGAATGATGAAATTGACAAGCTTTTCAGACTAAAAACTGCTGCTCAAAAGAAGGTAAACACGTTGAGGCTTTTCAGTGCGATGGAAGAACTGGTTGAATTAAATGCGAAGTGGAAAGAGGCGATCAAAAAAGCTAAGAAAAAATTGTTTCAGGAGACGATTGGAAGGCGAAACGAAGAAATGAACATTAAAGAATTCGTCAGACTAGTAAAAAATTGTAAAAATGCGTCTTTTCAACCAACTAAATCTTTGTGGAATGATGAAAATAACATGTCTTTTCTGATGCATCTCAAGCAACAAGTACTGGTTAGCGACCCTCTCACTGTGCAAAGTTTCTCCGACTTATCTGCTCCTAAACCCCTGTTGATGGAAGATCTGACAAAAATTCTATCTAGGAAAGTCAAGCATTCTGCTGGTGGGTGCGACAGAGTGACATATCAAATGCTTAAAGCTCTTCCTGAGGTCTCGTTGATATCTTTAATTGCTGCTTTAAACATAAATTGGTCCAGTGGTGTTGTTCATGATTCCTGGAGAAACATCAAAATATGCCCTATTCCAAAGAAAGGAAAGGACTTAAGCTGTCTTACAAACTTTCGCCCGATTGCGTTAATTTCTGTTTTTGCCAAATTAATAAATATTATGGTGAAGGATAGGCTAGTAGCTTTTTTGTCAGAAAAAAACATTCTTCCTCTGAGGACTTTTGCGTATAGGAAAAAACACTCTGCAAGTATATGTATTAACGAACTAACCCATTTTATAGCCAAGGCGAAAGCAGACAATTTGAAAACTGTGTTAGTCATGATGGACATCTCAAAGGCATATGACTGTGTGAAACTGAAAGAAATGGAAAAGATTCTGATAGATATTGACTGTCCAGTGCATCTCACAAGATGGATGTTAAACTTCTTATCCTGCAGACGCCTTACAATGGGATCTGAGCAAGTAGAAATAAAAAATGGTCTACCTCAAGGAAGTGTACTAAGTCCTACGCTGTTTAACTTGTATACCATGTCTCTTCATAGCATACAGAATGAAAATGTAACTCTTTTTCAATTTGCTGATGACTTTATCCTAATTTCAGTACATAAGGACTTTGATATCTGTGTGGCAAATCTTCAAAGCAAAGTAAGTGAGTTTAACAACTGTGCTAAAAGAATTAATTTGAGTATAAATCATGAAAAGTCGTCAGTTATGTATGTTGCCAAGGGTGCAAGAAAAAAGGTCAATTTAAAACTCAATTCCTCTCTTCTCTCGGAAGTAAAATCGATCAAGTTTCTTGGCAGACATATCAAAAACAGTCTGGCTGTAAAAGAACATTATGAGAGAGTAATTAAAGAATCGAAATCGGCCACAAATGCCATCAGAATGGTCACGAGTGTAAAAAATGGTCTAATGCCCCATGTAGCGTTAAATATGGCTAAATCTTTTGTCTTTTCAAAACTAGAATATGCAAGAAGTTCAATGGCTCATGCTCCTAAATATATAAGTAAAAAAATAATGACCTTTCAAAATAGCATGATCAGAAGATGTCTGGGGTTAAATCCGTCAACACCTGTTCACATTCTTTATGCTTTGGCTTTGATATTACCTCCCCAGGAGAGAGCTATGTATCTAGCGGCCAAGGAACTTCTCAAAATAAAAATATCAAATTCTAATTTATATACTCAAATCATTCAGAACTGCTCAATAAAGTCGAGTTATAGCCATGTTTATGAAGCTTTCAAAGAAATTTTTGACAATACTCCAAGTTTGGATGCTGTGAACTGCCTAGATCGCAAACACACTGTTATTTTGAACGTAACAGAGAAACCAAAAAAAGAGACGTCAGTGGAAATCCTAAGAACTATGTACTGTGAAAAATGTCGAATACTTGAAGAAACTGGGCACACAATTTTTGCAACTGATGCTGCGATATTTGAAAATTCCTCAGGAATTGCAGTGTGTAACATTTCGGATGATAAAAATTTCCTATTTAAAGTAAATGGCAAAGTATCGTCACTCACAGGAGAATTATTGGCTATAAAAAAGGCAATAGAGCTATCTATTGAAGAGAATATCAAAAAAGTGGCAATTTTCACGGACAGCAAAAATGCATGTCTGCTTCTAAACAAGAAAATCTCAGATAACTCGCTGGTGAATAATATTTTTGAAATTATGGATTGCAATATCGTTGAAAGTGTGTTTTTTATATGGACTCCAGCTCATGTAGGAATTCGAATAAATGAAAAAGCTGACTTCTTTGCCAAACATGCAGCTGATGCTGGTTGTGAGATTTCATTTAAATACACTTTGAAAGAAGCATGTAATTTGATTTATAAAGCACTCAATTCTAAATGGAAGGACGATTTCAGATCGATATCAAGAGACAAGGGTCGACTATTTTTTAAAATTTTCAATGACTTACCAGCGAAACACTGGTTTGCTGAAGCTAAGTTTTCATCCTATGAAATCAAATTATTGAACAGGCTAATATCTGGTCACTCGTTCAACAAACCCTACCTTTTTATGATAAAAGCTGAAAACAATAATATTTGTGCAAACTGCAACGTTGTTGAAAACGACAATCATCTAACTTGTGAATGTGATCTCTACACAAGGAGCAGAAGAAGCTATAAAATATTTAAAAGATACAACAAATTGGAGGATCTACTGGTTTCCAGAAACATGTCACATTACAAGGAACTCGTAAATTTTCTTCAAGAAGCAAAAATTGAAATATAAACACATCATCTTGTTTGGATACTATAACAGTTGTAATTCTATGTCTCTGTTGTTTTGGTCTTTTAATTTTGTACACGAACACATCATCTAACACACATTTTGCTTGTTAATCACAATCTGAATTTTTGTCAACATTTGAATTCTATAAAGTTTAATTGGTGATGGCGTTATAATTTTTAATTAAATTGGCCAAATAATTCTCTGTGTAAAGAGTAACTTCAAATCTCAAAAAAAAAAAAAAGCTACATCAATGACCTTGACAAGCTTATTCCTTGACACGCTGTTAATTTGAGTGCCACGAGTAGCGTTATTTTAAAAGTGGCCATTTATACCGCTGCCATCACCTCCTGCGGTCTCATTAACAGCCATCAATTCAATTTTTAATGGTCACAATATTGTGTTGTGCGCTCTAGCTGCTGCCCTCCAACCACTAGATGTCAACCGTTGCCGCACTCACTGCTATTTTAATCATTATAAAATTAATTAAAATTCAATACAATCTTCAGCTACGGCAACCATAATATCAACTGTGACTTTGATGCCACTCGGCTGAACCACCACCAACCATCCAACTACCCACCACCCCCCCTGCCGCATTTGTATTCACAAGATATCAAAATAACTGTGGTAGGCATTATATTAGCTTTATTCTTGTTGCCAAATTATAGGCTATTAATGGAGCATTTTCCGAAGGTCAAGCCAAGCAAGCAAGCAACATGTCAGTCGCCGTCAATGTTTGCAGTGTTCAGTGTCGAACTGCCAAACACTTTAGAAAGGTTTTTAAAGGATGTCCTTCTTCAGTCGTGCACGAGTACGTGCCGGAAGTAAGTAGGCAAGAACATTAGTGTTCTTGTTGTTGATGTTTTTTATTGTTTTAGGATTTTTTGCGGAATTTTTTATTGATGGCGAGGGATTTTCAATTCAATTCTGTTGCTTCAGGCTATTTGGTTAAATTTACTATTGCCATTACAAAGTGTTATAGAGTTGAGTTTCCTTCTGTTTGGTTATTTTTGGCTCTGTATAAAAAACATGTTGGATTTTATTGACTAGCGTCTTGTGTCCAATAAACAGAGTTTTGTGTGCTTATCACAAGAATTTTTCTCTACAGTTTTTCGAAAATGTTTAATAAATATCTAAAAATATATCTTATAGCAAGTTATAAGGGCCAAACATAGAGTTAAAAATGTATTTGAGTATTTATATGGTGGCGTTCAAGTTCTCTTTCATCTAAAACCGGTCACATTTCAGTTGTAAAATAGCGTGATTAAGCCTCTTGTACAATAAGTGCCTAATTTCTACATCAATTAGGTTTGTCAAATGTCACCGAACCGTGACAGTTTTAGTTTGTCGCTTGCGATAAAATAACACATAAAATTCTACAGCCGATGGCCATTTGTTTGAAAGCTCTGAAATAATGTTGAATGTGTATTTTGGGTGGTTCGGAAAGTAATTTCGTTTTTACCCAACAGGGTACTAATTGTATTTTTTCACAGCCAATATAACTATTATATATTTTGGCAGCTGAAGTAGCAAGGCGTGCTTGTCAAAAAGTGCGATTGTTTTAACGCAGTAGTTTTTGGTTTGTGTCCTTTCAAATATAGAAAATAAAAAGCAGCATTTTTGGCATACTTCACTTTTTCACTATTGAAATGGTGAAAATGCTTCTCAAAAAAAAAAAACTGTCCGGTAAGTATAAAAAAGATGTATTGACAGTACGCCAGAGCCAAAAATGGTTTACAAAATTTTGATCCGACAATCTTAATGTTGAATATTTACCCTGTTTATTGAAAAATGTACACGCTCAAATATCTTGAACTAAATTCTAATAAATCCTGTATTGTATATATGACGACACCGAAACTGTATTAAAATTTAATCAACGGTATATATTACAATTGATTTTTATTCTCTCATGGGACTAAATTTTAATACATGCTTGTATTAAAATATTTTTTACAAAAATAAAAAATTAACGATACATGTGGGATTCGAACCCACTACGTTTAGGTTATCAGTTTTTGGCTCTACTAACTGCTCTATGAATCCACATGTATAAAGAAATGATAAACATGCATAAGAACCGAACCAAGCCGAACGCTGTCTTTAAAGACTAATCCAACCTGTATTAAATATTATTTTAGGTTTTATTAAAAAATGTCTAGTATTTTGAAGAGTTTGAATTCTAATAGAATTAGTATTAAAAAATACATGATTCCAACTATTGGATTAAAAATTAGTTCAAGATTTTTGACCGTGTAGCAAAAACCACTCTTTAATTCCTTCTTAGGTTTGCGAATTCAACGCGAATCCTTATTTTTTACTAAAGTTTCTTTTACCGGCAGCACTGAGGACCGAATTGGTCTATGTGAGACTCATTCGATACATTAGGCAATTGAATTAACCCAACCTATGTACACCATGTTACAAAACTCTACATACGGCACCAATTATTGCCATTTACTTCAGTGATAGGTAAACAATGCTACTTTTTCTTTAAATTTTTCATTAATAAAATGAACAAGACTAATGCTAAAAAAAATGCATTCTATTAATCGTTACTTTTTCAAAACCCTAAAAAAACTGCACAACATTAGTTTGAAAGTTTAACGAAAGTCTACATACGATCAATTTCTAGAAAAAGTTCGTGATCGCTCATCGCCGCATATTCTTAAGAAGTTCAGTCGCATTAAGAGGATCAAAATAAAAGTTAGATTACGTGCTTTTTTATATAAAACTTAAAAAAAATTGCTTGATGAGAGAATGCAAAGGCAAAAATTCGAAGCGTGGCTGAAAACCCGAGAATTAGTGTTGTTAAACTGGCCAAAAACTTGCGACAGTTTGACGGAATTCATGTTAAAGCTCAATGCATTCGACGTTGCTTGCAAAAGGTAGGTTTAGCTTCCCGAGTGGCACGAAAGAAACCCTTTATAAGCGAAGTGAATAGGAAGAAGCGACTAAATTATACCAAACAGCATGAAAAAAAGCATATTGAGGATCCAACCTTTTGGACACGAGTGATTTTCACAGACAAGTGCAAGTTCAATGTTTTTGGAAGAGATGGACCAGCAAGAGTATGGCGAAAAGTAAATACGGCACTTCAGCCAAAGAATATTTGCCCCACAGTGGAGGGGGTTATGTTATGGTGTGGGGCTGCATGGCAGCAAATGGATTTGGCGAACTGCGATTTATAAAAGGGACAATGGATCGGCATATGTACATTGATATTTTGAAAACAAATTTTGTTCCAAGTATTCAAAAACTTCAACTAGCCGGAAAACATAAATTCATGCACGACAACGATCCCAAGCATAGTTCTGGCTTGGTCAAAGAATGGCTCCTGTGTAATGTCAGATCGAAGCTGGATCATCCTGCGCAATCACCGAAACTCAACGTTATTGAGCATTTGTGGGCACATTTGAAAGAGAAGATTAAAGGAAGAGAAGTAACTTCCGTCCGCACCCTTAAAACGGTTAAAGTTGAGGAGTGGGAAGTAAAATTGCTCCGGAAGTCGGTCTCGTTTTGATGTACTTGGTAAATGGCGAATCTCCCGAATTTTTTGAATAACACTGGAAGCATCATTACTTTGATTTGGTTTTTTACGTTTAGTGATCTGTTTTTCAACGAGATTCAATCCAAGCTCCTCGATAAAAAGGCGACGACGAATATTGTGGTTTGTTTTAGAATTTTTCCCATTCGGAAACAATGCAATGAACGTCACGAATGCATTCAACGCACTTAAATCAAGCATGTTACAAATTACTGCCATTGGCCACCGATTGAATTTTCGTTTGCATGTGTACGTAGCCACCATTTGATCCATAGTATCAACTCCACTCTTGGTTTTGTTGTAGTCTTCAATGATGTTAGGTTTCTTCTTTTCACTATTCTCATTTATGATGACAACATTGTGGTATGTACTGAGCAATGTCACAAATCGGTACTGGCGAAGAACATATGACAACATAACTGCCTGCAATTTATGTTCATATACAACTTCTGTATGTTAAATTGGCTTTTAACGAATGTCGAGTAGAACTGAAGGAATTTCAGTCTTATTTTTCCTTATTGTTCCCAAAATAGTCATGCGATCCTTATGTAAATCTTCTCATGCGATTCTTATGTAAATCAATTTATACGAAGTGAAAAAGTTGTCACACGTTACATTTCTGTCAGAAAGTCCTTCCACCTAATCCAAAACAACACTCCGTCCGAGATTAGGTTTAGGAGTGGCATTACGATTCCGACCAACATAAATTTGTCTGTTGTATGCATACCAGCTTTTTGAGTCGCATAGCACCCAAATTTTGATGCCATATTTCGCCGGCTTGGATGGAATATACTGACAAAACGGACATCGCCCACGATACGGAACTAACTGTTCATCTACGGTTATGTTTTTTCCTAGTGTGTATACAACTTTCAAATTATGATTCCATTTATCGTATACATTTCGAATCAGTGCCAATTTGTCACGTACAGAAGTACTTGTAGATGCAGTGTTGGCCATACGTTGTTCGCGGACATCAAATCGAATGCAACCATGGATACGCTTGAACATTTTCAAAGAAAAATTTAAAAATTGTTGCTCTAAATATTGGCCGACCAGTTTCGTCATTCCACAGTTTAGTGACACATTCACCGTATTACCGATACACACCAGAAAGCAGCAACAATCCAAAGTATGCGTGCAGAGTGTCCAAATCAATGTTTTCCCAATCGTCTTTGTACTTTCGCACACCATATAAATTCGTCATGTTCAAAATAATATTCTCAACCGGTTCAAGAACATGTGAAATGCAGACGAAACATCAACTATAGTAACAGCTGCTAATGCTTTTGGACCTGAATTATAACAAAAATGAAACATATAATGAACATGAACCCATAACAAAGAGGGTAGGTTTTTATCTGAAGTAAAATTTTCTGCACGTCGAAAGTAATTTCTTCGATAATTATTAATTGATATTTTTTTAATTTATAAAGCATTAATTATAATGATGACGTCACTTTGTTGACTTTGTTGGAGTTGGGCAGAGCTTTTTGTTTTTTTACGAATTCCAAACATTGAGTGCATAGTTACGATTAAAACTTATTAGAAAAATTTTAAGCTATTGTTCTAATTTTTGTAGATTTTAAGGTGGTTTCGCCAATTTTACAAAGCCACTTCAAAGTTTTCAATTTTGACAAATTTTATACTCAGAGTGCTATTAAAGCTAATTTAAAAAATGTGAAGTCTTTTTTTTAATTAATTAATTTTTTAATGGATGGAATTGTTGTGGTAGGGACACTTTGTATGGGAGGTGGACGTGGTTTTCATCGAACTTAGCTCATTTTCAAACTTGACCTCTATTTTAGAATAAAAAGCTTATGTATTGCATTTCGCTTCAATAGCTCTGAAATTACGGCTGTTATCGTGATCACAAAAAGACTAAGTCTCTTGTACAATGAGTATCCAATTTTTACATCGATTAGGTTTATGAAATTTTTATATCTAGTTAAAAACAGACATACAGGCGGACATAAGAAGCGATGAACATGATTAAATCGACGCAGGAGCTGATGCTGATCCAGAATAAATATACTTTTCTATACCTGTCACTCCTCCTTATCGGCGTTAAAAACGGAGTTACAAAGTTAATATACCCCTTACGAAGTACAGGTATAATAATTATTTTTAAGAAAGTGAGTGGATTTTAAAAATATTAATTAGAATAAAAAGGAAAAAGCTAAATAATACGTTTAATATAATGTGTAAAGTGTATGTAAAATTGTTGCGGCTATGGGATCCTTGTAAAATAGCCTAAATACTGGTAGAAATTACAAAAAAAAATAATCGCTACAAATTTGATGCCACTATGTGTGGCTCTTAAATATCTATCATTTGATACCAAATATGTATACGTTTCAGTCAGTTGCGTAGATAGCTTTTGGTTGTGGGTTGTTGAAACGTCAAAAAGGTAGGTAGGTAAAAAATTATGGGCATTGAGTGTAAGCAACACCGAATTTCTGAAAACTACACATGTCACTATATCTCTAGTAACTGTTGACCACTTTAGAAAAATTAAACCCCGAACTATATCAAATTTTGATAACTTTTTTAGGGGAAAAGAAGAATTTTTGGCAAAACATATACACTTGGATTCGAGCTTGACTTAATATTAGAATCAATTCACAACAACGTGAGATATTTGGTAATGTGTCCATGGCTCTGGGTGGGATTCAGACCCGCGAAACCACACCATATCTACCATTTGGTTTCAAAAGAAAAATGTTAGGTTATGTTCGAAAACTTTTTGGTGGTTTCTTTACGCCATTTTGAACCCTAAACCATCAAATGAGCATGTTAGGTCATCCAATTTCGGGACGTTTCGACCATCACGGAATTTCGGGATTGGTAAAAAACACAATCCTGGAATGCCGGGACTAGACCAGAGATTGAGTAGTAGTTACGCCTTGTTTTACAACACAAAACAATGCAGAAGATTTCGATTCGAACACAGTTTCGATTAAATGTTTGGACAGTATTTACTGTTTAGTTTTGAAAAACAAATATGAATTCTTAAACAAAAAATTAATTGAATGAGATCATTCGGAAGGCTCACAAAATTATTTAAAAAACAATAACATAGTAGGGGAGAGTCTCCGGTTGTGATTTTGCGTTTTTCGCTCATAACTTTTTTTTAAGTCATATTAAACGTAGTTCGTTCTCCATTGGAAAGCTAGAGACCTCAGCTAATTTTTTCCTAAAGTAACTATATAGATTCAGTTGATCAGGAATATTTTATCATCAGTTTTGTGAAGGGGTCATTTTTAGCCAAACCAATTTTTGTACCCGGTTGTGGACACCCTTGTAAAATCGCTTAAAATCTACAAAATACACGCACAGAACTGGCGATGCTATCAAAACTTCGCTTCTTCGAGCCTTAATATTACGGTTCTCAAAAAATTTAATATACGAGGCTCTGACAACTTCTATAAGGGCTGGATTCCTCAATTGAATTTCAAACGGAGAGGGCTGAAAAAAAAATATATCAAGAAAATTAAAATAAAATTTCAAAACGAAAAATTTCTATAAAATATTTTTGTATATCTATTATACAATATATATATATAAAAGACTAATTAAAAACGAACGAATATAAGCTTAACAATATAAGTTTCTATTCAAACAATTCAGCACCCTTGCTGAAATTTAAAAAATGGACGCAGACATTGCTCATCATCATCACTTCGACCCCGGAGAAATTCCGGAAAATTTGAACAGCACAACAAACGATTCAGCAAATCCAACTCATCTTCAAATAGAAGATAGATATACTTCCCAAACTTCTCAGGAATATATTATGGCAAACGATTTATCAGCAGAATTACTGAATACATCTTTACCGAATTCACCGATGGAAGAGCAGTCTCTAACTCTAAATGAAAACGAGTTTCAATACGTTACACCACGCAACAAACGAACGAAAAGATCAAACAACGAAGAGCTAATTGAAGTCGACGTCTCAAATTTTCAAACCGATCAAAATGTCACAAACAATACAAACCGCTTTGCTATTCTAGGAAACATGGACATCGAAACTACAGACACACAATTTTCAAACGTGGTAAGTTCCGGTAGAGGCAATGTAGCTGAAACCAATAAAATTCACAACGCTAGATTTTGTCCACCCATAATATTATATAACGTAAATATAAAAAATATGATTGATCAATTAAAATCAAAAGTACCAAAAATAGACTTTAAAATAATAAACAAAACAAAATTTAAAAGCAAACTTTACCTAAGGGATCATAATGCTCATTTTGAGATGATGACTCTGCTTAGAGATAAAAAAATAGAATCCTACACTTTTACACCAAAACATCTTAGACAAGTCAATCTTATTTTACGTGGGCTACACTTTTTGTCCGACGTTAATGAAATAAAACAAGAGCTTGACGCAAAATTCCCTGAAACAGTTGAAAAGGTATCAAAGTTCAAAACTCCATACTCACAAAAAAATAATTATGAAACAAATTTATTTTTAATAACACTTTTTCCTGGGAAGAAATTTAATAACATTGCCAAATTACGTTCTTTACATCATCAAACAATAACATGGGAGGCACCCAAATCGCGAAACACAGAATCTCAGTGCAAGCGATGTCAACAGTGGGGACATATTGCTAAAAATTGCAATAGACATTATCAGTGCCGGATTAACCCATAAGCAAACTAAGCAGCTGCTTAGGGCCCCCGTAAAATTGGGGCCCCCAATATCAGGCGTACAATTTTTTCTAAGTTTTAAAAATAATGAATTTATCAAATTGCACAAGCAAGAAATACAGATGACGCAGACGCAGAAACAGTAATAGGCAAGAAATAGCCACAGTTCACGTCACACACGACAACTGAGCACAAAAAGCAAATACAACAATTATAACGGACCTGTTCTTATTCATTCATGACGTTGTACAACGTACAGTTTCCACGTCGTGGCATATTCGAAGTGATCGCTCTCGCTCTCTAATAACAAAAAAAACATTTTTGGAGTTCCCCGAATTGCACAATACGTGTATGTCTATTAATTTTTTTTTAGTATAACAAAAAGCGTCCCAGTGGAAGGTTATATTTTATGTTTGTAAGTTAGTTCTTATTGAGAAGCGAGGACGTTACATCTCCGGAGTTTCTTTAATATACATATAATACAATAGAATAATAATAAAAATGAAGAGAATTTATGTGAGTGGATCGCAAAAACGGAAACAAGCGGAAGAAAAAAAACAAAAAGATGAGGAAGTCGTCAAGAAATTGCCGAAATTAACTTCATTCTTTCAAACCAGCACATCGCTGTCGAAAAATCCAGATGGTGCAACGAACGTGGCAGAAGATGACGGCGGCCAAAAAATTCAGGAACCATCTATCGCTGTTGACAATAATAATGATGCAACAATTCCTAACCTCGCACCCCAAGGAAACAGGAACAATGATTCTGGAACGTGGACTGAACTAACTGCGGATGATATTAGCTACTGGACAAATGAGGGGCCACAAAAATGTCAACACCACTCTGGTTCATTCAAAAACTCGCGGAGAATTTTCCAAGATGGAAAACAAACAAGATTCTGCTCTCGAAACATTTTTAATGGAACAAAAGCCAACGGTGAAAAGTACACTCGCGAATGGCTGCTGTATTCTCCATCAAAGGGCGACGTTTGTTGTTTAGTTTGTAAACTATTTTCATCTAATGTATCATCTCGACTGGTATCTGGATTCAGTGATTGGCGTAACACTTGTGTCATTGATCAACACGAAAATTCTCAGTCTCATAGAGAAGCAATGCTCGCATATTTGATTCGAAGAAAGGGATTGGGATTAAAAGCCCAGTTTGATGACCAAATGGAGGAAGAATTTAAATACTGGAAGTACATCTTGCACCGAGTTGTATCTGTCATTCAAACATTGGCAGAACGGGGATTGGCATTCAGAGGTTCAGATGAAAAATTTGGATCCGTGAATAACGGGAACTACATAGGATTGCTAGAACTTGTCGCTAAATTTGATCCGTTTTTGGCCTCGCACATTTCAAATTATGGAAACAAAGGGAAAGGTAATACTTGACCCATGATTTAAATTTTGGATAAATTTTTCCAATGTATTGTCAGTATATTATCAATGAATTGTCAATATATTATTAATATATTACCAATGTATTGTTAATATGTGACCTTTTTCAATAAAATTCAACATTTACTAATAGCATACTTTCTGTGTTTTAAAGGAAATGTGTCGTACTTGTCGAAAACTATTTGCGAAGAGCTAATTGAACTAATGAGTCAGGAAGTCCGGTCTGCGATTTTAGATGAAATAAAAGCTGCTGGATATTTTAGTTTGTCCGTCGATTCAACCCCTGATCTTTCTCACATTGATCAGTTGTGCGTCATCATAAGATACGTTTCGCCCTTTGATAATTTGCCAGTAGAACGATTTTTAATATTTTTAGAATTGAAAAGTCACGTTGGAAAAGAAATGGCTGACGCAGTTTTGAAATTCTTGATCGAAGACTGCAACATTGACTTTTCGAAGTGCAGAGGGCAATCCCATGATAACGCAGCAAATATGTCCGGTATTTATAAAGGGATGCAAAGTGTTATTTTACAACTCTACCCTTATGCAATATACATTGCATGTGCAGCACATTCATTGAATCTTGTCGGTCGTAGTGCAGTCGATTGTTGTTTGGAGGCTGTCAATTTTTTTTCATTAGTGCAAACACTTTACGTATTTTTTTCTGCTTCTACAAACAGATGGAAGGTACTAAAGGATCATATCAAGGATAAAAAACAGTTAAAGAAACTCTCAAACACGCGGTGGGAAGCACACGCTGTTGCCACAGATGCAATTTTAAATTCGTATTCTCAAATTCTCGACGCGTTAGATTCTATTTCTGAAAATAGGAATCAAAAAGGAGAAACTAGACAAGAAACAATGAATATTGCAAACAAAATGCAAGAGTTTGAGTTTGTTTTTATGGTTACGATGTGGAATGACATTTTGCAACAATTTCATCGGACATCACAAGCCCTTCAGAGTTCAGAAGTTAATTTGCAACTGTGCGCTGATTTGTATAAAACGTTGACTATTTACTTGCAAAATCTCAGGGAAAGATTTGAAGAATTCGAAAACAAGTCTAAAGAAATTTTACCCGACGGTGATTATAGAGGAAATAGTAATCGAATACGTACTCGGAGAGTACAAGTCAATGATGGTCCAGCGGAAGATGCTATTTTATCTGCAAAGGACAAATTTCGCATTTCGACTTTTTATTGCATCGTCGACATTCTTCAAGTCGAGATGAAAAGAAGAGGCGACGTTTATCAGAATCTGGCAGAAAAGTTTTCATTTTTATTAAACATGAATTTAACCAACGATGAGATACTATCAAAAGTTAAGTCGCTTGTCGCATCGTATCCTGAGGATTTAAATTCAAATCTCTCTGATGAATTAGAACAATTTCATCAGTACGTTCGTTTGAAAATGGAAAAAGATAAAAATATTAGTGCAAATTTTACTGATTTTTATAACATCATTGTAAATGACCAACTTCAAACAGTCTTTCCTAACGTGGAAATCTGCCTCAGAATATTTTTATCATTAATGATAACAAACTGTTCGGGAGAACGATCTTTTTCGCAGTTGAAACGAATAAAAAATCCTCTGAGGACGACAATGCGACAAGATCGACTAAGTTCGTTGGCTCTTCTGTCAATTGAATCAGATGTTACGCGTCGCATGAATTTTGACAATTTAATCGAAAACTTTGCTCGTCAAAAGTGCAGGAAAAAGAAGGTTTAATTTTTAAGCGATTGTTTTCATGTAACTTTGTATAAATGTAAAAACACAGTTTTTGACTATAAATAAAAATATAAAATAAAAATATAAAAAATTAAAGAAAAAAAAATTGTATGGCCCTAGGGGCCTGAGATTTTGATAGTTCATTTTTGTCGTCGCCACGAGTCTGCCTGCAAAATTTCAGCTCGATTGGATAACGGAAAAGGGTTAAAAATCGACCCAAAGTTTTGGTACAGACCGGCAGACAGAGAGTACGAGTTAATATAAAGAATTTAAAAAAATTATGGGGCCCCATATCTTTCACTGCTTAGAGCCTCACAGACTGTTAATCCGGCACTGGACATTATCGATGTGTTAAATGTAATAAGGATCATCAGCATGGTGGCTGCATGCTAAATGAAACTTCAAATTCAAAACCATTTTGTATCAACTGTGGTGAAGAAGGTCATCCTGCTAACTGGAGAGGTTGTTCTTTCTATAAGGAGTACATAAAAAGAAAAAAAATAATCATAAGCGATGCTAAAGAAAAAAAATCTATGGCATTTTCCAATGTACAGCAAGTTTTAAGCAAGCAGTCATTAGTAAAAGAAGGTAAAACATATGCAAGTAACTTTTATAATGCAACTAATCAAAAACAGAATTTTAGTACCTCAAAACCTACCCTAATCGAAGAATTTTTAAAGGTTGCAGAAATTCTCTGTAACCAAGGGCAACCTACTCTCGAGCAAAAAATTGAAAATTTTTTAAAAAGTTTTAAAATAATGTCGAAAGATGAAGCTAAAAAGAATTGTATCACACTTTTGAAAGAAGTACAAAATAAATATGGTCCATAGAATGCATAATTTTTTATCATTTAACGTTTGATCTCTAGTAGACAGTAGTCGAAAAATTGAATTAAAAAAGTTTTAGATTTTAATCAAATTGATATATGCTTTCTGCAAGAAACTCATATTTCTAGTCCAGTTAATTTAAGATTTATTGATTATAACTTTCTCAAAGATGATAGTTCTCAAGGAGTTGCAATCGCCATTAAAAATAATTTTTTATATTCTTTAGTGGAGATAACTAATATTAAATTTCCCCATATTTTTCTTGAAGTCTGTGTTTCAATACATGGTATCCAAAAAAAGATTTTGGTTGGATCTATTTACATTCCATGTAACTACTCGCCTGAAGACTTTTCGGATGGATTGGTTAATATAGCAAATCGAGCATCTATGTTTGACGGGCTTATTGTTGGTGGAGATTTCAATTCTAAACATAGTTCTTGGAATGATTTAAATAACAACCTGAATGGAAACACTTTTTTTTACTGGTTGGAAAACCACTCACGCGATTTCACTAGAGTTTGTGACAATAACCCATCATATCCGAACGGATCCTCTTTCCTCGATCATTTCTTGATATCAAATAACTTAATTGACACTGTTGATACAAATTATATCATTACAACTTTGTCGTCGTTTTCCGATCACTTCCCTCTTCTTTTGGCAATCGATCTAAGAAATATTGAATTCACATTAAGGCAATCAAGATATTATACGTCTTTTAAAAACACAAACTGGGAAAATTTTAGAACTGATTTAAATGCACGTATCGAAAGCAATTTACCACCAAATTATTATAATTTACAAAATTTTGAGATAGATTCATACATAGACACTTTAACTTCAGCTATAAATACAGTCAAAAATTTACACAGTGAAACAATTCAAATAAAAAATAAGAACTATGTATTTCTCCCTGAATCAATAAAAAGTCTTTTCAGGATTAAGCATAGATGGCAAAGAAATTCAAAAAAGATATATAATAGGAATTTCAATAACACAAATTCTGAATACAAACTGCTTGCAAAACAAATCTCCCTACTGAAGATAATAATAAAAGAACAAGTAGAAATTCAACAAACTCGAAATTTTGGGAAAAAATTAAAACTAATTAAACCTGGCCCTTTAGCTTATAAACAGATTTTTAATTTAATTGGAAAAGGAGGAGGAAAATTTTGCATAAAATTCTTTATGACAATAACACTTTTACACACGATATCGATAAAGTTGAAATTTTAAAAAATCATTTTGAGAAAATCTATGAGGAAACAGTTCCAGATAGACCAGATTTAAGTGATATAGAATCCTATGTTCAAAACACTCTTCTTACATACCCTGATTCCATTTCTAATTTTACCGTTGATTTTAATTCCTTGTCTAATTCAGATAACAGACATTACATTAACCCAGATTATTTAAGAGCTGCTCTTCGAGAAATTAATGCAAAGAAATCATCTGGACCAGACAACATTTCAAATCATCTCTTAAAAAAACTACCCGATGTAGTATTTAATTTCTTAGCTATAATTTTCAATAATTGCATCAATAATGGATACTTCCCGAATTCATGGAAAATAGCAAAAATTATACCTATTCAAAAAAAACCTAAATGCTACGAAGTTAACAATTTCAGACCTATTTCTTTATTATCAAATCTTGGCAAGTTCTTTGAAAAAATAATTCAGGCTCAAATTGACAAAAACATCGACGTTCAGTATATTCCCGATTATCAATTTGGATTCAAAAAGCGTCATTCCACTGTCCACGCTCTGCACAAATTTGAAAATGATATTATTCTAAATATCCGTCAAAAAAAATGCACAGTCGCTGTATCATTAGATATTGAAAAAGCATTCGATAAAGCATACCATATTGGTATCTTATATAAATTAATAGGAATTGGCTTTAGCCCATGTATCATTAAAATTTTGCATAGTTTCTTGAATAATCGAAAGTTTTTTATTAATATTAATGATGCCAAATCAGATTATGGTATTGTTAGAAGTGGTGTTCCACAAGGAGCAATAATGGCACCACATTTGTACAGCATATTCATTCATGACTTTCCACATATATATATAGAGGTTCAACAGGCATCTTGTACGCCGACGATTCTCTGGTCTATGCGCATGGAGTAACTCCAAATGAGGCACTTAACTTAGTTGAATCCCACTTAACAGAAATTAACAATTTTTATAAAAAATGGGGAATAAAAATAAATGCCGCAAAATCTGAAGCTATATGCATAAGAAATGCTTCTGGTAAATGCCATAGAAACACTGTACCCCAGAGTAAATGTTTGCAGCTAACTCTTAATGAAGTAACAATTTCTTTTAAAGATAAATTAAAGTACTTGGGAATAACTTTCGACAAACTTTTAAAATTTACTTCACATGCAAATTTGGTTTTAAACAGAGCACAAAAAATTTTTGGAATTTTTTTAAATTTATTGCGAAATAAATATATGGCAAATAATACTAAGCTCCTCATATATAAAGTTAGCATTCGCTCATTATTAGTTTATGGATTTCCGATATGGTTTACAATCTCTCCAACCGTGGCACAGAACCTGGAACGATTTGAACGAAAAATTTTACGCTTATCCATAGACCGAAATTATGAGTCGTACACAAAGAGATACTCCAACTTTTAAATCTATAAAAATGCACGCATTGTTCCCTTATGTAGATATATGCTAATTCTTTTGAAAAATTACGTAAGCAAACTACAAAGTATTGATAATGATTTAATAAAGCACATATTTGAGACACAAAAAGATTTTAATTGGTCAAACATAAATTATATACCACCAGTCGGCGTTATCAACGAAAATATAAATATTGACCGTGAAATTACTTCATCTACATTGCTCCTTCCGGACTTCTACGCTAAAGCTTACACAGTTATACATAGAGGTTAATTATTTTAAAATATTTAAATTGAATTATAAAATCAAAATGAATGATTAACGTTCATATTATATTTATGTATTAAGTCTAGTATAAGTTTAGTGAAAGTTTAGTGAAAGTTTAGTATAAGTTAATTTAGTTTTTAAGTCATCATATTTATAACAAAACGTCATAAGATACTATGTTGACATGTCGCGAGCAAGCATGAATTATTCACCAATATCTATAGCGAAAGCAGTAATCATTTAAATTTAAATAGAATAATGTTTTTCAGTTCTATGTTTTGCATACTTTAATTTTATAGAATTCATTGTTAAATATTTAGAGACTCAATAAATTTACTTACTTACTTCTATAAGGGCTGTTAGATTCCTGTTTAAGAGATTCTCTGCCGGTTTTGACAACCTCACAGAAAGTTGTAAGAACTTTAAATGGTGAGAGGAATTCGGTTTTTACAGCCGAATTGCGGAGGGGTCATAACAGCGCCTTTTGCAATGGTGAGAGGAATTCGGTTTTGATAGCCATAAATCCTTATGTTGAGGTTGTCAGAACTTTTTCTATTTAAGCTACTTACCTCTGCGCTTTTAAGGTTATCACCGATTTCTTAATGCCGTTTGCTTAATTCAAGTTTATTTTTAAATATTTTTATAAATTTTTATTTTAAATCATTTGAAAAAATATTACTTTTTTGATCAAATAAATATAAAATTTTAATTGTTCATAGAACTTTACAAACTATTTTATTTTTAGTTTTTTTTTTATGGAACTTTAAAAATTCCATATTATAAACGACAAACCATTAGCATGCAACTGAAACATGCTTACAAATAGTTTTAGACAGTGGAATTGTAAAATAGTCCATGCCTTTTTCAATACAATAGGCATAATATTTATTATCAAAGTAAAGCGATTATCAAAGAAAATACCGATTAACTTTAAAAACAATTTTTTTAATATTTTCCAACAAGCTCGCTGCAAAGCCAAAACTAAAATGGAGAAATTTGTCTTTTGTGGTTTTAGTATCTTCAGTAAAAGCGTGAAAATCGTATTGAGGCTACAATAGCCGTATTGGAGTTACTCTACACGCAAGATTTAAAAGTTGGTTGCAGTAGCCACAATACTGAATGTATCACAACTGTTACCACAGCTCTTATTTTCAAAAGACGCTCAACATAATTTTTGTTTTTTTTTATGATTATTGCAGATTCAATTAGGGCTATGAGAGCTCTCATAAAGTGCTTGCAATAAACTTTCAGCTAAGGTGACTTAATTTCATATATAATAACTCTAGTATGGCTACTATAGCCTCATCTTTTTCATGGCAGCCGTGTACGAAATTCAGTAATTCCCTGAGTGTATGAAGTAAAATGCATACGTAATATATATTAAAAAAATATGTAGGTATTTATTTATTTAAGAAAGAATGGCCTTCAGTGGCAATATGAAAACAATGGCCTTCAATGGCAAAATGAAAAAGAAATTATTCATTCGAATCGGAAATGCAATGCTTGCAAGTGAAATAGCTGGCTGTCATGCCAGCGCACGTCAAATGCATGGGACCATCAGCTGAGAATGACGACGGATGATAAAGTTATAATACCAGTGGCGTCCAGGTCTAAGCTCCTGATCCCAAGCTGACGAGTACTGTATCTGAAGCTTGAACGCAAACTGATATGCCAGTTCCCTTAGCTCACATATGCTTAGACCATAATAATGGTTCACGCACTTTGAAATATATATTGTTTGTCGTAGAGAGCGTGTTTCTAGTGCGCCTACCTGGTTATTCTGCCATGGACAATCCAAACACAAGCTTTAAACACAAAAACAAGGGTGTCCACAACCGGGTACACGAGGGTGACCACAACTGGAAATGGTAGCCATTTTTTGTTTGTTCAGTAAATTAACACAACACAAACATTTCACTAGAACTTGATATCAAATCACAAAGTCCACTGAATAAACAGCATCACAAAGTGTAACATTCACTTCTTTCCGAGGTTTTGCTTCGATTTATCGCACTTTGGAAATGAAAAATATTAGAAACGCTTCAAAATGTACAACATTTTTTTTTTTTTTGTTTGCTCGCAACAAGTAACCATATGCATGTTGACGCATTAGTATTTGCTCAGATTATGAAGAGCGTGAAGATAAATTCGTCAATCCGACGCTAACTTAGCGAAGACTCAAACCAATACTTTTGGTACGTAAGAAGTTAAATTCGTACTTTTTGCTAAGTACGAATTTAATTTTGGGACGAAAATTCCTGCCAAAATTAAATTCGTTCTTTTTGCAAACTACGAATTTAATATTTCGGAGGAAATTAAATTCGTTCAACTTGTAAAGTACATTTTAACTTTTGAATCGAATTTAGCTTTTGGCACAATTTTGAGTGCACAATTAAGACGTTTGCCATAAGTATTTTTTAAAAAGTAGTGAAACTGGCGTTCACGCTACAAAGTTTCAATACAAAAATGCAAAAATTCTCAAAATCTGATCAAAGAATGTTTTTGAAATGCATATCATTAAACAGGTGATTACCCCACCTTTATAACGATATATAGCTTATAAGCGCACGATTAAGACTTTTGCCATAAATATTTTTTTAAAAAGTAGTGAATGTAAGGTTCAAAGTACTAAGTTTCAATGCAAAAATTCTCAAAATCGGAATGGCAGAAGTCTTAATCGTGCGCTTATAAGCTATATATCGTTATAAAAGGGGTTTCATCACCTGTCCAATGATATGCATTTCAAAAACGTTCTTCGATCAGATTTTGAGAATTTTCGCATTGAAGCTTAGTACCATGAACGCCATTTTCACTACTTTTTAAAAAATATATATGGCAAAAGTCTTAATTGTTCACTCAAAATTGTGCTAAAAGCTAAACTTGATTCAAAAGTTAAACTCGTACTTTGCATATAAAACTGATCAAAGAATGTTTTTGAAATGCATATCATTAAACAGGTGATTACCCCACCTTTATAACGATATATAGCTTATAAGCGCACGATTAAGACTTTTGCCATAAATATTTTTTTAAAAAGTAGTGAATGTAAGGTTCAAAGTACTAAGTTTCAATGCAAAAATTCTCAAAATCTGAATGGCAAAAGTCTTAATCGTGCGCTTATAAGCTATATATCGTTATAAAAGGAGTTTCATCACCTGTCCAATGATATGCATTTCAAAAACGTTCTTCGATCAGATTTTGAGAATTTTCGCATTGAAACTTAGTACCATGAACGCCATTTTCACTAGTTTTTAAAAAATATATATGGCAAAAGTCCTTATTGTTCACTCAAAATTGTGCTAAAAGCTAAACTTGATTCAAAAGTTAAACTCGTACTTTGCATATAAAACGAATTTAAGTTCCTCCCAAAAGTTAAATTCGTACTTTTCAAAAGAACGAATTTAATTTCCTTCCAAAAGTTAAATTCGTACTGTGCAAAAAGAACGAATTTAATTTTGGTGGGAAATTTTCTCCGAAAATTAAATTCGTACTTAGCAAAAAGTACGAATTTAACTTTTTGCGTACCAAAAGTATTGGTTTGAGTCTTCGCTAAGTAAGCGTCGGATTGACGAATTTATCTTCACGCTCTTCAGATTATGTATGCTATCAAACAACAAGTTTGACATTAATCAGTTTCGCCGCATCTGTCAACTGTCAAAAAATAGGTTGGGGTGTCCACAACCGGAGCCTGTCCACAGCTGGAGACTTTCCTCTATAATAATTTTAGTAATTCTAAGAACGAATTTTTTAATGTTTTGTACAGCTGCTTTAAGGAAGTTTGATTTTAACTTTTTAAGGTCACATTTAAATTTTTTATGTTAGTATTTTGTAATATTTTGTAAGTTTATTTCAAAAAAGGTTTAAATTTTTATATTTTTCACATCATATTTTGTACAGATAGTTACAAAATATTTTGATTTTTGTATTATTAAAATCACATTTCAGTTTTTCTATGGTGTATCATGTGTTTCTGACATTGTGTTATTTTGTACAGATATTTTGAAAATTTTTTGAAGAACCGGGCATGCGCCTTATACAAACAAGGTTTGGTCTTTGACCTAAAAGGAAAGAAATATATTATTTTGAGGAATTGATTGGAGCCATATATGAGTTATTGATTAGGCGTAGGGTCAAATACTCCAAGTTTGACTTCGTCAAATTGCCTATCATCAAACAAAAATAAAGCTTAAAGTAGCTCAGCTAGCATTTTCAATTGCGTAAGAATCTTCTGCAACAACACTGATCTCAACTTATGTGAGTGTTTTCACTCAACAGTGGAAACACCCAGTAAAAAATAAAACAGCATGGATTTTCAGAATATATCGGAACGAATTAGCAGTATAATGTTGCGATGTACTGAAGCGATGTTGTTCTTATAAGCCTTGGAGTCCCTATAAGCATGGAGCATGTAACGTTCGTATGCCTTCCATGTGGCTAAAAATTGGAGAAAAGCAAGGAAAATTTAAACTTTGCTTGTCCTGTTTAATTTTTTGGATAGTACTCTAATATTTAGTGTAAAAGATGAAAGCGATCGAAATAATGGTCCAAAAATTTAAGCAATCAAAAAAGGATGCATTATTTTACAGAAAATAGAAGTGGTTTTTCATAATTTAATCAACTCTCAATACTCTCACCATATAAAATTTAAACATTTTTTTTTTGTATGGCTGTGTAATGAATAACACTAAAGAAATTTTATGCAGGGACCGTAACGGTTATGATTTTTTTAAAAAAAGTCAACAAATAATCGTAATTTTTTAATTGATTTCATATCGATCAAAAATAAAAGTTAAAATTTGATTTTTAGTTTCTCTATCAAAAATATAAGTTAAAATTTTAATTTTATTTTTTTTTTATCAAAAAAAAAAGTTAATATATGACTGTTATTTTTTTGATCAAAAATATAAGTTAAAATTTTACTTTTATTTTTTCGATCAAAAATAGAGATAAAAAGCTTGATATATCTATTTCTTCTTAACTATTATAATAGTTTAAATTTTCACAATTATTAATAGAGTACATTTTTTATTCTTTTACACCTTTATTCGTTATATTTTTGCACAGAGATAAAACAATTACCATAGATCTTCATATCGTTGCATTTTTTTTTTTTTTTTAAAGATCAAAGAGCCAAGGCATGCGCCTTATACAAACAAGGTTTGGTCTTTGATCTGAAAGGAAAGTGATAGATTATTAAGAGGAATTGATTGGAAACCATACGCGAATTATTGATTAGGCGAAACAAACGTGAAAGACAATTTGAATTGTTTCGCTTAGTTTTTTTGATTAAAAAAATTAAAGTCAAATTTTAACTTATATTCTTCTTATAAGTTCTTCTTATAAATTCTTCTTATAATATAACTAGTGTCCGACCGAAACCGGAATTTAGGCCGAAACCAAATATTCGGCCATTTTATAATATTCGGCCGAAACCGAAACCGAAACCGAAACTGGTTATTAATATGAAAATTTAAGTTTTTACAAATAACTTTTTTTATTAAAAAGAAACAAAAGTACTTTCATACACATAAAGAAAAAATGTAATACAATAAAGTACTATTTGAATATTGAAGTTCATAATAATAAATTTAAGTTTACTATAATAATAAACGAGATAATTTTTTTATTTTATTTTTTATTAAAAAAAGCATTGCATACTTTATAACTTCAGTACCAACTCAAAATAGTATGTACCTACAATGTACATTTTTATAGAACTACAAAACAAAGTATTTTTTATTTTTTTTTTTTATTGTTTAGTATTATAAAAATAGAAATATATTTAGTTTTCTTTTCCTTTATTCCACACACGTTCGGAAGGTTAATTATCAGTTTTTTTGCTTCAGTAACCCTATAAAACTTTAATATTAAAATCAATAGAGATGATAGAATCGAAAATGATAGTATCAAATGCATAAAATTAACAAAAATGTTTAAAGTTAACACGAGAAAAAATTAAATTATAGACGAATGGAAAATTTTTGTTTTGTACAATGCGTTGTAAATATTACTGAAGCAAGAAGTTTTTACCAAAAGTTTCGGCTAGTTTCGATTATTCGGCCATATTTAGGCCAAATAGCCAAAACTGGCCGAAACTGACAAAAAGGCCCGAAACTGGCCGTAACCGAAACCGAAACCGAAACCGAATATTCGGTCGGACACCAAATATTACCTATATTCTTCTAACTTCAGCTCAGTTTTTCCTAACAGAGTTGCCATATTTCACTTGAAGCACTGTTTTCTAACTCACTTGTATTAAATCTTACTATGTATTCAAGATTTTACTCATTTATAAGTTTTTCCCGTTATTTGGAAAATTAGGAGCTTGAAATTTTAAAGAAATTATTTGCAGTGAAAGTTACATAGGGCAAATGTGGTTCAAGTTTGTCATAGTATATTTTTATATAGTTTAACAATGGCAGATTTGAAAAATTTGATGAATGAATTTAACTTTATGAATTTAGAAAACACCAATTAGACCCATGAAAATCGAAACAATCAATTGCATTTCGTTATTGAGAAACGGTCATCTCTTATACCACTAACGGTCTCTCTCTCTCTCTCTCTCTCTCTCTCTCTCTCTCTCTCTCTCTCTCTCTCATTATTTTGACTACTTGAATTAATAGAATTCTAGAAATAAAAATAGTTTCCTTGAATCCAACTTATCTCAACAAAATAATAGGTATTCTTAGAGAAGTGCCAACTTTGTTGAGAGTTAAGTTGAGAACATGTAAAAAAACAAACATTGAGTAAAAAAATACTCGAGCATTTACATGGAGCTCGAAAACATCACGAGTTAATCGATAATTTCTCGAGTAACTCGTAATTTCGAGTTAATTTGAACAGGGTTCCTTGAATCGAAAACCGAGTCGAGTAGCGCTACTATTCGCAGAGGCCTATTAAATACTGCAACTTTGCCTTCATTAAATGTTCATAGCTTCCAAACCACAAGAGACACCATTCTGGATAATATCTCATTTTAAAGGTAATTAATTGATAATTGTTTAAAAATTATTCTTTAAAAAAAATTTATTTTATTTGAAAAAAAAATTTTCAATAATAATTCTTATATTGAATAAGTTGAAAATAAAATCAATTACCTTTCATTTGGCGTTTAGTTTGATCAATTCGTTAAAAAATTCGTTGGATTCATATAAACGTAGAAGATCCGCACAAAAAGAAAAGAAAAACGTTCGGCATTGTTTTGTTAGGTTTGTTTTCTGAACACTATCATGAACATGGTATCAAGGTTCATTTATAAGGTTGTGGCACTTGAGATAAATGCACTCTTTTTCGGGCTTTGCTCGAACTGTCACTGTGCTTTTCTTTGTTCTATGCAATCATTTTCTTGATTTCTTTTCATCCATTCTGACAGTTCGACCGAGCTCGCTCTCAAGTGCCACAGCCTTATAAATGAGCCTTGTGTGGTATGAGTTTGCTTACGTTCGCACATGAGCAAAGAAAGAGAGAAAAATTGACGCTATTTTGTTTTCAGTCTGCCTCTCACATTGTGTTCTTTTCTGAGCGAGAGAACTGGTGGCGTATTCATTAGGAAAGTTAGAGTGTGGCAAAACTTTTATGAAATGCATTTGATTTTTACATTAATTTTGTAATGAGTCAACTGAGAATGTATACCAAAAGGTTGAATTTCGACCACTGGCCAACTCTGGTATGAATAATCGTGGCTCTTTTCTTTGTCAACAAGGGAGTTTTTGTCTCATTCAACTTTTAATAAAACTATACCTGAACTTTTCCATTAGCTTCCAGGATTTTCTCAGAATTTTCTGAATAATTAAAATAATTGTTTGGTCTTTACTACAACGTCAACTTTGTCGGCTAAATAATTAATATCCAAACAAACAAAAAAACAATCAAACAATAAGACAAAGAATAAAGAACAAAGAAGATGAAAATGTCACCAGCACATTTACAGCAAGGAAAGTTCAATAGGGTGGTAGGTAGTGTTTAATGGCCTCCAACACGAGTGCCAAAAAGAAAACAATTTCGTAAAAGCAACTCAATAAAAAATAAGTCACAAGCAAAGCTAAGGAACTTAAATCAATAAAATAATAAAGGCAGCTAAATTTCTTTGTTGTGTTTAGAAAAAAAAAATACAAAAAGCAGAAATGAAGGCAGCACCAACTGAAAATGACACAAAACAAATAGAGGAACAAGCTTAACTCAGCTTAGAACTGTCAAGTAGATGAATTGAGATAAGCTGCTAAGTTGGCGGTTGCTATCTTTTACTACGACATCCTGCCCGGGCTGAAATTTGTTTTAACATGGCTTGAACTTGTCCGGTCGATCGCATGATTACTTCCGAAGACAGTCATTTGGTCGGAACTGAACTATTACTCTATGCGACAAGCACAATAAACACAACAATAAATGTGGCTATAAAAAAAATATCTTGATTGCTGTTGCAGTTGTTGTTGTTGTATTTCTTGTGCGCGTAGCTAATAGAGAAAGACAAAACATTAAAACTGCTGCCTCTTGGCTAGATGGCATTGATATAAGTTATCGCGTGTTCAATCGGCTGGCATCTGCACTTAACAGCGGTTTCGATTCAATTAAAGCCAAATTTCTAATGCTGAGTGTTCAAGAAGGAGCAGCAAGAGCTAAAGATGCAAAGAAAAAAAAGATAATTTTTAATGTCTGCTTTCCATTTCACTAGCTGATAGATCTGTTTTTTCCATAAAAAATTATGTTATGCTCCTTTCAGGGGTCTTTTTCATTTGAACGGTTAAAAACACTTTGTTTCGAATCTTTTTTTTAACTATTTACTATTGTTATAAATAGTGCCTGTCCAACCGCATGTGTAGACCGTGCCAGGCACGGGGGTGCGATAGTAAATTTTATGTAAAAGTTTTAGGGCTATTTGCGGAAATTTCATAAAAGTTTACAAAAAATTGCGAATATGTTAGAATCAAAGCTGTTATGTAATGATTACTAATCGTTTTTTTAAAAAAAGTGAAATTCAACCCTTCTTGAAAATCGTCATTTTGCTGTCAAAAAGTCATTAAAAAAAAAGAAAAGTATATTTTATAGTTCCTGACCATCACTGTTAAATAATGATTACTAATCGTAATCATAAGTAATTCGATTATTTTCTTAAAGAATTGATTAAGTACGATAATTTTCTGTTTGTAATCATAATTTAATAATTACAATTACAAATAGTCAAAAAATAATTACGATTAGTTCAGATTAGGAAAATACTCAAAAAAAATCAAAAGTAATCAAGCAAAAATAACTCTTAGAAATTATTTTTGTTTCTTTTTGATTATTTAAATAATTTCTTGAAGTATTCGAATTATTTTTCTTGATTATTTTTGATTCTTTTTGATTATTCTCGTAATTTCAAGTAATCGTAATTATTTTTTGACTATTCGTAATCGTAATCGTAATCATTTACTAATCATAAATTTCTCCCTCAAGGATTATATTATGATTACAATTCTTTTTAATATATAATATAATTGATAACTAATCGTAATCGCAATTTAATAGCTCCATTTTTTTCTTTATCTTTAGGCAATATCTTCAATTTTTACTAAAACAAAAAAGTTTACGAAACATTTACGAAAAAGAAAAGCTATATTTGTGAAACAGTGCAGGCGATTTGTTCATCATGATAAATGAATTTATGTATAAATTGCTTAAATAAATAAAATTGAAATGTTTCTCTTAGATATTATCATAAAATGATAGGTTTTTAATTAGTTTAAATTTTTTGGTCACGGTTGACTCTTCTGTGGATTTGTCCATAAATAAAAAATTGATTTTATTAAACACTTACATGAAGCAACAATAGGCCAAGACCCCTTCCCCCTTGAATAAAATACTGGCTACGACCATGGACCAAGGTACAACCGCATACTGCACCTTGGACCGTTTTAGGTTTGTTGGGAAAAATTAATATTTTAATATAATGGAAACGTGCAGAAGATTTTGTGTAGAGATAATTGAAAAGTTAGAGTTATTTGGAATGTTCCTGAGTCATTTATAAGAATTACGTCTTAATTTGTTCTCGTTTATTATGTTTCTAGAGCAATTTCTAAATCTTGCAGATCTGCAACACGGAGCGATATAGGGTTAACTTAACCTCATTGACATCAGAAATAATCTTTAAACAAAAAAATAGCAAAAATGCTGACGCAAAACCTTGTTGATGGATAAAACAAAAATTTGGTCCAAGGTACAGTTTCTTGTCCAGCAAGTTTTATGTCTTTGCCTCAGTCAAATCAAGTTACTGAGCGATCCTTTCCATAAACTTTTGAAGCACTACCAACTACGACTTTTCGTCGTGAACTGATGTGTTTTAAGTTCTTTTGATAAGGAATGAAGGGTAAAAGTGCAGGACCATGGCACGATTAGGATTCTTTGTTGGTATTATTTTTTTTATTATCAATTTCATTTGTCACGTTTGGAAATGAGTGAAGCAGCACTTTACTTTTTCAATATTTGACCTTGACATTTCTTTTCTTTGTTGAAATATTTCCAGAACTATGATGCATATCTCAGTAAAAACTTCATTTAGCACTTTTATTTGCATAACAATAACAGAAGACGCCTGAGATAATAAAAATCACTCAAGTCCGAGTTTCGTGTCCATTCGAACAGCTGTTTCCTCTGTAATGCTTTCATTTAAAGTTTGCTTGCTTTCAGTTTGCTTGCTTTCAGTTTGCTCAAAAGACATTTTTCTCTATTATAGTTTGCTATTTTCTTTTCATTCTTCTTTTATTTTCTTCTTTTTTTTTTTGGTTTGTTTTTGTGTACATTGCTGTTGATGTGGGGTAGAAAAAAACAAAGCGAAAAGTAAATATTTCAATAACTTCAATTGAATTTTCCCTGCTACTCCTCACTTTGTGATCACGTACTAATGCTAGCAAATGCAAAACGCACACACACACACACACACACACACTAGCTCCCGTTAATAATCCTGTTTCCGCTCTAGCTGGATTTTATATTATTTGTCTGCTTAGCTCACGGTTTTTTCAGTGCATAACTAAAATATTATTTTTTTTATTATGTTTTTCTTTCAGTGCCAACAGCAGCAACTTAGAGCAAAAGCATGACAAATATTATTCAATTGAAATCATTTCATTTGTATGGAGTTTGAGATAAATTTACATATGAAATTCACTGATTTTGAGGTAAAGTAAAAAAAAAGCAGCATAAGCGTACAATTTTTGTTGTTGTTTTTATTTATGTTTCAACCGTTTTGCTTCAACTTCAACGCAATTCAATTTAGCTGCTTAAGTCGTGCGCAATAAATTTAAATTAACAATTACTAAATTGATTGCATTACAGAGATTTGGCATTGAGCTGAACTGAATCGAATTAAATAAGAATAGAACTGAATTTAGGTGAATAAGATTTGAACAGAATGGCGGGGAATTGAATTAAGGAATGCCAAAAAAAAGTATTCAGTTATGCAAACGTGCAGCTAGAGCACGCTACGTCTTAAGCTTGCTGCACATATTTAAACGGATATCCGTTTTACGACTATTGCTGGAACTTATTGAAAATTCTGTTTTTTTCACATACAATTGTTTCTTGCACATATTCTAAAGATTTGTGTGTTGATCCAACCAATATATTTTTTCAAATTTGAACAATTTGATTAAACTAAGATTAAGTTATGGTCTTGGATATGCATAGCTCGAAGACACAGATTTTTAAAGTAGCACACAGCAGTGGAAGCAAATGTTTAGCATTTATATAGATAAATGATGTAGAAAAAACTCAACAGATATTTGCAGATGCAGTTTCAATTTTATGTTTTTATGGAATCTAAATCATATAGAAAATGGTACAGATTAAAAATTGCTTTTTTATGCTGATTTAAATATAGACGAAAGAAGTCGATATAGAATTCTCAAATAAATTGGAGAATAAAATAAATCCCTAATAAAATACAAGATAGAAATTTTTCTGACTAGATGCAGATAACGAAAGAAGAAGCATAGCATTAGCTTGCTTATACTTTCGTCTGACATCATCTTGATCCTTGTATTTTGTATTTTTATCGTGAATTTCGTGTGTCTGGTGCATTATAGCTTATATATTGTATCTGGTTTTTCGTGTCTAGTGTTAGTATCTTTTATTTTTGCATATTGAAACTTGTACCTAGAGTTTTTTGGAATGTACATGAAAAATCAGGGCAGCTCACGATCTTGTTGCATAGTTGCAAATGCAAAATAAACAGCTTTTACAAAAACAAAAAGCATTGAAAAGCTTTTGCACCATATGCTTTTTGTTTTTGTAAAAGCTGTTTATTTTGCATTTGCAACGCTGCAACAATATCGTGAATTGTCCTATGGTATTTTATATTTTTTATCTTGAATCTTGTATTTTATATACAAGTACATATATATGTTTTGTAAATATTTTTGTGTGTGTTTTACAAATTTTGTTTATACCCAGCAAACATTCCCAACAGTAAAATTTGTACGCGCTTTGCATGTATGTAGCTTTAAAGCGCTTTCTTCTGATAACAAATAGCGCTGTATTGTGAGCGCTTTCCGAAGCTGATGGGTGGCATTTAAATGCAAAAAACAAACAGCTAACAGAATAAAAAAGAGAGAAGGCGGAATTTAAACTTGTGCTTTCTGCTTTTTAATAGAAAAATAATGCCATAAAATTAGCAAAACTAAATTATATTATCGGCTACAATAGAATTAATGATAATTTTGTTCTTGCTCGTATACATTGCATCAGCTTTTGGCAGGAGGGACTTAATAGAATGTTCTTCTTCTTATCGAAATTATCATATTCACAACGACTCACACTCTTAAACAGATTTGCTTATGCATACTGAACGCATATTTTCTTCGCAAATTTCCGACGATTATTTTTCATCAACTCAATAAATAGGTCATTAAATATATGTAAATGAAGTGAAGTGAATACCCGTAATATATGTAAATGATAACGATTTAGTTAAATAAGAAAACTCAATGGGTCACATGTGTTCCGTTACTATTGAAAGAGTTAAGCTGTTATTGCTTATCGGCACAAATATATTGCATGCAACTTTGGCTATAGTTTATCAACTTGGTCACAAAGATGCCGTTTTTAATTGCATGCAAATTAAGATTTTGTAAGCAGTTTTTGATTATTTTGCTTTGCAATACTGTTGTAATTCTATTTTGTAATATTTTTTCTTCACAATGAGAATTAAAAAAATGGAATTATTATAGGAAAAAAAAAATCGGATTGAAATATCAAAAAATTTGTATATGAAATTATTCGTCCATAGAACATAATTTTTTAATTTTGTCACCGAAAGGTCCGCCACTGATTATTTTCACAACTTAACAAAGGTACTTTTTTTTCTAAATAATACTTCCCAATGTGCACAAAAACGGATGCGGATCCGTTACGAACCCGTTACGAGTCCGTCAGTACGCACTACGCTTTCTTATATTTCGACGGACCCGTTACGAACCCGTTACGAATCCGCCAAACGAGTCTGAAACGGATTCGTATATGAAGTCCGAAACGGATTCGTATCTGAAGTCCGTTACGGATTCGTTTCTGAAGTCCGTTCTGAGTTCGAGGCGGATCCGAAAAAATGGAAAAAGCAATTCGTATTTTTGAGAGGAATCGCTCTTATGTTTTGACGAACCCGTTACGAACCCGTTACGAATCCGTCAAAAAAATTACCACAACGTTAACATAAAAGACAGTCTTAAATTTGTTTTACAATTTCTTATTTTATTTTCAGTGGATTAGGGATACGAAATACAATTGTGTACTTATTTTTATTTTAAACAACTTTTTTATTTCATTAGGCTCGTGCTCCTCAAGCTCTCCATTAAATCGAAGAAAAGTACTTGTCAGAATTTTTAAATAATTATCATTAGTGATCAAGTTAAATGTGACTATGTGATAGCCGTACACAAGATATTTTTCAGTAACTTTTTTAATTGCGTGCATTTTGTACGCTTTGTCATTATAGCAGTAAAAGTTATTGGGATGCTTCAATGAAAAATAATGTTTAGCTGTTTGAAGAAACAAGTATGAGCCATCCTGGAACTCACCAACATTGTACTCGTTTGTTTTATATTTTGAATTATTTTTTTTTTTACCATTTAAACTAGCCTCCACTACTCTCTTATAAATTTGATTACAAAATAATTTTTTTTGTTTTAATTTACGTTTAATTTCCTGCAAAAAGTTTTCGAATTTGAATGCGTCAAACTTGTTTAGAGAACCTATATTTTTAACATCTGTAGCTAAATGCGTCAAACAAGTCCGTTGCGAGTTCGCATTATTTAAAAAAAAAAGAGTCTGAAACGTCTGTTTCGTATATGAAGTCCGAAATGGATTCGTATCTGAAGTCCGAAACGGATTCGTATCTGAAGTCCGAAACAGATTCGTATCTGAAGTCCGAAACGGATTCGTATCTGAAGTCCGAAACGGATTTGTATCTGAAGTCCGAAACAGATTCGTATCTGAAGTCCGAAACGGATTCGTAACTGAAGTCCGTAACGGAGAGAGGAATTTCATACGAAAAAGGATCCGTTCCGGATGCGAAACGCAATCCGTTTCGGACAAAATGTACGAAGAAGTGAGTTCGTTACGGATTCGTAACAGATCCGTTTGGCACACTGGGAATTGTTATTGTTTTTGCTCTCATTTGTGTATGTGTATAATGGTTTAAAATCATTTATTCTCTTGTTGTTCATCTGTGGCCAGCTGGTTCAGTCTATATTTCTAAAAATTTCATTGAACTTATTACACACACTCTTTAAAAACTCACGACTAAAGGAAGAAATAATGTAACTGTAATATCCCAATGTGCCAAACGGATCTGTAACGAATCCGTAACGAACTCACTTCTTCGTACATTTTGTCCGAAACGGATTGCGTTTCGCATCCGGAACGGATCCTTTTTCGTATGAAATTCCTCTCTCCGTTACGGACTTCAGTTACGAATCCGTTTCGGACTTCAGATACGAATCCGTTTCGGACTGCAGTTACGAATCCGTTTCGGACTTCAGATACGAATCCGTTTCGGACTTCAGATACGAATCTGTTTCGGGCTTCAGATACGAATCCGTTTCGGACTTCAGATACGAATCCATTTCGGACTTCATATACGAAACAGACGTTTCAGACTCTTTTTTTTAAATAATGCGAACTCGCAACGGACTCGTTTGACGCATTTAGCTACATATGTTAAAAATATAGGTTCTCTAAACAAGTTTGATGCATTCAAATTCGAAAACTTTTTGTAGGAAATTAAACGTAAATTAAAACAAAAAAAATTATTTTGTAATAAAATTTATAAGAGAGTAGTGGAGGCTAGTTTAAATGGTAAAAAATAATTCAAAATATCAAACAAACGAGTACAATGTTGGTGAGTTCCAGGATGGCTCATACTTGTTTCTTCAAACAGCTCAACATTATTTTTCATTGAAGCATCCCAATAACTTTTACTGCTATAATGACAAAGCGTACCAAATTCACGCAATTAAAAAAGTTTCCGAAAAATATCTTGTGTACGGCTATCCTATAGTCACATTTAACTTGATCACTAATGATAATTATTTAAAAATTCTGACAAGTACTTTTCTTCGATTTGAAGGAGAGCTTGAGGAGCACGAGCCTAATGAAATAAAAAAGTTGTTTAAAATAAAAATTAGTACACAATTGTATTTCGTATCCCTAATCCACTGAAAATAAAATAAGAAATTGTAAAACAAATTTAAGACTGTCTTTTATGTTAACGTTGTGGTAATTTTTTTGACGGATTCGTAACGGGTCCGTCAAAACATAAGAGCGATTCCTCTCAAAAATACGAATCGCTTTTTCCATTTTTTCGGATCCGCCTCGAACTCAGAACGGACTTCAGAAACGAATCCGTGACGCACTTCAGATACGAATCCGTTACGGACTTCATATACGAATCCGTTTCAGACTCTTTTGGCGGATTCGTAACGGGTTCGTAACGGGTCCATCGAAACATAAGAAAGCGTAGTGCGTACTAACGGACTCGTAACGGGTTCGTAACGGATCCGTATCCGTTTTTGTGCACATTGGGATTAGATATTAAAAAATAACTTAAAAATGTTTTGATTTCAATAAAAGCAGAAATTTTAGACTTTTTCAATTTTAAAGTTTTTTGCATATACAGTTGCTCACAGCTTATTTTATGCAGTGCATACTTTGAACTTTAGGGCTTTATAAAAACAAAACTAACAGGAATACAAAAGATAATATGGTGTCATTTAAAAGAGTACAAAGTCTAGTTAAATAAAGGTTTTTCATTAATTGTGAATACATATATTTAGTTGTTTAAAAAATAAGAGAACAGAAAATACTGCTTAATTTCATCTCGCAGCTTATTTTATGCAGTTACTTCTCTCTGTTACGGTACTCTAATGCTGCGCTGTCTAACGGTACTTTCGTTAGCTATGCCTTCGTTCTGTTTCTTTAATTGCTTTGTGTTAGCTTTTTAGTCTGATATTTTTGCTTCAAGTGTCTGCTGCTATGATTATTTAAAATAGAAGCGCGAGTTATGTTGGCTCCCCACACCGCCAACATCAACGTCGAACAGAGACCCTACTAACAACAACGGCGGCAGTAGCAGCAGCGACAACAACAACAACAACTGTGACTACAAACATGCTGAATTAACTTATTGCCAAACTTACTCTTAGGTTCAATTAAGTTTATTGCAATTCCTAAGAATTGACCTATTTAAAAATTATAGATAAATATTTTATTTTAAGTTACCTTATTTTAATTATGCAAACTTTCACTTTAAATTCATTTTAATTGCTCTACTTACAAATTATTGACAAATATGCACTTTGCCACCCTTACTGTATAGAATTTTAATATAAATACCAAATTGTTTTAGACTAAGTTCAGAAATAAAGTTGTAATTAAACAGAGCTTTTGTCGCTCGAAAAAATAAATATATTTTTTTATTCAAAAGTCCATCGCGGGACATTTGTCGCGCACAACGCCACAAACGCAAATTTGTTATATACAATTTTAAAAATAGCAGCTTGCAGCGAAAAATGGCTGAAATGTTTAATATCAATTCCTCTACAGTGCAAAAGATCATCGAGCGCTTCGTCCATAAAAATCGGTTGCACAATAAGAGCAAAGAAGCACCAAACAAAATTTTTAATGCAACCGACGAGCGGCATATTGTACGGAAGATCCACCGAAGGCCAACCCGAGACTCTCAGCTCCGAAAATGGCTTTTGAAATTCAAACTGACCTGAGCAAACAGTGTAGTGCTGAAACTATTCGACGTGTCTTGCGCAAAAAGAACTTTCATGGCCGAGTAACACGGAACAAGCCGTTTATTAGCCCCAAAAACAGATTATACAGACTCAACTACGACAAAGAAGATATATATGACAAAGAACATCATTTATTCAGTTCAGATGGTATGTGCTATATGTGGCGAACACCGAATACCGAGGTCAACAATAAAAACTTAAAACAAACCGTGAAACATGGCGGTGGCAGCGTCATGGTTTGGGCCTGAATGTCAGCTACTGTTACTGGGAAGTTGCCGTTTATTGAAACAACAATTTACAAATTTAAGTACCTGCAGATCCTGAAGAACAATTTATTGCAGAGTGCAAAGTTTCTGGGTATAAAATTGAATTTCCGATTTTACCAGGATGACGATCACAAGCACAAAGCGGGTATTGTGCAAACCAGGCTAATATACAACTGCCCACAATTGATGACGCCGCCAGCACAGTCGCCAGACCTTAATGTTATTGAAAATCTGTGGTCTTTATTGGAAAATAGCATCCGGAAACATCAAATTTCAAACAAAAACCACCTGAAAGAGATATTGAAAACGAAGTGGGCGAATATTTCGCCAACTATCACTCAAAAACTGGTCGCATCAATGCCAAACCACCTTAGATCTGTTGTGGACAACAAGGGCTATCATACCAAATAATAAAAATATCAAATATCATTAATTAATACGAAAAATTTATAAATAACAAGTGACTGCACAAAATAAGCTGTGATATGAAATTAAGCAGTATTTTGTGGTTTCTTAATTTTAAGCCAACTTAATATATATTTTTACAATAAATTAAGTTAATTTAGTAAACTAAACATATTGTTCTTTTAAATGATACTATATTATTTTTTTCTATTCCTGTTAGTTTCGTTGTTATAAAGCCCTAATATTGAACGTATGCACTGCATAAAATAAGCTATGAGCCACTGTACTTTGCATGTTGTTTGCATATTACTTGCATTTAACTTGCATATAATTTGCATATAAAAAAAAAACCTAAGTAAACTCTGTACCATATAGGAATATATTGGTAAGAACCGTTTAAACACTTATTTTAAAAAAAAAAATTCTGCATAAAAATCCGCAATCTAGCTATAGCAGTCTCTTTCATGAAGAATTTTGTAAGAAATATTCAAAATTCAAGTATCTATCATCAATAATATAGATTCTAGAACAAAAAACAGGCGATGCTAGCGTTTTTTTCTTGTATTTCTCCCAACGTGTGTGAGGCTGACACCCACATTTTTTTTATATCTTTCTTTAAATGAGATTGGTAGCTTAATTTAATTTTTTATTTTAGCAACTCTGCTTGTAACTGTAGTAATTGTTTATCGTTTAAAGTAAGTATAAATCTAGTTTTAAACATATCATTTTTAAGAAGCAGAAACTACTTCGAATTTTTATTCACTGAAAATTATTTATCTCATTAGTCATATCTTTCTGCAGATTACACTGTGCAACACATTTTTCTAACGGAAGAGCGGATAACACAGGATGGTAGTACTAGTGTATAGTAAGAAAACCCTAAAAGGAATTTGCAAAGTTAGCTCGCTTTTAAAAGATATAGGCATTAAAAGTTTGCCTCTTGCAGAGTATTTTTTAAAAATAAAGTGCTCATTCTAAGAGGTCTCAAAAGTTGCATGGTGGTCAAGATCTGCAAAAAAAAAATTAAGAGAAAACAATTATGTCTTCCTCTTACACAAGGACAAAGTTTTTTTTTTTTGAGAAAAATAGTAAAAAATAGCGATCTATAAATGCTTTGATTTTTGTAAGAAAAACTACATATACCTTAAAGCAACATAAAATACAGACTTTAACTAAGAATATCTCGCCAAACAAAATGCAATTCTCGATTTCTAAACTCATTGTCCTGTGTGAGAGATACTCGAATCCAAAGGTACACTCGAAATAGCACAGAAGTTTTGATTGTTATCTGATTGTCTAAATGTTGGTGTTATTGGTTGAAACGCTTACGTTTTCGAAAATTTGGCGAATCAAATATTTGCATATTTTTCGCAAATGCATTTTCTTGTTTTCGAGAAATGTATTTTGAATGCAATTTTATAAGTTTTTCAAAAAAATTAAGATAATGTTTTATATATTTTTGGCATCAGAAGTGGTACCGAAGATAATTTTGTGAATTTGGATTCTTAAAATATTTCTGAACGAAACACTGTCTGAAAGTATTTTTTTAAAACACCAGTTTAAAAGACCACGATTCTTTTTCGTGTTTCGATTTTTTAAAAAAATTTTTCTGCTTAGCATGAAATTTATTATTTCGTCAAAACACCTCACCTCATCATTTGCCAAAATGTTAAACTAAAATTTTGAGTTTCTGAGCCTGCCATTCGATGAGTCTCAATTGATTTAACAATTTCTTTTAAGATGTGTTTTTAAAAAAAGTAATAACCTTAAAGGAGATATCTGAAGAATTCAAAAAGCAAAAATTATTTTACCACTTCTGATGCCTGAGATATAAGCCTTATATTAATTTTTTTCAAAAAGTTGAAAAATTGCGTTCTGTTATGCTTTTCTCAAAAAACAGTAAATGCTTAGGCAAAAAATGTGCAAATTTTAAATACACCAAATATAAGGAAAACGCAAACTCTTTAATAAATACCACTAAAGTAAACACAATCAGATAACAATCAAAAGTTCTGTGCTATTTCGAGTGTACCTTAAGATTCGAATATCCTTCACACAGGACACTGAGAAAAAATCAAGAGTGGCATCTTGCTTGGCGAGATATTATTAAAGATATTATTATATTAGTAAAGATCGTTAATTTTTACTGTTTTTTCTCAAAAAACAACTTTGTCCTTGCGGGAGAGGGAGGCATCCTTTTTTTTTTGGGAGACCACCCTATGGAATTTTGGAGGCCTCTTAGAATGAGAAATTAAAAAAATAATTTTTAATTCGATAAGCACTTATGAGCACTTCATTTTTGCAAGAGGCAAACTTTCAATGCCTATATCTTTTAAAAGCGAGCTAACTTTGCAAAACCCTTTTAGGGTTTTAATTAGTTTTTATGATCTATTGAATAATTACATGAATTAAGATTGTGAGCTTTAGATCAAGTGAGTTTTCAAGAAGGCAACAACAACAACAACAACTCTGTATAGAGTCAATCACTTAGCTGACTAGACAGTCTGTTTCTGAAATCGCTACATATTCCTCATCAGTAGTCTTTGAGTGATTAAGCTGTGATCAACTCGCTGTTTAAACTAGCATATGAATGTGTAGATCCTCTAATTCATTCTCATGAATTGTATGGCTGCTAATCATATGACACTTCAAAGCAGTAAGCCATTTTAGATCACCGCCATCAACTCTATCAAGGGTTGCCATCTGTTCTAGTTGCTTCTTCATTTATTTCAATATTCATTGGTGTTCGATTGTTTGTCGAAATGCACCATAGAAATGAAACGAGCTTTTGCTTCGCCAGAAGCTAGTGTTTTAACTGAAAGGTGGCTATTTTCACAACCAAATGTTCAATTACACATGACTTTGACCGAAAAATCGATCAATTATTAGATTATTTAATTAATTTGACATTAATTAAACTTATTTGGCCGTGCTCTGCCATAGTTAAGTTAATTAGTTTTTATGATCTATTGAATAATTACATGAATTAAGATTGTGAGGGTTTTATTGGTCTAGATCAGTACCATCGATCTGTGTTGGTCGCTTTTTCGTTAGATTCCATGACCCTTGAATTGTCGCATAGTGTTATTTAGTAATGAAAATTATGATGCAAATTCTAAAGTTCTCTCAATGTTTTTTTAGATAATTTTTTTTTAACAATTTTTATTTTTTCATTAAAATCATAACAAAATGCTTTGCTACTTAAAAGCTTCAGTAAGAAGCACAATTGCGTATATAGCTTTTATTGCTTGTCATAAAATTTAATTCTTGTCTTTACTAACTTTTCAAGTGAAGAAAAAAAAACAATAAATATTTAAATGATCTACTCGTACTTTGAAAATCCATAAAAGCATTGAGTTTTGTACTGAAGCCTGCTTGTTGCCTTTACTTTATATCCATTAAAAAGCTGTCTTGCTCTTGAACTTTAACCACTTTTTTTGTGTAAATTTTGAATTTAAATTAAAATTCATTAAAAATCTGTTTTCATCTTCTTATCTCATTTATTTAGTATAGACTTTAATATTTTTGTACATTTTATTACCAACGGAAAAAAATACACAAATAAAATTGCATTTCATATCCAAAACTAATCAATAAAGAATTATTGAAAAAGTTTTTCTATGCAACCACTTGTGCTTAACCCAGCGTATTTAAAATTCAGCTCGCATCAACATTTGTCTTGCAGCGTAAACTTAAGCATTGGCATGCCTCGTTAGCGTGGAATTTTTGCACAAAGCAAAACGTCTAGCTAGCTATTAAAAATTTATTGCGATGGATATTTTTGCTTTTATGAATAAAAGCGTAATAAAGAGTAACACTTAACAAAAATGTTGATCTTTAATCTTGTTTTAATAACAATATTTTAAAGCAAAAACTTTTGGGATGGTGGTTTTTTTTGAAAGGAAAACTGAGCTACATTTCTTTAGTAAGAAGAAAAACATTCAAAGGAATGACGATGGAGCGAAATATAATTGTCTTTATATTGAAAACAGAATATCTACAACTTAGAGTTTAATAAATTTTAGAACTCTGTACAAAGCTGTTATAAATCAATTTTCTTGCGAAATTGTATCTTTATTTCTATATTTCAACATCCATTTGATTTCACTTATGATTTTATCTAAGCAACTTTTCGAACAAATTTTGTTAACGACCAAAATTTCGTTTCTATCACTATATTATCGCGACTCATTGTTTTGGAAACACTGCCTCATATTTTGTACACAGCGGCTAATAATTTATTTAATTTAGTAATAATTTCACAAATCGAACAAAGCGAATGAAATCGATTTGATCGATTTGCACATAATCGTATTTTTCTGTGCTTTGGTAACAACATGTTTAACATGTCTTTCCTTTTCCGACCATTTCTCAAATAAGTTGCATTGCATTGTGCAACACGCGTTTTACAAAAAAGTTTAACTTAAATTTATCCTATAAAATTAAAGGTAAAACTATTTTAATTTAAGTAAATTATTTAAACTAATAAGAATTTAAAAAAAAATTAGATCGTTTTCGAAACCAAAGCTACAATTTATAAGATTTTTATAAAATCAAGACAACATAAATTTGGTGCTGTGAACACAACTGGACCCAGTAGTAGGGAATTCCCTTAAAAGGGGACCCAACCAAAAACACCACTTATCCGATTTCAAGATCAAGGCCACAACATTTTTTATTAAAGAAAATCAATAAAAAAATTTTTAAGATTTGGAAGAAAAGATAACTTGCAATTTCAAATTCAAGGGCAGCAAAACGAAATCTAAGCAGTGAGAAAAAGTATGAAAACGTCAAACTGAAAAAAAAACAAAATTAACCTCAATTATTTAACGTAGAGCTCGCCAGATCGCTAGGCGCTGAACGGAGTTTTGCTTTTGTAAGTCTGGAGAGAGAGTCTCCAAAACTACCTGCACTGAAAGCTTTTGTAAGAACGTGGGAGCGAACACAGGCAAAATACTGGTTTGACGTGCTATATACGAACAGTCATGAAATGGATAGGAATATGAGATGTTGTTTAAAGAGTGAAATTTAGTTAATTTATAAGTTATTCATTGTTGCTTTCTTTTTAATTATTTAATTTTGTTTTGATTCCCTTACTAATTCGGTTGTTTAAGTTTTAATGATGGCATAGGGTGCTAAAGAGAGATGGAGTAAATTTTTTTGTTCCCCTAAAGAAGTAGTGTCCATTGGAATATGTTTAAAACGCTAACATTAAGTGAAATTATAGAAATTTAAGATTATCGCCACCAATCACCGAAGGGATGCGCATCAACTCGGCCCGATCATCAAGTTATTAGCAATTCTAAATTAAATATCAATTTGGCAAATTACACATACACATACTAATGGACAAAATACAAATGTAAGTTCTTTATAAAATTTTCTCTATCTTTATTAGTAAAAGTATTAAAATTAAGCAAACATGCAATTGTCCAAAACAATATTAAAAAGAATATGAAAATCTAAACAATGAATTGAAATCTTAACATAAAAAAATTAATTACCAGCATACATCTAAGAATTTTTAAACTAATTAAAATTTAATTTACTAACTAATATAACTTTACAATATAACTTAAATCTAATTTAAAGTAATCTTACAGATAATGTTAAAATCTTAACATACTTCCAAACCAAGAATATGGTTTTAACAAATGTTAATTTTATATACAAGTTGTTTAAAATAATGCCCTGAAGCATGAATTTTAAAACCATTATGGATACCTTTATTTAAATCTTAATAAATCCCTTTGTTAATTTAAAATGAAACACTAAGTTTTTAAATGACAGGGAATGTAGCGAAAGTAGATATGCAGTAACGATTTGGTAGATTTTGCGATTAAGGAGCGATCCTAAAACTCAAGTGCTTTAGATTGCAAAGGAGTTCAGTCAGAGATAGTCAGTGGGTGGGAAAAAGTGAGCACCGTGTGACCTTCCATCTCGTCACACCTGGATGCTTTTGTAGTTTTTTTTTTTTTTTTGCGAATTTTCTTTATTTTATTGGCTTTCATAAATGGCATGACAGATTTGCTATGCTACGTGTTACTGTGTTAAGGTACAAGAACCACGCCATATACGATAGAGCTAGTCGAAGACAGTTTACCATGCCGCAAAGTACCATTTAACCAGTTTTTGAGATTCATCTTTAATCCATAGACCCAGCGCGTAACAAAGCATGAGCGGCTAAAATAGTTTATTTTGTATTGAAATAGCTATAGCTTTTTTTCAAACAAACTAAATGTGGGAATAGGCCAAGTCGACGGACTTATTTCACGGACTTTGGACGGGACTGATGTACTACATGCCACACGGACTACAAGAAGCGGACGAAATTATTAGAGGACAACACTGACTAAACGAATGGAAAAAACGAACATAAATTGACGAAGCGTACATAAATTGACGAAGCATACATAAATTGACGAAGCGTACATAAATTGAGGAAGCCGAGCGATTCAATTCGAACGATCAGACGTGAACGGATATAATATAAAAAGTATAGAAGTTGAAAACACTCAAATATTGTTAATAAATAACATAATAACTAAGAATAAATTATTAATAAATCTAAACTTAATCGAAGCAACCCAAAAGAAAGTGTTTGTTTTATATTGAGAAGGCTACATAAATGTATAAGAAATTTACTCATTTATGTTAACGCTCCGAATATGTTTGTGTGCTTGACTTTCCGCATTTAAGCAAATTAAGTGCCGCTTTTGACACACATTAAATCATTATTCCAAGGGTTTTGCACTGCCATCGTTGTGCTGTTTTTTACCGCGACCATATTCATTGTTTTTGATTCCATAGTTTTTGCACTGTCAGCGTTGTGCTATTTTTTCCGCATTCGGTTTAAGTACTTTTATATGCATGAATATTTGGCTTAATTTTTGTTAATGGCACAATTAATGTGTCATTAAAAATTGCTAATTGTTGCACATAATCAAAATGCAGTAAAAACTATCTATCATTGGCAAGTCGTTTTTTTTAATAAAAAATTTCACATTTCCTAGCCACATAAAAATAAACTACTTTTACCTCAATAATTAAACATATAGAGTGCAATACACTAGGCAACAGTTGATGACCGCACTTAAAACAGTGTTAAGCAAAAATAAACATTTGCTATAAACGCATCAGCAGTAACTTAAATATTTATTATTAATCATACGCCATGTAGCACCAGTGACTTATATTTTTTTGTTACTATTGCGATGTTAATATGATAGGTATGGCGATGAAAATTGGCATAGCTTCTAAAATGCTTAAAACGAAACGATTAGAATAAGAGTTTTGAAAAATCAAACTAGAAAATTTTAAATATATTGAAAATCTTCGAAAATCTATCATTCAACCAAAAGCACACAAGGTACGACTTTTTTTATTAAGCAAGAATATTGGCTAATAACAATCATGAACCCTGCATGAAATTGCGTTTCAAATATAACATGTCTAAATTGAATCTTATTTCTGATGAGCCAGTTAATTTTAGCTCACTTCTGTTCAAAATGCTTCATATTTGTGCTGGAATTTATTTTAATTCCCAATTTGTTTTCTATAACTTGCCTTTAGTTATTGATCTTCTATAATTATGTTGCAATTATATTGTAATTTTGTGTGTTTTTTTTCTTCATGCTTACCTTATTCTATTTTACTCCGCTGCAATTTCTGTGCCTGCGTTTGCAATCTGGCAAAGATTTTGGTTTGTTCAATTTTCCATAAACAAGTTGTTGCCGTTGTAATTTTTTGTTTCGAATATTTTTTTGCAAAAATATATTGAATTCACTATTCAAACAATTCAATTTTGTTGCTTTTTGCTTGTGTATTTCTTCTTTCTCTCCCTGTTTTTGTTTTGTAGTATTTTTTTTTCTGATGTTTTTTTATATATTATTTGTAAACATTAACGTGTTCCTGCGCCACTGGTTGATACAATTTTTGTTTGGTTTCTGCTGAATTTTTGTTGTATTTCTTTTATATTCTGATTTTATTTTTTCTTTACTTATGGTTGTATATGTTTTGATTGTTCATTTCTTTTGTTTTTAAAACTTGCTTATGTTGTCTTTAGACACTGATACACACCTAGACACACACACACAGCAAAAGCAACAAATGTAAACATTTGAATTCATAAAATAATCAAAAATAAGCTACACAACTGGAGGAAAATTGTTCAATACTAAAAATTCACAGACAAAGCAATTTTATTGTTGTTTTTGAAAACTTCAGATAGTTACTCGTTTTAGTTTGGCTGTTTTATTTTTGTTTTTTTTGCTTATTTTTGTATTCTTTGCTCTGGAATTTCTTTGTGTGTTATTTGAATATTTTTTATGCAGATTTTATGTTTATCTATTTTATTGAGCTTATTTCAGGTGATTGGTTTTTATCTTCTTTTATCTTGTTTTTGCCAGTGTCATCCAAGGTTGTTTTTTTTTCCATGCTTGGTTTGATGAAGTTGTTGCTGCAAAGATAATTGAAAATTAGTTTATTCAAATATGCTTAGTTTTTAAATGAAAAAAATAGGTGTGTGGCTGCCACGATCGGTAGAAGTGACATAGGCTACTTTTTATCAACAAAAAAAGGACTCTCTTCAAAATAACGGTTCTGAAAAGTACTCTTAAATGATTAACTTAACGCAGTTGGATTTAGTTTTTGGTTTTTTTATTTATTTAGCAGCTTAATTCTACAACCTTACTTTTTCAGTTCTTAGAGAATAAGAAAGAGTTAAACGGATGTACGTAAGAACAAAAGGATAAAAATACACAAAGCAACAAGTAAAAATACAGATAACCGCACAGGGTTGCACTCAAACTACTAATTTAGAGATTAGCTATAATTTATATATATATTAAGGGTATTCACGGGTTATTGAAAGTTGATTTCAGTTCTTTTGCAAAATAATGGTAATTTCAAATACCAAAAAATGAGCTATCATCTAGAGATACATTTGAATAACTTATGAAAGACTTTTTGGTTATTAAAAGGGCTAAAAACACCACCTGGACAGTTTTCGTTTATCTCTAATGAGTGCCTTACAATATGAATTTTTTTATTCAATATATCTTAATGTAAACTTACTTTTTTAACTTTTCTAAGGATATTCAAGTAAAAAAATGTCCGTTTGTTTGACACCAATAACATTTTCATAACTTGAAAACTATATACAATCTTAGTTCAATGAATTTTTGTATATAAAATCATATGACATAGAGCCAAAAAAACTATTCCAGTTTCAAAGTTTTGACTTTCGATGCAAATAGCTTCGTTGTGTTTTTATATTTTTTTTAAAATATTTCATTTCATTCAATCTTCTTTTGCCTTAAAGTTAATTTAAAGTACTTGCAAAAAATTACTGCAACAGTTCCGTTTCTAAGGTTTTATATTTTTAATCTTTTTCTTTTTTTTTTTTTAAAGATCAAAAAAATGTCTTTTTTTCCAAAAAAAATGGTTTTTGTTGTAAAAATAATAAAAACCGAAAATTGCAATTTTTATACTCTTTCTATGACGTATCACTTTTATGCAAAAACTATTGCAGTTTGACACAAAATTGGGTTTTCTATTTCTTTTACGAAAAATGCAAGGGTATCCCCTTTGATTTTTGTGACGAATTCATGTTTTTAAAATAGTGTTTTTATAATTTTTAAAAAAATGCTTTGCCCTTAAGAATAATTTCTTGGGCCATCGTTCACCCCTCCTAAACATTTTTTTTACTGTTTTTTCAACTATTGCAAGTATTAATCCCATCTTAAGAATTACTTGGATTCCTTGATTGTAGCTTTTATATCTATACTAGCTGATATACCCGGCGTCATTCATATAAACATTTTAATATACTTCTCGATAAAATTTTTTTAATTTTGGAATTTTTAAAAACATGTTGAATTTTAAGTTTGAGACCACCTTAAAAATATTAAAAAATTTACCGTGCTTTTTTTAATGAAGGAATAATTTGATCACTGTTTTTTCACAATCAATAATGTTTTTTTAGTTTTAAACTGAATTTACTGGTTAATGGTAAAAATTTTACTTGCACTTTGCATATGGAAATCAAATTTGTAAAAAAAAAGGAAAATGGACACCAAACTTCCTAAAATTTTTAGTAGTTTTTCCAGTTGGAAAATACAATAACAGTTGGTTTGTGTCTAAAATAAAAAATGAAATAAACTGAGTCTGATAGTTAATTTTCTTGAACTTATGAATTCTTTTTTTATGCGAAAAATTGTACAGTCGTTTCGTAAAGTAAATAAGCAAAAAGGTGTAAGTTAAGAAAGCAGCCACTTTTTAATTTCCAATAATAGTATATACAGCAACCTGTTACAGTATTGAGAGACATAAATCCAGCTGAAAAGACTGCAAGAACAGTGCAAGAAGCGCCATTATGTTTTTTTTTGCAAGTATAGGCTTTGTGCGAAAAGAATTTAGGCTGTGCGAATTGAACTAAATGTGACCTACACTAAATTGTGTGAATAGGGCAGTGCTTCATAATTTAGGAATCATTTAGGCAGCTTGAAAATTAACTAAATTATTTAGGAAGCACTGCCTTCTCGACAAAATTTTGTTTAGGTCGCATTTAGATCAATTCGCACACAGCCTAAATTGACTAAACGTTACCGAATTTTCTAAATTATTTTAACAGTGTTGGTAATGCAGTGTTTACTTCTAATTTAGACCATTTTCGAGCATAATTTTCACGACTAAAGCTTAGTATGCTGTAGGAACGAAAACTTGTGGGCATTTAATTCTACACGCGAAGTTTTAATGCAAACTCTACACTGACACATACTTACCATAACGTGTTTATTGAATGTGTTAGTCGAACGTTACCCAGCAGCGGATTTGCCAGTGGCTACCATAGAACTAATACAGAATAAATTACCAGGTAAGGAAGCATTACTTTTTTCAAAAAGTAATGCGTCTGCATATAGCAGAAGTAATTAACTCATACCTCATTACCTGTAATGTAGCATACAAGGAAAAGTAATGCAGTGATTTTGCAATACTTAATACAAATAGTATGTTACTCCATAACTTCTAGGTAATGCTGAAGGGAGGCGATCACTTACCTCCTATCTCATTCCATGTTAAATGTAAGGCGTTTTATGCATAGTAAGGTAATATAGTCGGAAGTAGTGGTCATTACAAGGTAATTGATGCTTCATATATTCGGAATATATTCCATCCGCTACTGGGCGAATTTCTATCTGCGATTCGCTACTAAAACGAAACGAAATCGAGCCATTTTTGAAACGTATGGTAACAGGTGATGAAAAAAGGATCACGTGCGATAATATTGTTCGAAAACGGTCGTGGTCGAAAAAAGGTAAAGCTCCAAGAATGGTGTCAGTGCTAGGATTGACTACAAGGATGGTGATGCTGTGCCACATACATCTTTATTGACCCGACAAAAAAAATTTAACTGGGAAGTTTAGATGCATCCACCGTACAGTCCTGACATTGCACCGTCAGATTATCATTTGTTCTGATCTCTTCCACACTCCCTTGCTGGGAAGAAATTAACCTCATAAGATGACTGCGAAAACCACCTGCATCAGTTTTTCAACGATAAAAGCCCGGAATTTTACAATAAAGGAATCATGGTCTTAACCCAAAAATGGCAGGAGGTAGTTGAAAAAAATGGACAATATTTGGATTAGTAAAATCATTTTTTTTTTTAAATAAAATTTGGTTTATTTTTACTAAAAAAATGCCGAATATTTTTTCCCCAACGCAATACCTAAACATCTGAGGAATATATTTCCAAAAATTAAAGTCAATCAGAGCAAAACTCACGAAGTTATTGACTAATTAGTATACTCTCCTTTGCCATTGTAGCTAATACTTTGAAAATTTTAACCACAGGTATGCGGGAGTTTTACAGGAAATTAATTTATGCAAAAATAAACAATTTCTCGCATTTAAGTAGTTTATAATACTACAACCTAAAATGCTTCTACTCTCTTCAGATACATGGTCAAAGCGTCTCAGGCCAAACACGTATCTTGCTGCATCATTAAAAGCAACCTGAATTTTATGCGAAGAGTGCGAGTCAAGATTGCTGTATATTAGTTCTGAGTAAGATATGATTGGAAGTATTAATTGTACAACAAGCCTCTTTTTTGTCTCAATCGGAGTAAATTTAGCAGACATTCGCAAACATCGAAGCGTGTAGTAAGCTCGTTGAACAATATTGTTAACATGATCAGAGGATGAAAGTCGACAGTTAATATTAAAACCTAAACTTTTAACTTTATCAACCATTAGTAGGCAATTATTACTTAAAAAGATCTGTGGTATTTGTTGGTGGTCAAGTTTATCCCTGGAGATAGGAAGAACATATGATTTTTTGGCATTAAGAGGCATAGATCATTATCTGATGCCCACTTTGCGATTGCAGTTAGGTCTTCATTTAGTCTACAACATAAGTTCTCAACAAGTCCGATGCGATTGGATGTATATAACTGAATATCATCTGCATAGCCGTGCATTCTTACGTTATTGCACACTTTAAAAATATCATTAATAAAAATACTAAAGAGCAAAGGCCCAAGAATTGAGCCTTGGGGCACACCCATTTTAACATCGTTATAATCAGAAAAACAGTTGCCAATCTTTACTCTTTGCTTTCTTCCATTAAGATAGTTGGCAATAAAGTTAAATGCACTACTAGTAAAACCAACTTGAGATATTGCACTTTTGTTAATTTTGTATGGGAGGTGGGTGAAGAGCGTGTTTGATCTAAATGAAAATTTGTGTAATGTTTTAAATTGATGAAATAAGGACACATGCTGAATTTCATGTACCTATGATGATTCCATCTATTTTTGTCCCTCATCTCATAGACCTCGTTACACTGTGCGTCATAAGTCACCCACTATTACTACTGTTTTCTAGATATTTACTTGAAATTGTTATTTTAACTTTTAGCTTACATTTAATTCTCCAAATTATTATAAGCAAAACTTTTAACTAAGCTTAACTTTTGGCTTAAGCTTAGTGTCTTTTGCATTGTATTGTAAACACATACTTTTTCTCGAAATCTTTTAACTCAATTCAGCTAAACACAAGCAAAGTAACATAGTTTCTTTTGTTTCATTGCATTTAATTATCAGCTAAATGTTTAATGAATATTCAAATAATACATCATTTCTTATAAACAAAACAACACAAGCAATTGTACAAATCAAAGACTTTCTTTCCGCACACTGCCTCACACTTCCTCACACACATTCCAAGATTACCAACATTTTGAAATAAAGTCTATTTTATTTGAGTATAGAAATAAAATAACATCAGATGTTGGAATAACCTATAGATTATCTTTGTCATTATTTGTGCTGTTGTATTTTGCTGATAGATACACAGCTAGGTGCCTGTGCTGAGTTTTCCATGTTGTTTTTTTTTTCTGTATTTGCTAAAATATTTACAAGTTCTATAGAAATCAAAATAAGAAAAAAAAACATAAAAACTTAATTTAAACAAAACTTGTTAAAATTTTTACAACAAATGTACACAAGAACTTGCTAGCGCATTGCAAGTTTCACAACTCATCGCTTTTCAGTGGAAAAGTATCTCTGTATCTCTGCAATGTATCTGATGGTGATAGCTACATTTTTCCCTACTTTCATATATAGTATGTACATTGCTGCAGCTGCCCATTTATTTCTCATTTACATTGGTTAGTTTATTTCTTACTTAAACTAACCTGAAATGAACAAACATTCCTGCGTTTCGTGCCTCAAACGAAATTGAAATAAAAAACATCAAATAAAATTCAAATTGTTCCTGCGCTGGAATTTCAACATAAATATGCCATTTTGTCCCTTTTTTTTTTTGTTATTTAATTTTTGCTTTATGTTACATACTTTTATTTTCTTAGGCTGTCATTTTTTTCGCCTCTTCTGCTGCGTTGAACCACAACGTGCACGTTTTTTCATGATTGAAAGGTGCGCATTTTTTACCTGCTGTAGTGAATAATTTATAAAAATTTAAATTTTTTTGTACCTTTTGTTAGTTTTTTATTTTTTTTTTTTTTATTTTTTTTTGTGTGTGTGTCATTCCAAAATGTGTGCGCCATTTTTATAAATACTTTATTTCGGTTTAACTTCGACGCTGTCCTGAGTTTAATTAAATGAAAAATTTTTGCCATTCGTTGTTTTGATTTTTTGTTATTTTTTGCTGTCAATATTGCAATATTAAAAAAACAATGTTACAAGAAGTTTTACGTTGTTACGGCTGATATGAAATATAAAAAATGTGTTATTGCATACCTAGATAATTTAACTTATTTCGTGGCCAATTAACAAAGTTCTAGGCAATTATCTCATTTCAAGTAACAAAGAAAAGAATTGTTTTTTCAAAAAAAATGTTTCAATAATGAAAGACGTAGGAAAAGCTCTACAGAAGTTCAACAAAAACAAGAATTGTAAAATTAAAAACATACACTTAGCGACACTACTAGCGCCGCACTTGATTTCTTGCAATAGAACTTTAATTCACCGTATCAGGCTTTACTGGATTTAGGCCTAGAGCAGAAACATTTTGGGCCGACAAAATTTTTGAGGTCTAAAAATTTTTGATGAAAACAAAAAGTGAGGAACGGAATCAATTTGGGTGCAACCAAGTTGACAGGAAAAAATATTTTAGTAGCTAGTGTATAAATAATCTCAAAATAAATCAATAAACTACTTTCACGAATGCTGTAAATTTTTGAGCGGCCAAATTTAGAGTGACGCCCTGCTAACTTGCTAAACTTAACAAATTTAAGTTCTGTCAAAATTTTGTATGGGAAAAGACTTAGCAGCTTGTTAGCAAGTTAACAAGCTCAGCACCGCGTTTTTGTTTAGCAAATACCATTTGTTACGTCGAAAATGACAAACTTATTGAGTATAGTGAGTAATCGTTTTGGGAATGAGTTCTAACAAGTACCAAATTATTTTTGATTTGCAGATTTGCAGAGTCTAAAACTGCCCTTTATTAATAAAAAAAAATAAATATTTTGTAATGGAGCTGGTAGAGATTTAAAAGATTTCAAAGTTTCTGATTAGCAAATGTATCAAAAGTGTTAACGCACTGTAATATTAAAATTAAAATACATTTTTGGTTACTGAGTACTGCTTAGACGAGTTATTAAACCACATGTTTTTAGCTCTAGACGTCCCACAGAGGGATATTTAGTCAGTATTTTTGGCTTAAAATTCAAAAAATCAAATGGAAGCTACAAACTTTTTTTTATACCGGTTTTAAGTTAATAAAATTCTGCGTCACAAGCAAAAAAAAATAATACTTTAAGAGTAAGTAATTAATACTTAAGCTGTCAAAATTACCTTTTTTTTGCTTTCGTTCGCGCGCAGTGGACAATCGCAATTATTTGGTATTTTTGAAAAATTATCAACTTTTCCATCAATGTATCAACCACTATCTTGTCATGTGCTGTAGTGAAGCTAAAATTCTGAGATTATCCAACGAAATATCAACAAATTTTGTATTTTTTGAAAATTTGAAAATTTTAGCTCCGCTACAGCACATGACACGATAGTGGTTGATATATAGATAGAAAATTTGATACTTTTTCTAAAATACAAAATAATATTTTTTATTTTATGGTGAGTAGTTTAGATTCTAGATTAGGGCTGCCATACGTCCTGGTTTTCCAGGATTGTCCTGGTTTTAGACCAATTGTTCTGGTGTCCTGATCCACCCTTAAATTTTCCTGGTTTTTTGATACAGGTCAATGCAGACAAAAATTTTATTTTTGCTGATTTTTGTTATGAACAGAGTTTAAGCTTTCTGTTATAACGCTGTTTACGTGAAGCAACTAATCGATTTCAATAAAGTTAAACGAGAGACAACTCTGATTCAAATATTGTTTCAACTAGTTGCTGTAAAAATGTCCACCGTGTAAACAACTTTTATAAGTAATCGAAAACCGATTACAAATTGTTTTCTCTAACATGTTAAACATCTGTTTTCATTTGTGCATTGCTGGTTTCGCGTTGAGCTGGAGTTTCAATATCTGGTGAGTTTTCATATTTATTTTTATTTTATTTGTTTAAGACATAAATTTTTATTTTAAAGGAAATGCCTAAAAGACAGTGCAAGTTCCTGGACAGGTACACGACTGAGTGGAGTTTTATAAAAAGAGGCAAAAATGATTATGAAGCGCATTGTATGGTATGTGGAAGTGATATTTGCATTGGCAATGGCGGTAAGGCAAGCATTCAAGACCATATCAAAAGCGCTAAACATTCATCCAAGTTATCTATTGCATCACAGTCAAAAGAAATTTGTTCTTTTATGATTAAAAAAAATACAAAACTTGAGCGTTTGATACATGTTGCAGAACTAACGAGCGCCTTCAGGATAATAAATCATCATCAGTCATTCAACTCTATGGATTGTTCAACAAAACTGGATTCCTTATTATATCCCGATTCAGAAATTGCTTCAAAACAATCTAACGCCAGAACCAAAGCTACTGCTCTTGTAAGGAATGTTTTGGCACCACACTCAGTTGCAGAATTTATCTCAGTGCTTAGATATGTTCCATTCTATGGAATATCTACTGATTCCAGTAACCACAAAGCTGAGAAAATCTTCCTTCTTCTTATCCATTATTTCACCGAAACGCATGGCTTAAACATTAGACTACTAAAAATAAGCTCATTGCCCAATGAAACATCAGACACAATAGCAGGATTTTGCGTCGATTCCTTAAAAAGTGCTGGCATTCCACTGGAAAATCTAACTGCATTTGGAGCTGATAATACAAATACTAATTTTGGGGGTAGACAAAGGCATGGCGTAAATAGCATTTTTTACAAGTTGAAGGGCGTATTGGGTAGAGACATAGAGGGAATTGGTTGCTCGGCTCATATTCTTCATAATACGCTTTCAAGTGCTGCAGATGTGCTCTCAATTGATGTTGAATCAATTGTCCTGAAGATTTTTAAGTATTTTTGTATATACACGGTAAGAACTGAGCAACTTTAAGAGTTCTGTGAAAATGCAAAAATTACGTTTAACCTTAATCCTTTCACATACAAGGATTCGGTGGTTGTCATTACTGCCTGCAATAGAGCGTATATTGCAACTTTGGAAACCTCTTAAAGAATTTTTTGAAGTTGAAAAAGGAGCACCTAAATTAATGACCGACTTTTTTTCAAATCCGTTAGCAGAAATATACTTTACGTTTGTACACAGACAAGCATTCGTTATTGAAAAACAAATTAAAAAAAATTGAAAAAAGAAATATTACGGTAATGGAAGTTCAATTAATTGTAAATGATACTCTACGTGATTTAAAAGAGAGATTCAAAAACAATTTTATAGGAATGCAAACACAAATAGCTTTGAATGTCTTAAAAAAAAGTGCTTTGGATGAAAACCAAATACCAGCTTTTGAAAAGGATACTAAAAACTTTTTTACAACTGCAATTGCTTACTTAGAAGACTGGCTATCCCCATTAACAAGATATGAAATTTTTAATTGGATGACACTGTATAATATTCCTGAATGTACGGACGTTCAAAAAACAATTACTTTTTTGCATGAAAAAAATGTATTCATGTCTGATAAATGTTTCAAAGAAGTTTTATATCTTAAATCATTTTTATATAAAAATCAAGAAGCTTTAAAAACCAAAGACACATTAGAAAAGTGGTTATATTTTTTCGAAAAAACTTCTGAACAAGAAAGAAAGAAAAATTTATTAATGAGGGTACAGTATTTATACGCAATTCCGAGTCATAACGCTCACGTAGAGCGTGTCTTTTCTTTAATATCTGCACAATGGACTAAAGAAAGAAACTCTTTAAAGACTGAAACACTGGAAAGCATTATTCAGTGTAAATTTAATTTTAATATGACATGCTGTGAATTTTATAATTATATAAAAGATGAGGACGAAGTTCTACAGAAAGTGCAATCTTCACAAAAGTATTGAGATACATATTTATAATATTTAAAGGATCTTTTTAAATGAATTTTTATTTCTGTTTATAGTTTTGTTATGTATGAATTACATGTTAAGTTTTGTACCTATTGTTGAATCTAAAATATATGTTTGATACATGTATCAAAATAATGTTCGTTTGTGATTTGTATTATAAGGGTCCTGGTCGATGGGTTCAGACTTCTGGCAGCCCTATTCTAGATCCATAATACTAAACACGTGCCAAAAACGTGAAACACCCTGTATCTTAAAAATTTTACAATATAGGAGGAAACTGAGTACGGTGTTGGAACGAGTGTTGCAAGTACATATAGGAATGAAAATGGATTTACCGGATCCGAAATTTGTAGACTAGTATTATTTATCGAAACATGTCTGAATATAAGGTTACTGCTATTATTTTGACCGCAGCTGTATATATATTTTCATATTTTAACTGAAAAATAAAAATAATTCCTTCAAAACAAAAAAATCCCACAAAAACAAAAAAAATCCCATGTGAATTAAAAAAAACATACCCAATTAAAAAATCCCTTGGGAATTGCCATTTCCCACGGCAATTAAAAATAACCACAAATGGGATTTCTCCCACAAAGGTGGCAACCGTGTATTAACGGTAACGCACAGAATCGATCTGTTAAATGGTAAAATAAATTTGCATTTCCATTAATATGTAATGGGGAAAAAATTGCACTACCATTAGTATGTAATGGTAATGGAAAAAAATTGCATTAAAACTAAAATTTATTAGTAATGGAAGAAATTTACATTACCACTAAAATTTCAAAAATTTCCACCAGTAAAAAAATTTTAAAGTATAAAATTCTGTTAGTGGCGTGGTTTCTTTTCAATAAAAAAATTGCTGATCAAGAAAACTCATTGATTGAAAGGGTAACTAAAATATCTAATATTAGCTTAGTATGCTGTAGGAACGAACATTTTTGGGCATAAATGCCCAAATTTTGGTGTAGAGTCAAAATTTTTGTGTGGAGAAGAAGCACTTGCTGGTTGACAGATTCATATTTTGATTGCTGCAATTTTATATCGTATAAAAGGCAAGACTACACATTAATAAACTATATAAATGCAACAAAAAATTTGATAAATAACAAATTCAACACTTAAACATACTTACTGCTTATTTTTTATTGTTGCATTGGAAATTTCCGCGCCAATTAAATGTACGGGCATATAATCGGCAGCGAAATTTTGATATTTCAACTCTCCACTTACAAATGGAAATTTGGCAACATAGCAATAATTTTCGCTTCTACAGCGTACTAGCTGGCGAAAAAAATATCCCTGCCTGTTCGTTGTCAAAAATCTCAATGTATTTCTTATGGAAATTTTTTTTTTCGTTCCTACAGCATACTAAGATTGAGGAAGCAATTGTGAAATCAAAAACAAATTTTGATAGTAGCTAACATTCATTAGCATTTTTTAATACAAGCATTTCTAAATTCGTGTCGCTAAGTTTTTATCTTTGCGATAGATTGGTAATTTTTTTTTAATTTTAGTGGTAATGTAAATTTCTTCCATTACCATTAAAAATTCAGTGGTAATGCAAATTTTTTGAATTAGAAGTTGGTTTTCTAAAATTAGAAAAGAATTAGAAAACAGTAGAACAAAATGCTTTGGGAAAACTCAGTGTCTGGGCTGCCAGGTGCGACCTAGGAGTCAACCCTTTCACCACAAAAGCCAAAGCGCCACAATTTACTCTTCTAAAGCTAAACAACCAACCTCTTACACTATCCAGCAGCGCAAAATATCTAGTTGTCATTCTGGATTCTAAGCTAAGCTGAAAAACTAACATCGAACAAAGCGCCAAGAAGGCACGCATAGCCTTCTACGCCTGCAAAAAGACCTTTGGTAGAAAATGGGGTCTCCAACCGAATATGGTTTTATGGCTATATACAGCGGTAGTGCGTCCTTTCTTGTCGTATGGTGACCTGCACTGAACAAAGCATTAAACACAACAAAACTTGCTCGGATCCAGCGATCAGCGGGTACAGGTATCACAGGGGGTATCCGCTCATGCCCTATTGATGCACTTAACGTCTTGACACATTTACTTCCCATAGATCTACTCATTAAGCTTACCGCAACAAACATTGCAGTCAGACTCAGAGAGTCCTACAACTGTCGGAATAGGCCATATGTGCACAGCAACATTCTAAATCCGCTACCTCGGGAACTGATTCCTAGAAACACGGACTACGACACTCCCAAACTCGACTTCACGAAATCCTTTATAACCAAGTTTTGCACCAGGGTAGAGTGGCGAAATTGGGGAATTGATCTAGTCTTCGATGTGTCCTTTTACACTGATGGCTCCAAGATGGAGTGGGAGCTGGCATATACTCTGAGAAACTGTGGGTGGCGGATGCTTTTCGTCTGCCAAACTCAATGCAGCTATTCTGACGGATAGCCAAGCCGCCATAAAAGATTTAGCTGCGATCAGTACCAACTCCGAACTGGTAAGGCAGTGTTAGGATGAACTGGCCCGGCTAAGTCACCAACTTAGCATTATCATAATCTGGGTTCCCGGCCATAGGAACATTTATGGTAATGAAAAGGCGGATGAATTGGCTAGGCGGTGTTCCTCTCTTGACGTTTCAATGAGGAATTCACTCTTAGTACTGACTACCAACCTGCAACACATCAAGGAAATTATGGACCCTTTAGAACCTAGCTAGGAATTCAAAACCCCGGAATGACATAGCCAGAATAACGGCTGTAACCCAAATATACACAATTCTCACAATTTACTTTTCATGATCAAAATTATCTGCACTGTTGTGGTCTCTTTAGTGACACGTGATTATAGTTGCCACATGTAAAATTATTAGGAGTATTCACGATATAAACCATATCACGATATACACCATATTGTGAGAAATTTTTACAACTTTACAACAATATTTACGAGCTATTCTAAACGAACCTTCAATGAAGCTCTGTATTTTGTAAATCAGCTGATTTTTGTATGTACTTTTGTTTGGAAATATAAATTAAAATCATGAAGAAAATCATAAAAAAGTTGAAACGAAACACTAAATTATATTAATTTTTATTAAATAAATTCACATCACAGCCGGTAGCTTTCTCTATGTTGAGTAGAAATGCTTTTGCGATCAGCTAATCAAATACTCAATGAATGCAATAGGGTTTCGTCTTAGTATTTTTGCTACAGGGTTGTTGTTTTTTAAATACTGTGCATTTTGTTTTTGTAATTTTACAAAACTTACTACAAATATGAAATTGACCAAAAATACACAATGCAAGGGCAAACACACCACATCGTGAATACCCCTATTGTATATTCTTGCCGTGAGTTGCACGATTGGCATCAATAGCAGGGTCGTGTTTACATGAAGAGAGAATTCACCCTCGCGTACAAATTTAAAATCACTTAGGTGTAAAACAAAAAATTTATTTTCGTCAGAATAAAAAAAACATAGCCGAAAAAATAGCCAAATAAAAAATAAAATCGCCAAATAGCCAAATAAAAAATAAAATGTTTTTTTAAAAGGCTAGTTTTTTGCAAATAAATTGAAAAATAAAAATGAAAATTCAAAAAAATGAAGTTTTTTTCATTTATTTTTAGTTTGCCGACGTTTCGGAGTTTTTTTGACTCCTTCTTCAGGGCGCATTTCTTTACTAACTAAAGTTAAATTTTCCTTAGCAATTAACATATTACCATCCACATACATTTAACTTTCATTTGGAGAAGTAGTCAGAAAAACTCCGAAACGTTGAAAAACTAAAAATAAATTAAAAACTTAAAATTCCATAAGTTTGAATTTTTATTTTTATTTTTCAAACGGTCCACAGAGGAGTATTTAGTCGACTTTTTGGATTAATATTAAAATAATCAAATGACAGCTACAAACTTTTTTTGGATTTTGGATTTGGTTTTAAGTTAATAAAATTCTGCGTCACAAGCAAAAAAATAATACTTTAAGAGTACTAGTTCAAAAGTTACAAGCTGTCAAACTTAACTTTTTTTGCTTTCGTTCGCGCGCAGTGGAGAATCGCAATTTTTCAGCATTTTTATATAAAATTCTTATTTAAAACAAATTCTTTTTTGCAATATTTTTTGATGGAACCTTCAACTTCAGGTTATTATTGTTTTAACACCTTAAAAATTAATTAGATAAAGTGCTGGAAATATTTTTTTTTTTGTTTCTATTAAAAAATGTGTCAAAAAATTCCGATATTTTGCTATGCATGTGGAGTTAAAATTTATTTTTTGTGTTCTGTTGTCATCTTAAAATGATTTTCTTTTAATATGAACTGTTATTTTAAAGTATTTAAAATTTTGTTGTGCTATTTTGTGCGTTTTAGAATATATTAAACTTTTTGCAAACAAACTGCAATCACTTTTATCAAATTAAGCAAGTGCAACTACTAAAAAGTGTGTTTGTTGTTACTACGCTGCTCATTTATTTGTTGTGGTTTTTTTTTTTTGTGTTTTTGTTTTGTTTTAAATTTTTTTTTTTATTTTTCCTTTAATTTTGTAGCCATACCCTACAGTCTGTATATCTTTAATATTTTCATGGTAAAAGCTTAAATGTTATTGAGGAGCTAACATTCAAAACATGATACGTCACAAAAACAACTTTCCCTACATGTATTTTCTGAAATCGTATTCCCTATTATTAGGATTACTACCGCAGTACTTAAATGAAAATTTTTTGTGACAAATCTCTTTTTGAATGTTATTTCTTCAAATATACATATAATACACTTTTACAAAATTCTGCATTTATTAATACTAATCTGTATTTTATTAATTAATATGATTTCTTCATATATATGGAATACGAATTTGGCTTTGAAATATTTAAGACATTAAAAACTCTTAATAAATAATGTTTAATGTAGCGTGTACCACTTATCGACAATGCGGAATAGTTGCAATTTCTCCGTTAAATCTGTGTTTAGTTTGTTGGTATTTTAAATGACAATCGTATGCTTTGAAGCAATTAATATTATGTTATATGGGTATTCAGGTGTTCATTTAGTTTTAATATGAAAATTAAATGTGCTGTCTATTTTTTAGAAACTGCTTCTAATACATTTTTTATAACTCGCCAAAAGTTGCATGATATAATGAAAACCTCTGGGCATTCTAAATTTAATGATAACTTTCAGTATTTGAGAGATGAAATGAAGCGATGAATTTTTCCTGCGAAGAAATATGAGGAAGGCTTCGCAGAAATAATAAATCAGTCAGAATTCATACATTCAAGTTACGTTGGACAAGAGCACATAGAATTGAGGCAACGTTTTTGAGTTCTAATCGCAATTGATTAGCTTCTTCAATATCTTTCACTACCCCTAATCCTCAAAAACGTGGGCGAAAGGTAATTTCTTTTGAAGATTCTTCTGAAAAACTGAAAATAGCAAAATGTAAACAATTAAGAGAGTCTACTTCCTTATCAGTTTTGGCATATGCCACAAAAATGAGTTTGCGAGCTGAATGTCATATAGAAGCTTAAAAATTGTTGCATGAAGTGACAACTTCATCACCTCTAAGAGCAAGTAAATATAGGCAAAGTTTTGAAAAATATAAGAAGGAAACAAAGATTAGTAATGAAGACGCTCTTGCTATGCTTGTAGAAGCTAAATTATCACGTCATCAATACAATGTTATCAAAAGTGCTGCACCCAAAAAGTTTCCTTACTATACCGTACAGTCAGCCAAAAAATACTGCTATCCTGCGCTAGAATTTATTAAAATGTCTGAAACTTCGTGTGAATCACATTTGCAAACTTTGCTAAATCATACCGTCCAACGCTTGATAATATTGCAAAATCCCGTGATAGATGATTTGCAAAGTAAGGAGTTATCTAATTTTTGTTTATTTACAAAGTGGGGTTTTGACGGAAGTTCGGGCTACAGCACATCAAATAAGCAAGCCTTCCAGGACCCTGATGCGAATGATTCATCAATATTCATTTCCTCTATTGTTCCTATACAAATACTTTGCCGATCTAAAGTTATTTGGCAAAATCCTCGCCCATCTTCAACAAGATTTTGTCAACCAATTTGCATGCAATTTATTAAAGAAACTGCAGAGGTATCAAGAAAAGAAATAGACCGAGTAGAAGCAGAAATAAGATACCTCCAAACATCTGCTGTATGTTATGTTAACTTATGTTAACCTTATGTTAACCATGATAGACGGCAAGGTGTACCGTTTCAGGACTTACTAAAACTTCATCTACACAAAGGTGCTATCTATGTGCTTCAACTATTAAAGAGTTCAATTCTATTGATGCAAATTAAAAAATAAGTCAAAGTCGAAAATCTTCAATTTGGTTTATCGATTCTACACGGTTAGATAAGATTTTTCGAATGCTTGCTTCATTTGGCAGCTAAGCTTATGGCTTATAAGAGTGCAATTGGAAAAGCAGTCTATGTTAGAAAATAAATCCAGAATTCAGAGAGAGTTCAAGGAAAAAATTGGGTTGGTAATTAATAAAACGGCCACTTCGTCATTTTGTATGAGAAGTAGGTAGAGTTTTCATTTGACTGTAAGAAATTTCAAACTCAGAATGCATAATAAAAATTAAAATTTATGTGTAAAATTTAAAGTCCATATATTACGTCCTCTTTTAAAATATCTTTGCCTGGTGATCTTTTTCACATGGTATTGGATCAAAAGTTTTGGCCTGACAATACGATGGTGCATGAATTTATTTCTAGACCTCGGCCTACAACTTCCTTGGCTACTTTTCCGGTTTTTAACAAGAATCAAAAAAACTAGATTGTTTCTTTGAGTTCCTTATCCTTTACCAAAACGTTCGTGGCATTAACACAAAACTAAATAATTTATTAATTTTGAGTCACTTTTAGCGAGACTTGGCTGAAACCTAACACTCTAAATACTGAAATTCTGTGCAACAAATTTAACATATACCGCAAAGATAGAAACTCCATTCCTGGTATTTGCTCTAAAGGCGGGGGTGTGTTGATTGCAGTCAAAGCGACACATTTCTCTGAAGAGTTATTAATTCTAGAATCCTTGGACATTGAATTCTGTTGTGTTCATGTTAAGTTTGGTTCCTTGAGCCTTTTTATTACATGCTCATTAGGGCGGGTCAAATTCTGGCTCAGCGAAATTCGTAAAATACATGTAATTTCAAGACTTTTTCTCCACTACAGCATATACAAATTCTGAAAAAAAGCTGTGCGGACTTTCGTAAATAGATTCATACACATACATTCATACATTCATATTTTATAATTGAGAACAAAATCTATTTACGAAAGTCCGCACAACTTTTTTTCAGAATTTGTATATGCTGTAGTGGAGAAAAAGTCTTGAAATTACATGTATTTTACGAATTTCGCTGAGCCAGACCTCCAAAAAATTCGTCCATACAAATTGACCCGCCCTAATGCTCATATATTCCTCCCCTTTCTACTTTAGAAGTTTATAGCAAACATTTGGCTTCTATTAGTAAAGTTTGCTCAAAACTGCAATCTAATGATCATATTTTATTAACTGGAGATTTTAACCTGCCAAACGTTTCTTGGAACTGCTGTTCTGAAATTCCTGGAATATTTTTACCTTCATCTGAATGTTCGTCCGATAATTATTTTTTAAACGAGCTCTCAATCCAAGGCCTGTTCCAACTTAACTGCATCTTTAACAAAAATAATCGTTTGCTTGATCTGGTGTTTTTTGATGACAGCAATATCGCTTCTGTGTCTAAATCAGATCCTCTGGTTACACCCGATTATTCTCATCATCCAACATTAGAAATTATTTTAAATTTTCCAAAACCATCTGTGCAGTACTATGATTCTTAACCGCCTATTGAGTTTAACTTTAAAAAAACAAACTACGTGATTTTGAAAAATAACTTGTCTAATATAAACTGGAATTCTATTCTAAATATTAATACAAAAAGTTTATCTTCTCAGAGTCTTGATGATGCGGTATATGCGTTTAATAGAACGCTCAATGATTGTTTTCTTAAGGCTGTTCCGCAAAGGAAAGCCTCTTTGACATCGGGTCTGGTATGGTACACAAATGAATTAAAAAAAATGAGAAACTTGAAATCTAAATACTATAAAAAATACCAAAAAACACATAACATATGTGATTTTGGATGCATAAATACAGTTACCAACAGTTATGCAAACAATCCTATAATATCTACTTAACAAAAGTAAAATTAAACATCAAATCTGATGCTAAATCCTTCTGGAACTTTGTTAACACAAAACGTAAGATTGATTCCTATCCTTCTTTTATGAAGTATAATTCTGTTGAGTCTGATAATTATAATAGTATTTTCAATCTTTTTGCTGACTTTTTCAAGACGACCTATTCATCATCGTCCTATGATTATTTAAGTTATCCTTTCAATATTCAATCTGGGGATATTTATTTCCCAATAATTGACACAAACACAGTCTTATCATTTTTAAAAAATATTAAATCATCATATAAAAGTGGTCCTGATAACATACCTTCATGTATATTAAAATACTGCTGTGAAGAATTAGTAACTCCAATCTCTTTACTATTTACTTCATCATTAAAATCCTGCTATTTTCCTGCAGCCTGGAAGCATTCATTTATCATTCCGCTGCATAAATCCGGAAATAGGTCTTTAATTGATAACTACCGTGGCATAGCGAAATTAAGCGCTTTGCCTAAACTTTTAGAGGCAATTGTTACATCACAACTATCGCATCGCGTTAAATCTTTAATGTCTCCTTTCCAACATGGATTCCTTTCTGAAAAATCCACTGTTACTAACCTTCTCGAATTTACATCAAAAACTATAGAAAACTTTGGAAAAGGCATGCAGACTGATGTTATTTATACGGATTTTAGCAAAGCTTTTGACGTTGTAAATCACAAACTATTGATCTTAAAATAACATCTTGTTGGATTTCCTATACCGTTGGTAAAGTGGATTGAATCTTACTTAAGCAATAGAACACAGTCTGTTATTTTTAAGCTCAAGAAATTACATGAGTTTCCTGTTACTTCAGGAGTACCTCAAGGAAGTCATCTTGGGCCCCTTCTGTTTCTACTTTTTATAAACGATTTGCCATCTGTCGTAATGCATTCTAGCATCTTAATGTTTGCTGACGACGTCAAACTCTTCCTTTCTTTTAAAAATGATAATGACGCTGTATTTTTGCAAGCCGACATTGATCATCTTCATAACTGGTGCAAAATGAACCGTATGAACCTCAACATGAAGAGATGCAAGCATATGTCTTTCTCGCGCAATTGAATGTACCTTCAAAATTTGTGGTTATCCATTGCAGTCCTTAGATATTTTCAATGATCTTGGAGTTACAATGGATCCTAAACTACGCTTTAATATTCATGTAAATAAAATAATAAATAGAGCAAATAGTACTTGAGGATTTATTAAACGTTGGGCAAAAGAGTTTAATGATCCATTCATAACTAAAACCTTATTCACTTCTCTAGTGCGGCCTATCTTAGAATACGCTTCAGTTGTTTGGTGCCCACGATACGGTTGTTACATAGACGACATTGAATCAGTGCAGAAACAATTTCTTTTGTTTTGCTTAAGCTATCTTTATTGTTATACTGATTTTCACTTACCATCTTATGAATATCGGTTACAACTCTTAAATCTTCCTTCTTTAAAAAATCGGAGAATTATGATAAATGCTTGTTGGATTACAAAACTTTTACATGGATATGTCAACAGTCCATATTTATTGAGTAAAGTATATTTTAATATTCCTCTTCGTCCTAGAAGATCTTTTGAGTTACTCCACATGAACTTTTCTAGAACTAATTATTTGCAAAATGAACCTCTTAGAAGCGCTTGCGGTGATTTTAATTTTGTATCTGATGCTATATCCTTAAGTGAATCCATGGACTCAATCAAACATAAAATTATAGATTACCTGCAGTACCGACGTTGATTATGTTAAGTTTTTTCAAACATATATCTGATGCATCTGGTGATTTGTAAACACATTAATATAACAATCTAAATGGATAAATGGACCTAAGCGTAAAATGGAAAATTTTGGTGTATAAACATCTAAGTAATCTGAATGGACCTAAACCTGGGATCTTCAATTGCCTCATATCTTCATGATGATTGTAACTACACTTGTCGACGGTACCGTGGTGTCTTGGTGTCTTTTTACCTCTTGAAACACTACGTTAGATCGATTTGTAATATATTAATATGAGTGGCCGATAAGACCTAGTTTGTCTTGGTGCCTGCGTTCGCAACTGGTTTTCTTTATTTAATGAAAATTGGTTTGGTGAAGTTGACCTTCGAGTCGAGTAACCACCCTGTAACCAGTAACCACCCTGTCAAGCCAGGATTTCACTGGCTTCAGGGAGACAGAACGATATATATTATATATATACCTATTGGAGTGGTGTTTTATTGGGTATGAGACCTTGTTTGTCACACGACTCCGCCGGATACAAAAATTGTTGCTAACTTGACCTTGTTTGTCTTGAAAACGCAACCCTGCTTTGCTGTCTGATATTACCGATTTTGACTTAACTTTTTTTTTTGCTATTTTTTATACTTTAATAAAATTATATCCTTTAAGCAATTTATTAAAACTTTTTAGTTTGTTAATAATACATGATTTCAATCAAAATCATACTTTTTATTTTTGAATTGTATTAAATATCTTATTTTATAATTTTTAATTTGCTATAAAACCTGTTAAGGTTTAGCAATCAAATCAATAAATAAATAAATAAATAAATATTAATTTTTGTTGAATTTTACAAATTTTGATAAAGTAACTTGGTATGGGAGGTAGGTGTGGTTTTCACCCGATTTAGCTGAATTCCATACCTAAAGCGGGTGTTAAAAATCAAAGATCACGTACAAAATTTCAAGTACATATATTAAGTTTCGTAAAATTACAAGAGATTTTACCGTTTTTAAAATGTCACTTTGTATGGGAGGTAGGCGTAGTTTTCATCCGATTTGATTCATTTGCTATCTTGATCTTTATATTTTAGATACAAGCTTAAATACCAAATTTCATTACTATAGCTTCAAAATCACGCCTGTAATCGTGTCGACAAACAGACGGACGGACGGAAAATTTTGTTTTCTTATTAGAACACATTCTAATTAAAAAACAGACAAAAGCTACCTCCGTCTTCTAGGTGCATTGATATCCATTTTCAGGGTAAAATACCCCACTGTGCGTCCGTCAGCTGATTTTTACACAGTAAAAAATATGAGGATAAATTTTATACTATTTGGTGTACATATAAATCCAAACCAAAAATGTTTTAAAATTTATACCATCAGATCTTTTAAATTTTTCCAGACCATTTTTTTCGTCAGACCAATCGAAACTACTATATTTTTAAATTTCCCGATTTCGGTGAATTTTTTACTTTCGAACCAGAATATATTCTGATTTACACATGATATTTACATAAAATTTTTAAATTATATTTGTTTTATTATTTTTATAATATTGAGTGGTATAAAATTTATGAATTATTTGGAATAAAAAAAGTTTATACAACACAAATGTTATAAAAAAAGATAAAATTTACCCTCAAATTTTTTACTGTGTACATATCAGTTTAGCACTTGATTGTAAAATATCGTAGCAGATGCGTTCACATCAACAGCTGCTATCTTCAACAATTTAGCAAGACTTAACAAATTTTACTGAAAACCATTATTGTGTTCTATATCACAAAATTTTAAAAAAATGAGAAAAGACTGATTTTTAGGCAAACTTTTCGAGATCTCTCGATCTTAATAGTCAGTTTGCTCTTATTTTTTATAGTTTTCAAAATATGAAACATCGACTTTGTGCCATACAACACAACTTTAGTGACAAGCTTTGTAACCTATTAGGGGTATTCTCCATGTCTAGGATATGCCCGTTGTACGGTGCAAGAACAGGAAATATACAATCCGTGCACCGCCGCAACAACATGATAACACAACAAAAAAAAATAAAAATCAATATATACCACTTCGTTTTCTTTCTCAATTTCATTTTAAAATTTAATTTATTCAATTTTTTTTTTTTATATTGATTTAATTTTGGACTTTAATTTTAGTGTCTTACTAGCTGATATATCCGGTGTTACTCGAGAGTAATTTATATAAACATTTTAATATACGATTAAATGTTTTTTTAAATTTTGGAATTTTTAAAAACATGTTTAATTTTAAGTTTGAGACCACTACAAAAATATTAGTTAAACAATTCACCGTGCTTTTTTTAACGAACGAATAATTTTATCACTGTTTTTTCACAATCAAAAATTATTTTTTAGTTTTTAACTGAATTTACTGGTTACTGCTAAAAATTTTACTTACACTTCGCACATGGAAATCAAATTTGTAAAAAAAAGGAAAATGGATACCAAACTTCCTAATTTTTTTTTGTAGTTTTTCCAGTTGGAAAATAACAATTGGTTTGTGCCTAAAATAAAAAAAATAAAATAAACTAAGTCTGATAGTTAATTTCGTAAATCTTATGAATTCCTTTTTTATGCGAAAAATTGTACAGTCGTTTCTGAATGTAAATTAGCAAAAAGGTGTAAGTTAAGAAAGCATTCGCTTTTTAATTTTCAATTATAGTTTAGACAGAAACCTGTTACAATATTATCGACATAAGCAATTGATAGACATAAATCCAGCTGAAAAAACTGCAAGAACAGTGCAAGAAGTGCCATTATGTTTTTTGCTGCAAGTGTAGGCTTTGTGCGAAAAAAATTAAGGCTGTGCTTTGATCTAAATGCGACCTAAACTAAATTGTGTCGTTAAGGCAGTGCTTCCTAATTTAGGAAGCATTTAGGTAGCTTGAAAATTACCTAAATTATTTAGGGAGCACTGCCTTATCGACAAATTTTTTTTATTCATTGTTTAAGTCTTTGGAAATAAACCTTACAGACTACTTAAAAATAAAAATATCTTACAAACTATTATAAGAAATAACAAAAAAATTTAGCAAAGAGTAAAAATTCATTATTATTGGAAAGAAAAAAATTATATACGAAACAAGTTATTTAGCAAATTCTTAACAGAAAATTTCGAAAAATAAAAATCTAAGTTATTTTCACTAGACAATTCATTATATGTACAATGACAAGGCACGATTTATTGGCTCATTACGTGCATAAAGAGTTCTATGAGTTTGAGAATGAAATAACGCTTAATGCCGTAAAATTCTAGCAGGAATATTCAAATTAACAAATTGTAATAACTAGTCACAGTCAGTTTGAGCTGATATAAGATCGTGAATAAATGATAACGACTGAATCTTTCTTCTACTTTTGCGAGTTTTTAAGCCAAATAGTAAAAAACGCGTTTCATAGGAAGGCAAAGGTTCTTCAAAGTGTAAAGAACGAAGCACAAAACGTGAAAATGATTTTTGAATATTTTTCAATGGAGGGCAATGGATTAAATAGAAAGGACTCCATATAAAAGAAGCATACACTAACCTTGACCTTACAAAAGAATTATAAAGACAAACCAGAGTATAAGGATCAGAAAATTCTAAACCATTTCAGTGCACAAAAGCAAGCAAGGAATATGATTTAGGAACAATATAATTTATATGATCAACAAAAGTGAACTTGGAGTCAAAAATAACTCCAAGGTCCTTAATTGAATTAAGCTCTTTAAAGGGGTTACCACAGAGGGAATATGAAAAAATTATAAAATTGTTACACTTCGTGTATCTCATAGCAAAGCACTTATTAAAATTTAACGGTAACAAATTCAAAAAAACTCCATGACAGCACATTACTAAGATCACTCTGTAAAAGAGCAGCATCATTTAGATTAGATACTTAACTGAAAAGCTTTAAATCATCTTTTACTTTTGGTTTACTTTTTGGTCATCTGACTTTTTGGTAAAAAATATAAAAACAACATTTTGGAAAAAGAAATTTCGCGAAAAAAATCAAAGAGGGTTTTTATGACAAAAACAGTAAAATAATTTTTGTGCTAAGCTGGAAGAATTTTTGCAAATAGATGATATGTCATATATGCAATTTTTAATTGATTTAATTTTTACAACAAAAACAATTTTTGAGTCATTTTTTGAGTAAAAAGTCAGTATTTTGGACATTTTTTGACATAATCATAAAACAAATATACACTGACTTAACTGTACAATTCAACTATTTTTTGTGAAGTGCTTTTATTGAACTTTTGTTTAAAAAAAAACTTAAATGAAACATATTAATGGACAGCGGAGATATTTGCATCGAAAGACCAAACTTTGATTTTCATGTCGTTTTTTTCTCATTCTTAGGTAACGATGTTTTATGAAAAAGTCGTTATATTGAAAATTTCTCCAATTTTGAAGATATGTGAATGTTCTTGATGTCAAAATAACAGAAATTTTTTAAAATTAAATACAAAAAAATCTCCGATGGAAAAAAGTTTTTAAAATAAAAAAATTACCGTTAGTTGAAAAATTTCAGAGGGGGCGTGGCAAAAACTAAGTATGTAACATTTTAAGTTGGGATGCACTTAATATGTATACCTAGTTTGAGCAAAATCCGTTGATCCGTTTAGATTTGTATAAAGGTCAAACAAACAAACAAACAAACAAACAGAAAATGAGTTTTATTACTATAGACTATAAAAACTGCACAGTTTTTTAAATGAATGTCTTCGACGATTTCAACCACTCAATTCATAAAGACAAGAAATTGAAAAAATTGTTTTTGTACATTTACGCAATCAACATTTACCTTTTAAAGAAGTGGCAGCAGTTGAAGTTTTCAAAATGTCATCAATTCCGTTTATTTGCAGTCTCATTACATCGCTCAAGCAAACTGCACCGCTTTAAAGACACAGGATTAAAAACAACACAACAAACTTGTTCCGCCTAGCAAAGCAAGCCGTGTGAATTTCTTGCTTTAATTATAGAATTTAATGAAAACCGCAGCGCTTAATGAATGTGCACACTCACACAGAAACCACCTCACACGCATACAAAGGAATGCATATGCAAATAAACAAAGGTGCTCACACGAACGCACTAGCAAACGACGAACGCAAGAGCGTATGTACACGCATTCATAAATATTCTGCAAAACGCGGTATAACGATGTGGTTTGCGCCTAAAAGCAGACTTTGAATTTCGAGTTATACGCAACCCGCATCGACCACACAGTCGACCCGCACGACGACAATACCTGCTGCAACAGCAACCAACGACTGACTACAACAACAACAATATCGCAGGCAGTACAACCATAACAATTAACATATATTAACCAAATGCGCGCACACACACATACACTTGTGTAACACTGTTGAAACGTATCCTTATGTTGAGGTCCTTGTTACTAACTCGAGCTGTGGCAGCTTGACAGTCTTCAAAATTTTTTATGATGTTTCAAATAAATTTTTTTCAAACGAAGTGTTTTGATGAGTTAGTGTCTTTGATTGTGTCTGTTTTGAATTTTCAAATACTTTTGTATGCGCGCGTACAAGGTTCAAGTTCGTTTCCGATCGTTCAACGAGTATAGAGAATTTGGTATTTTTTTTTTTTTGCCTTTTTAATGAAAACTTCAAGTTTTACACTTTTATTAGTATAAAGTTTACTGGCACAATTTATAAAAGCGACAAATTTTGACTATTTCCTAAAATTTGGCACTGTTTTCAATAATTTTACTACTATTTCTTATATTACTTTTAAATATGTATGTATGTTGGGTGTTTTTTTTTTTTTTTGCCTTTTTAATACTCAGCTACACAGTCACACGCTTTGCAATGAAGAAAATCGAATTGTTATCCGCTCGGAGGCTGAAAGCCTACTGGATTTTCGCAGACACGATTTTCCTCGAGTTGCTTGCGTTGAAAAACCAAGTGGAAAATTCACTATGCGTCGTCAGTGAATGGCAATGCTATGCCATTAACGTACTCATTCAATGGCTGCTTGAGTGTGTGGAGCCAATGAGTGTGCGAAGAGAGAGTGAGAGAGTTAGGAAAACTATCGCAAAATTTGGAATATTGCTGATTTTGTAGAGTTCAGCTCTTTGAAAAGATGCTGTGTTATCTTACTTAAGTAAATGATTTACTTTTTGCAATAACTGCTTAAAGAATACAATTTTTATTTATTAGATATATTTTAAATACACTGCAGCTTATTAGAGCCAGTAAGATATTAATAAATGATAAGGTCCTGTTTCCACAGAAAAAAGTTGTAGAGATGGTTCATTTTATGTCTTTTATAACAAACCAAATTTAAATCATTAATTAAATGGCAACTTTATGGAGTTTTTTATTAACGATTAAAGCAATTTTCATATAAAATCGTCCGATTAAACTGAATATGCTATTTAATTTTTGATAAAATAAAACTGTAAGCTCAAAAAGTAATATAATCAGGATCGTAGCTAGATTTTAGTATTGGGGTTTTTGATTACAAAAATTAATTAGTGCCAAAATAATCAGTGAACAGTAGGCTGGGTCGATTTGTATGGAGGTAGAAACATTGATGTTGCCTAGGACATTTTCTAATCTGGCATGAATAGTTATAAAAAAAGAGGGCGAAAGGGAGTAGCACTTTACCCTATCTCATCTACAATTTTGTGGATTTTTTCTTTAGGATTTTTTAAAAAAAATTTAATAAAAATTAAACTTTTATATTTAAACGTGCACAGCTAGAGCAAAACTGCCAGAAATAAAATCTACGTACCCGATTCAACCTAGAAGCAATCTCACATTTATACGTTTTTATATAAAAATTTATCGTATAAAATTCCCAAAGAAAAAAATTCACAAAATTCAAGGTATAATCTTAACGTTGCACAGTGGGTTGAAATTCCAAAAAATGGAGATTAATTCATGTAGAAATCGGAGGGAAATTTTGAATTTTGTATTAGTTAGATTGGGAACAAATAAAGGAAAAAATTCTGTCCGTCTCTCGATATTATTAAAGTCGTAATTTGAAGCTATCATCATGAAATTAGATATTTAAGCTTGTATCTAAAATGTAAAGATTAAGTTAAAAAATGAGCCAAATCAGATGAAAACCACGCCTACCTCCCATACAGAGTGACTTTATTTTAAACGTAAAATCTCTTCAAAATCTACAAAAATTAAAAAAATGCCATGAAACTTTGTACGTAAGTTTTTCTCTTCAATATAAATTTTAACAATGAAATTCGGCAAAATCAGATGAAAACCACGCCTACTTCCCAAACATAATGACGTCATCTAATTAGGAAAAACTTTCATAAATTCCTCAAAAATTACTTGATTGCATAATATAAATAATTTTAATATCTAAAATGCATTCTGAATTTGAAACTCAGAGAAGTTGGAAAAAACCACTCCTATCGTCCATACAAAGTGACGTCATCAATATAATAAAAAGTTCAAAACTTCAGCCCAGACGAAAATCATTCCTTATTACTTTTTTTTTAATAAAATTCATAACAATATTATATACGAGTAGCAAAAAATTTATGAATTTGTTAATATTCCTCCTGATACCCAAAGTCGTCATACTCCTCTGCATCGACCTCGTCACTTTCATCATTGTCACATGACAAAACAAATTAAAGACAAGAGTCTTTGTTTTTGTAAGAGTGACTATTATCGCGATTTTATATATTAAAAAAGATTCGGTTAAAAACGAGCAACTTTTTATTGCTGAATATGGAAGCTTAGATATGGAAATTTAATACAAAATTTTCATTTCTTCTTGATGATACGGTATTCTTATTTGAAACTCCACATATATTTCGAATATAGCGCAAATTTTTACATTTTTTAAACAATTTTTTTTTTCATATTTCTACACAATTTTTTAACCATTTTTTTAATCACGCTTAAATACCTGAAGTTGAAGGTTTCATAATAAAAACATCATGGTCATTTAGCGCTGTGGTCGCTGTAATCAATTTAAAAAAAATATATTTATAAACCGATAAAAGTCAACCACAGGGGGATCAAAAAAACCAGAAAAACAGGTTGATAGTTTCAGTGGTTCAGCCCTGATGGTCAAAAATACATACACACCAACGTTAAGATAATACCTTGAATTTTGTGAATTTTTGTCTTAAAGAATTTTTTACGATAAATTTTTGTACAAAAACGTATAAATGTGAAACCGGTTTGAGTTTGAATAGGTTACGAGGGTTACATTTCTGGCATCAGTTTTGTTCTAGCTGTGTAAGTTTTAAAGTTATAGATAAAATTTAAAGATAAAATTTGTTATTTTGCCTATATTTTCCTGTCAAATTATTTTAATTGGAATTTTTTTTATTGCATATGAAAAGAAACACAATTTTAAAATTTTGTTTATAGTTATTTTGTGTTTACATTTCTTTTAAAATAGATAAATTAAACACAAAACAATTATAATTAATTGAAAATTTTAGAATTTTTTTTGCCCAGTTCAGTAATTTTTTTATTATACCAGTAATGTATTTCTTATTAAAACCCTTTAATCGAAGTTATTATATTATAATTGCTTATACCCGGCGCGCTTTGCTTTGCTCTACGCTTATCTCCTGAAAAGTGGGCGCATTTACAGTGAGCCCACGCCCATTTTTAGTACAGTGTCCGACAGTAACCATACCAACTAATTTATCAAATTTTAATCCGATACGACCCAAACCGTCTGAAACGAAGCATTTTTATTTATTTGTGGGCGGTAAATAGGGTGTGGCATAAATTTTTTCGAAACAAATCGACTGCCAAAATTTCAGTTCAATCGACCCAATTTATTTTGTAGTCTTTAGCCATCATATGGTAACACACAGTGTTTTGCTAGTTATATATATTTGTGTTGATAAGCAATAATCGCTTAAGCCAACTCAAGACATAACTGATCTATTGATGCAGCTATATTCCACGCAAATAGCACTATAAACCCACAAAGTCTGGAGCTTTTAGCATGACATTAGCTAAAATTATAAAACAAAAACTAAAGACTCTTTCATAAAACTTATATGGTGATAAAAAACTTTAAAGCAAGATTTCTCGAAACTTTGAAATCCGACTTAAGGTAATAATAGTCCGGTGTGACGGCCGAAATTTCGAAGTTTTTTTCGTGAACTTTTTTTAATAAGAAAATAATATGCGATCGTTTTGTAATTTTTACGTGCTTATATTAATATTTTATAGTATACAAAATATTTTTCCTTAAATTTACATTAATTTATTTATAATTTTTAATATCTAAGTGGAGTGTTCGAAAGAATGGTGAGCTATTTCGGGGAAGCACACAGCATTCCGTAGTCATCTGAAATAAAAAAATCAAAGAGATTATTATTGTGTAGATAGACCTTATTCTAATTAACTAACCAATAATATGCATATTAAAAAAAAAACAATGGCGGACTTGTGAAAAAAAGGTACTCGAATTCTAATTTTTGTTGATAAAATGTTTAAAAAAAATTTTTTTTTAAAAAATTAAATGTTTCAAAGGTTAGGTATGTTTATCTAGAATAACTAGCTAAATTTTTAGCAAAATCGGTTGAATAGTTTTAAGACAGTGCTTCCCCGAAACAGCTTCCGAGGACTCGACTTTGACATTATATATTATAAATAAATTAATATAAAATTAAGTAAAGAAAAATTTTTTGTATACTTTAAAATACTAAATAAATATGTAAAAATTACAAAACGATCGCATTCTATTTTCTTATTAACCCTCTACCGCACTCCTTATGATCCAGAAAGAAAAAATAAATTTTTTGTTGAATTTATGTTTGAAATGGAATAATTAGACATGCTAACAAATTTTTTTTTTTCAAAAAAGTAGTTCCGTTTCCGTTAGAAGTCGTTTCTGGCTGTTCGAAGAAATGCGTGATTTCATGAGTTTTACATGTACATTTGAGAAACAATCACATAAACATAAACCAGTAGGCTATAAACTCTATAAAAAATATTTATGTAAGTAAACTTACATACACCTAACTTAGAAAAAGCAATGTTTCATTTTCTCAATTCTCTGTTTTTCTGAATTAAAAATAAAAAACTAAACGCACTCATAAACTAAACTGAGATTTTCTTAGCAGCTGTGTAAAAAAAAGAGACAACATTATTCACCACACATTAATAAGCGTCTTCTAATGCATTTTAATAACTGTTCTTTTCCGTAACTTCTAATATCCGTTGGAAATTCGAATTTGAAAATGAAAAGCCATAATGGCTTCGTGTGCAGTAGAGGGTTAAAAAAATGCACAAAAAAACTTCGAAATTTCGGCCGTCACACCGGACTACACTACCTAAAGCTGTTATTGCTTATCGACACAGATATATAGATGGGAGATTGGCATAGTTTTCAGCCATTTCTTTCACAATCATACTCTAAATACGTCTTAAGTATCAAAGTTTTTTTTAATGTCAATACTTTATATCGAATTTTTGCATTCTTTGCAATTTTGATGAAGTCACTTTGTATGCGAGATGGGTAGAATTTTTAATTGGATTTGACAAATTTCAAGACAATGTGTAGAATTCAAGACAATGTACTCAGAGCCAGCAACGCCAGTTCGGTGGCCATAAGTCACAAAGAAAACTTTAGAAATTGCAAAAATGAGTTACGGCAATTGGATTGCAAATATTCAGGCTATCTCTACTTAAAATTTTAAGTACATTTTGGCTTGGTTGGCAGCAATAAAATTATAGAAAATATTAATAAAAATGGCACATACCTTGAATACAACTGAAATTTATTGTAACTGTGAAGGAATCTTTTCAATCCTACTTAATTTTTTTTCATATATCCTTAGATATATGCAAACACAAAAAAATTAAAGCTTCAAAATATTTCGTTTTTGCAATGAAAAAAAATTATTAAATATTATTAGTTTTTGTAGATAAATTACTACTTTGATTCAAAGGTTCCCTGAGGTTCCCCAAGCTATCGAAAATGTAAATATGCCAACATTTTTTTTTGGAATATCTTTTTTAGTCAAAATTACCCCAAAAAACCTCGAATTCAAAAATTTTATATAAAATCTTCTAATTTTGTAGACAATTCAATGAAATTTCAGTTTCTACGAAAAAATATTATAATATAAATAGACTCTATTTTATTAGATAATTCCTTGGAGTTTCAGAAGCTTTTTTTATAATTTATTTACAGGTTTAAATATTTTTCCAATCAAAATAAAATGAAGCAGTTTTAAACAATTAACATATAGATGCCAATATTATTTAAAAAAAAAATTCATATATATTTTTTTTACTAATACAATAAGATTCTTTTAAAAATTGGCGATTTTGGCGATTTTATTTTTCATTGGGCAATTTTCTCATAAAAGTTCTGGCAACACTGCAATCTAGTGAGATTTTCAGAGTCCTCTCTCATGTTCTCAGGAAAAACATTGGAAGAATACTGGAAAAATTTCGTTTTCCCATTTTCCAAAGACACGCTCTCACTGCTCACCCTGTTGCTATCACGCGCTCTTAGCCCTTTATTTTGCGCAAACAAGTGGAGCAACAGTTGAAAGCGCTAACGTTGCATTTGACGCCAGCGTCAACTTCAGTTTGATCGTCGGTCGCATTTGTTTTTTCATTATATATTCGACGCGCTCGGTTTGACAGTCGGTCACACGGTTATTTTTTCGGGTCTGGTTTGCTCTAGGGTCGCGTGGCTCAACTTTTTGCATTATGTTTGCGAGAGCGCCATAAAGGTGAATTGGAGCGAACAACAATTAAGGCAGGAGCGAGAGAGAGTGAGCGTGAATAAATTTGAAGCTGTTGCATGTGGGTGGGTTGGCTTAAATTTGGAGTGAAGCTGCTTTGCACCTGATACCAAACTAAAAAAAAAAGCGCTTGCCTCGCGAAAGGAAGGAAAGGGAACGAAAGGGTTGGCAGAAGATAATATGCTTTGGAGGCGGCTGTTTGGAGCAAATACAAAAAGAATAAAAAGAAAAATAAGAATGTGTAGAAATGTGACTGATTTATTTAAACGTAAAGATATTCAAGATGAATGGGTAGCAAGATTTTAATGTTTTGAAAAATTATGATGCCATGATTTTGGTTTTTTGTGTGTGTTTTTGTTGTGGTGGGAATTAAACAAGCAGGCAACAAACACGTGGGCCACAGAATGAAGAGGCGAGTTACGCCTCTCACGTGATGCGGTTGCTTTGTGTGTATTGATTCTTTTTCTGGTAACGAAGATAGAAAGTTAATGGGCAATACGTCCCTTTGTCCTGGTAAATAAAACAATTTTTAAGATGTAAATAAAATAGTAGCAATTAAAATAGCGTTGCGCATTTAAACTTAAAATTGCTGTGTTTATGTTGATAAAATATTAAATAAACACGTAAGTTATAAATAATAGCTGTGTTTATAATAATAAATAATAACTCCGATTTGTATACAGTCTAAATTTTATGTTGGTAAAAAATTATATATAGTATGTATATATAGATGGTATACATTGCGTTCATAAACTATAGCACTTTAAGAAAATGTGCTGTAGCTTCCCAGTTGGAAAAAGAGCCCTGCTGTATGTCTGCCGGCAACATGCCTCGGAAGGACAGGCATGTTACCGGCCTCCATACCCGCTTATATTTTTTTCTATATTCATGTCCTAGGTCGGCATGTCTGCCAAATGAACTGCCGTAGCAGTAATGCAGCATGCATCATTTGGAAAGAATTCGTTTTGTTCGGTTTGCTCTCAGGGGCACTGTTCTTTTAGTTATGTGCTAGTGCCCGCACGTGTAAAAGCGACAGAGACAGATAGTGCTTATGATGCACGCGTGCATGGGCACTGGCCCACACTGCTGTAAACCTTCCTCTTTATGAGGATCGTTTATCAAGAAATCTGAGGATCGTTTATAATTTATTAAAAATGCAATCTTTAAATGAGAGAAAGAAGTCTCCAGATATCGTCTATTTACACCAACTCATAACTGGTGTATTCGATTCACCAGAGCTCCCAACTCTTATAAATTTTAACACTAACCGTAGAAGCAGTAGAAACGCTAACAATTTAATTAACTTACCTTTTAGTAGAACAAATTATATGGCTACTGCTGCTTTACAATGCATGAGTACCTTTGTTAACAACTGTAGCTTTTTTGATGTTAACTTATCGAAAGTTCAACTCAAAAGTAGATTGAAAACTAATGTATGATTAGATCTATGTAAACGCATGGTTAGTTGTTATGTCTTGTGTTGTCCCTGAGAACAACCCATAATATGGTGGGTAAATTTTTCTCCCTTTTGGTTTTTTTTGGACCACTTCTATCGATATCTTTGAGATATTTCAATGATATTAAGGTTCGTTCTTAGGATGATCTAATGATCTAATGCGGAGAAAGTGCAAAAAAGCTGTAGTAGCTGAACTCTATTGTTGTTGCATGTATCAATGTAAAAGAAAACTGCTTGATTTTGGCTTAATATAAGCAACATTTTGAAGTAGCTGAGAATCAAACTCAAATTTTGCTTAATTTCTATACAAATTAAGAAAACAATTTTCTTCATGATATTATTTTCTACGTTGCACTATTTTTCATACTACCTGGCATAAATTTTTAAAAGCCTACCTCACTGTCACAGCTCAGGTAATGGCTATCATGTTCAGTATGCAGGAAACGGAAGTTTGAGAAGCAGAAAAGCCTCCATATCGAGTGCAAAATTGAAACCTTCAGAGATAGCACGGCAAATAAAATATAATAAAACAAAAAGTAACCGTCATTTCATCACGCACACACACACACACACATACACACACACACACATACTTTCAGACTCATATCATCTATACTGGCTCACATACAGCCACACAACACAGCACGTAGCAGGCCACGTCAGATGATATTTGCGTTCAGTCGCCATGAATGCCTTCGACAGAAAACTTTTGACAGTGGCGACGGCAGGCAGAGAACTTTATACACGGGTCAGTGAACAAAAAAAAAACTAAAACGAGACAACTTTTTGACCATAATACGAAAAAATCAAAATGAAAAAGTCTAAAAAATGAAAGAATTGTTAAATCACGTAAGGGCCTGAACAAAACTAAGCACACACAAAATGAAAAACCAACGAAATAAAAACGCAAGTTAATTAAAAGGTAACAAAAGATGCGAAGCGTGTTTGAAGAATAAAAATCGCCAAAAAAATAATTGCAACAATTTCAAATCAGTGAGCAGAAAGCTAATGGTTTTTAATGAATGTTTGGTACACTTGCAGAAGAAGATGTTAAACAATTTTGAGTGAAAATTTATAAAAAAGGTGAGTGCAAGATATATAAAGTTTAGGAAAATTCTACGGTGGTGCTTTAACTATAAGCATTTTGCAGTTTAACTTAACAAGATTAATAGATATGACATCAAGAAGTCGGATGTCAGAAAACTGGCCGCTGCACCATGATGCGACCTCATATCGTTGTCCGAGGATTCATGAGCTCCATATGCCATTTTGACAATTTTGAGGCATTGGTTTTTGATACAAAATTCTTCAAATCTGCAATCGGTTTTTAGCCATCTCTTCCAGAAACTGAGATATTTCGTGCCCATTTTGCTATACACCCCTTTAAACAGAAATTGATGTTGACCTCTTGCCGCATTTACCGTACCATTTACCGTACACACTCAAAATTGTCAAAATGCCATATGGAGCACATGAATTCTCGGACGGCGATATGACAAATCGGCAAAAATTGAATAATATATTTATTTTTTACTTATCTCAAATCTAAAAAAAAATATATTTTTTGAAAAATTATATTTTTTAGATTATATTTGAGATAAGTAAAAAATAAATATAAGTTTTTAGAATTATTTAAAAATATAATAAGATATTTTTGATTTAAATTATATAATATTAATTAAATAAAATTTTAAAAAAATATAAAGTGGTAAAGTTTTTACATTTTTCTCATAGATGAAAGAAAACGTTTTCATATTCAAGAAGAAAAACTTACTTGTATTCACTTCTTTGATAAATTTTTTTTCATAAAAATAAATTATTTTGTAATATTTTTATCTAGAAAAAATGCTTCTTTTTCAGACCTACCTAAAAATGTCTGAAAAATTTTATTTTTTTTTATTTTTTTAAACATTTTCATCACAGAAACTTTTAAATTAGACATCACACTATAATAAATGTGTTTTTTTTTATTTTTGTTGAAAAAATTATCTCTTTCAATTGTCACTGATATCACATTAAATAGTTTATAACAAAAAAAATTTTTTATTAAATATTTATTATAAACTTAATCTGCAATAAATTTTTAAGCACTAGCAAGCACCTGGGGTTATCGGCATGTATATTTTTTATTTTTTTGTGTTTTTAATTTGTAATAGAACTATTTATTATCTATCAGAGTATACAAAGTTGATTGATATTTACGACAACAAAATTTTGTATTTTTTTCTGTGTGCTGTGTGTAAAAATTTTTCCGTCTCTAAAGGGTTAAAGTTTTCATGAATTAGGATTTCCATAAAAATTTGATCAATTAAACAACAATTGGTTAATTGACGACTGTAGCAACAAATTGCTGTTTTTTTAACTGTGTCTTTTATAAAACCTCATCATCATTTAATTGCTCCATTTTAGCACCCACACTTTAAATCACACATACACATACAATTATTCTCAGTCAATCGTTTTTCAATAAATGTCGGCTTAAAAGTGACAAAGTTGATGCGCTTGAATTGCCAAAAAAAAACTGCTGTTAGTGAAAGATTTATTGAGTGCGATGACATTGATTGATTGCATATGCTTAACTGTCAGTTTTTATCTATGTATGTCAAACTAAATATGTGCCTTTCTTTTGACTGTTTTTCTCTCTTTCTCAATAGTTAGAAATATCCCAAAGGGAATCAAAAATTACATATTATGTAGTAATGAGTTGAAGTAAAACTGTTTGCAAAATATTAAGTTGCAAGAAATGCATAAATGCAAGGGATAAAAAATGCAAAAATGCAAACTTTGTTTAAATTCAAAAATGTACAAAAGCAAAAAAAACATAAGTACAAAAGACAGCATAAATACAAAAGTATATAAACACATCAAATGCAAAATATTTCAAAAATACAAATGCATACATGTAAAACTAATGGAATGCAAAAAAAAATAAAAAAATTAAAAAATTGCAAAAAGCTTAAATACTCTTAATGTACGAGTACTTAAGCATATGTAAAAACAAAATATGTAAAAACACAAAAACGCAAAGATGCAAAAAACATCATCAACACAAAAGAGCAAAAAAAAATGCAATTATACAAAAGTGCAATTATACAAAAATATATATTGTTAATGTATATTATTAATAATTTGCAAAAAAAGGAAAAACCGCAAAATTTATAAAAAAACAAAAATGCATTAAAGCAAAAACTGCTACAATATCAAAATTAAAGAATTCATAAATGCAAGAGAATGCAAAAATGCAAAAATGCAAAAATGCAAAAATGTAAAAATGTAAAAATGTAAAAATGCAAAAATGCTAAAATGTAAAAATGCAAACTATGCCTGGATTCATAAATTTGCAAATGCAAAAAAACACAAATGCAAAAGAAAGCATAAATACAAAAGTGTATAAATATATCAAGTGCAAAATATTCAAAAATATAAATGCATAAATGTAAAAATGAATGGATGCAAGCAAATGCTTATATGCAAAAAAAAACAAAAATTACTAAATGTTTCAATACATAAAATGCAAAAAATGTTAAAACACAAAAATGCAAAGATGCAAAAAAAAATCATCAACTCAATAGAGCAAAAAAATACAATTATACAAAAGTGCAATTATACAAAAATGTATAATATTAATGTATATTATTAATAATTTGCAAAAAAAGGCAAAAATGCCGAATTTATATAAAAAAAAAAACAAAAATGCTTAAAAGCAAAAACTGCTACAATATTCAGAATTCATAAATGCAACAAAATGCGGGCATTTCTTCAGAAAAGTCTACCGTGACCAACAAATTAAAGCTTATTAAAGACTTATTATTTTAGGATTTAGCAATTTATACATAAATTCATTTACCATGATGAGATCAAATCATCTTCACTGTTTCACAAATGTAGTTTTGCCGTTTCGTAAATGTTTAGTAAACTTTTTTGCTTTAGTAAAAATCGAAGACATTGGCTAAAGATAATAAAAAAGTGATTGAGGCGAGGAAAGAAAAATATATTACATTTGTTTTTTAATTACTAAATTACAAAATTACTTAACTACCTTTTTACCCAATTGAACTACAATGGAAATTTAAGTAACATAACGGCAGTAACGTCACGCCAGATAAAAAATGTAATAAAAATAAACCAGAGAAAAATGTTAAATTTAATCAATTGGAAATAAGCTTATACCCAGTGAACCAAAACTACCGTTTTCGAATTCATTTATGAAACTTTTCGGGTAGAAATGTTAATTTTCGGCACTTATAAATGAACTCTTTTTGCATCATTCGTCAGACTAAAATGCCTCTCAAAAATGAACCTTATTTTGTTCGGAAATAATTTAAAAAGGAACCATAAATTGTACTTTTTTTGTTCGGATATGAGTTAAAAGTAGAATAGAAATAGAAGAAAAGTTATTTTTCGCACTCGGAAATGAACCATTTTTGAATCAATCGCGGACGAAAATGCCTCTTAGAAACGAACCTTTTTTTGATAGAGAGTTAAAAAAATTAAGCATAGAAAAGTTATTTTTTTCATGGAATGTTGTCGTGGTTTTCTTTCTAATTGGGATTGATCTTAATTTTTGATTAAAATGTTGAAGTGTTATGACAGACTTGTTGATAGATGAAAAGGAATATAGTTTTTCGAACGTATTACAGTACATCCATCTCTTTTCTCATGGCGAGAATCAAGTCGCACTGGTGAAAAATTTTATATAACTTTTGTATGAAGGTTAACATTTTAATTTACTATCATAAAATATCAACAAAGGTTTAAATTATTCCTTTTTTAACTTATTTTAATATATAAGAAAGGAGTATTTATAATTCATTTCTGAACTCATTTATGAACAAAATGGTTCGTTTATGAGATATTGTTTCTACTGATATGATACAAAATTATTACTTTTTGAACTCATTTAAGAATGCAAAAAAGAAACATTTATGATTCATTTCTGAACTCATTTATGAACTCGTTTATGAACTCATTTATGGTTCATTTACGAGGAGTTCTTACCTTCTAAAATTATTCTTTTTGGACTCAAAGTAATTTTTTTATGAATTTTGCAAAATAAGTCAAGTTTTTATTTATGGAAAAGTTTTAACGCATTTAGCATTTTTAAGCGACAAAATAAAAAATCAAAAGTTAAGAAAAAAAAACTATCCAAAAACGTTCACAAAACTCTCACCTTACTCAAAAACCTTCGCTTATGGTTCAGTGGGTATTATTTCAAATCCTTCTAAAAAAATTTTTATAAAAGTATTGCGAAATTCAAATAGTTTTGTAAATTTTGTAATCCAAGTCCAAAATCACTTCTGTTTTTTGTAGCGTATATTTTTAATTATATCTTTATATCCTTAAGGTCGATTGTTGTCCTTGTTTTTACATGTTTCTACTGCGCAAATATAAAAAATCTTTTCAAATATTAGGGGGCTTTCCATAGTGACTGGTGGGACAGCTTACTACAGAATCCCTAATGTTTAGACCTGTAACTTTGTATTTTGATATAATATAATGATCATATAGATATTTTTACAATAGATTATGAACGGATTTTTAAAAAATTTTTACCGAAAAAAATAACTCATATAAATATTTTGGTGATATATCATTGGTTGAAGGAGTGTGACTGGTGGGACAGTCAAAAATACCTCAGCTCCGCCTTCTGTACTGTCAATTGAGATCTTAGCCCAAATACTATACATAGCCAGATGTCTTTTACTATGCTATGAAATGATTAAATAGACTTCAACAGATACTAAAAATTAGCACAAAGTTTAGTTTCTACAAGAAAATATAAAAAGTAGAAATTGTGACTGGTGGGAAAAAATTGTACGACTCGTACACAATAAACAACAACTTGTCATGGTGAAAAAATATACTTTAACTTGTTTTTTTTTACAAAATTTTTACAGATCATGTAAATTTAAGAATAAATTGGTTGTAATCAAATCAATTTAAGAAAAAACCTCATTTTTTCGTTTCCCGTGGAATGCCCCTCAGAGTTTTTTATTATTTTAAATTTTTTTTTTTTTTTTTTGTATAAAAAGGTACGAAACGTCAGTTTAGAAATACCCACATATAAAATGCAAATTACAAAAATGCATATAATATAAAATGCACAATATTAAAAATGTGTAAAAAAACACAAAAATACATAAAAGCACAAAATGCTGCTATACAAAAAAGTAACAAATAAAAATATTACAGAATTAAAAAATGCAATAATATATGTAAAATGCAAAAAAATGGAGCAAAGCAATTAATTGCATTATTTAAAGTCTAAAATTTTTTAATTAATTATAGAATTTTATTGCATATCGCTTATGAAAAAGTTATCTCCAAACTTTGGAAAAGCTGAGACAGTTTCTTTTTTTTTTAAACTCGTGTTTAAAGTTTATTAATAACAATCTTCTTATTTGCCTGACATAAAAACTTCTACTATAATGATAAAGTAAATTCTTAAGTTTTCAGATTTGCAAAATTTGTTTTATTAATAATATTAAATAAACATGTACCTCTTTCTTTCTGTAGCTTTTCTGTAGCAAGGTTCTTTTTCCTTGTGCCTTGTTCCTTTTGTTCCACAAAAAAGTCTTTCAAAATTGCAAAACTTATTAAGAAGAAATATTTGTATTTTAAAAGAGCTTACTCTCATAGAAAAAAGTGGAGCTTTAACCCTTTCAGACCTGACGCTAAGCTACTGAGAATTTTTTTATGATTTGTTGAAGTAAATTGTCTTTATATAATATGAAAACATATTCAATGCCTAAATTTTGATGTTTTCATATTCTTCAAGGATTTTCAAGAAACGAAAGTTTGTACTGAAAATATTTCTTTTTTTGCATCATATATTGTCAAATCATTTGAGATTTTAAAATATATTATTTTTTTAGTTAAAACTTGTCAACTGCACTAAAATTGCGCTATTAGTATTTTAGTATATGAAAAAAGCAGCTTACTTCTACGACTCATTTTAAAAAAAAAAATTAAATGCGACGCAAGAATTTCGTGAAAATTTAAGAAACGACAAAATTAACAGCTGAACAATATGAAAGGCAATTAACAATAACTTGCGCAATCGATACATGTAAAATTGATAAACATTCTTGATATAGCAGTAAAGATATTTAGACTAAAAGTAACCTGCACAATTGATGCATCACGGTCTGAAAGGGTTAAGCTAATGAAAATAAAAATTACAATTTTACACATCCACAATTTGGTTAAACTGAATTTTTTTTCGTAAAACATTTTATTTTATTTTGAGTAAAATATCCTGAGCTTTAAGAACATAAACGAACCTATCCGCTAGTTTTTGTATCACGAAAAAGCACACCAACGACAAGGCAGAGCACCAGTGGCGTAGTCCATTTTTATTAATTTTGAGAAATTAAGATGTTTGCAAAAATGCTATATAAAATTTAAAGAATTAATTACAACTTTAGTTCAGAAAATAGATAATAAGCAGGGCTAGGATTTCGTATTTCATTTCATCTTTTTTCTGCTGCTACTAAGACATTTCCTGGTTTTTGGAACGTCCATTTATGTTTGCTGAATTCCAAATATAAAAAGGTTTTAAGTCATGTTTTTGTCATTTTTCATTGTTTTTTATTGGTTTTAGTTGTTAGGTAATTTTTACTAGATTTAGGGCACTTCTTGGTCATTTTTAGCGATTTTTATGATATATCATTGTCATTTTTGGACATTTTAAATTTTTAGAGCATTTTTCGTGTTTTTAGGTCATTTTAGTGTAATTTTAAAACAATTTTTTACGTTTATTTTCGTACTCAAAAAGATAGAAATGCAAATTGTTAACATATTCCTTTAGCATATTCCAACATATTGGAAATTATGCATATTGGAAATTCCAACATATTCCAATAGTCCCGTCAATAAAAAACATTACCTCTCAAAAAAGCAGTAGCTTCGTTTATAGACCTCGATGCAATAAAGCTCTGCGCGTGGTGAATCTGGCGAAAGGGTATGTAGAAAGATGAAACAAGTGTTAGATAAAAACTCAGGATATGCCAGTTTTTATTAACTATATTTTTATGCTCTATTGTAGACATGGGTAACGCATCAAAAAATGTTGCGCTGATACACCAACCCAAGCGCATTTTACTGTATCAGCGTAATGCGTTAACTCAATTGCTTCATGACGTAGTTTAAAATGCTATGATATCTATATTAACACTGTGTTGATCAGCACAGTATGTTTTTTTAGTTCGATAATGCATTGCTTTATGCGGTCAATTTGTTGAATGCGCTGAGTTTTGTGGTGTCTTGTCCTAAGCGCAAGTTGTCTTCACTTAGGAAAAATAAATGGAATCATTTAACAAATACTGAAACAACATATCTGATTTAAAGAACTCATATTGCTCATAAATTGATTTAAAATGACTTAAACAATAATTTATTAATTAAAATGAAACATTACTGAGCATTGACCATATTTTTAGCATTCATTAAAAATTAACCAATTTCAAGCATGCAATCAAATTATATTTCGTTCAAGCATAATGTAAGCAATCACACAGATATGCACACACATTTCTCGTACGCAAGGCAAGTTGGATGCCACTTTAATTCCATGCATCTAGAAAGCATGCAAATCTAGAAAAAAATAAGCATGAAGTAAATATATTTTGATGCGGTTTTACTTATTGATGTTTACTTTTAACTATTCACGCAATATTTCAAGCAAATGGCAGAGATTTTGTAGAATAGAAGAAAGACTTTTGAGACTTAATAAATCTTGGTTAGATGAATCTATTTCGATCCCTTCTGCGGAGCATGTAAAACGTGGCCGAAAAGCAATTTCAGTTGTAGAGTCAAGCAAAGGCAGTAAGCAAAAGAAAGATAAAGATTTTAGAAGCCATGCATCTCTTTCTATGCTAACATACGCTACTCAAATGAGTTTAAGAGCGGCAGGTCAAATTGAGGCATAAAATTTAATAGAAAAAATAGCGACGGCAACACCATCGAAAATGTTGAGTTGAAAAAAAATTTTATAGAAGTTAGTCATAATTTAATTTTAGCAATGATTGATGGAAAAATTTGCAATGCTCTTACGGAAACTACTTCCACACAAAGGTGTTATAAATGTGGCGCTACTAGTAAATAATTTAAAAAAATTTAAAATTTCTTAAGCAGAGCCATAAAGACTGAAAACTTAGCATTTGGGTTATCTATCCTTCACGGTTGGATAAGTTTTTTTGAGTGTCTTCTTCACTTGTCATGTAAACTTCCTCTTAGAAAATGGCAAGCTAGGACAGAGGATGGTAAAAAAATTGTGTTTTATTCGAAGACTCGTATACAAAAAGAGTTCAAAGATCAAATGGGATTGATTGTAGACCAACTCAAACCAGGATTTGGAAATTCAAATGATGGTAACACTGCGAGAGGATTTTTCCAAAACGCTGAGATATCTTCCAATATAACTCATATTGATTTGAAATTAATTAAAGAAATGCATACTGTAATGGTAGTAGTTTCCTCCGGGTACGACATTAATATTGAAAAATTTTCGGAATTTGCTCAAAATACAGCCAAGAATTTTGTGACGTTATATGAATGGTATCCAATGCCTCCTACGGTGTATAAGTTTTTAATTCACTGTCCTGAAATTTTAATGCACGTACAAGTACTTTGTTACCAATTCGCTTATTATCAGAAGAAGCACAAGAAGCTCGAAATAAGGATTTTAAATTTTATAGAGAACATAGCTCACGGAAATGTTGCCATGAAAAAACCAATGAGGATATACTTAATACATTTTTATAACATCAAAATTTCAAGTTTGAGGAAGCGATCAAAAAGAAAGTTACACCATTTTGCTAAAACAGCCTTAGATCTACTGATATTTCCAACAATTAATCTAATTGAAACCGATAATACTAACAATAAACAAATGTCTGAAGATGATGTTGATAGTGATGACGAAATTGGCTACGAATACTATGTGGATGCTGATTTGGAATAGTTTTACTAATAAATACATATATATTAGGGCGGGTCAATTTGTATGGACGAATTTTTTGGAGGTCTGGCTCAGCGAAATTCGTAAAATACATGTAATTTCAAGACTTTTTCTCCACTACAGCATATACAAATTCTGAAAAAAAGCTGTGCGGACTTTCGTAAATAGAATGTGCGGACTTTCGTAAAATATGAATGTATGAATGTATGTATATGAATCTATTTACGAAAGTCCGCACAGCTTTTTTTCAGAATTTGTATATGCTGTAGTGGAGAAAAAGTCTTGAAATTACATGTATTTTACGAATTTCGCTGAGCCAGAATTTGACCCGCCCTAATATATATATTATTGTAAAGAAAAGTTTGTTAAAATCATTTTTATTATATATTCATAATTTTTCACATAAATATTTAGACTTGAATATTTATCTCAAAAGCAAATGTGCCCAATATTTATTTTTTAAACTTAAAGTGTTATAAAAAATTACTGTGCTAAATTTCAACACTATTGCTTCCTTTTAATTCTAGTTTTATTATAAAAACGTCGAAAAATTATTATAACCTTTACAATACTGTAAAAAAAATTATCCACTAAAATTTTTTTGGAGAATTGTGTTTTTCACCTATGTTGTTATAATACGTATAACCATATACACGTATTTTGAGTACAGGGCTCCTCTCAATTAATCGCACGTTTTTGTACTTTGGCCCCACTGTGCGTCGTGAAATTTGTGCAATTTTTGCTAGCTGAATAAATATTTGCTAATTTTTGTATAAGCGTGTTATTTGTATTACTGTGCTATTGCCTTACTTTTTTAAAAACAAGTACGTTAACGCACTAGCGCATTTAAGTGCTTCAACTCAAAAGCGCAACGCAGCATAGCGTTACCCATGTCTACTCTATTGCTGAAATATTAGGTGATAAAAATTGTAATACTATCAAATTAGAAGAGCAACTTACATCTGATGGCATATCGTCTTTTAAATATATTTCTCTCGTCTGTGCAGAAGTAGAAAGAAGTTTTCTGTTTACAAAAATAATTTTAATAACTTAAAAATGAACCTTGTAATATACTGTAACGTTATGTATAAAATTTATATAAAATAAATTTTTAAATTAGTAATGCATTATTTTTAAAGCTTTACTTTTTCCTTTATTTTTTATGTAATTGTTTGTGTTCTTTACGTCATTTTTGTCAGTTTTTAGGTCATTTTCTGCAATTTTTAGGTCATTTCTGTCATTTTTTAGGTCATTTTTCGTAGGTTTTTAGGCCATGAAAATCCGAGCCCTGGCAATAAGCACCCAGTAGCGGATGGAATATATTCCGAATATATACCTTGTAATGACCACTACTTCCGACTATATTACCTTACTATGCATAAAAGGTCTTACATTTAACATTGAATGAGACAGGAGGTAAGTGATCGCCTCCCTTCAGCATTACCTAGAAGTTATGGAGTAACATACTACTTGTATTAAGTTATAAAAATCACTTTTTGAAAAAAGTAATGCTTCCTTACCTGGTAATTTATTCTGTATTAGTTCTATGGTAGCCACTGGCAAATCCGCTGATGGGCAAAGATTAAGCTATTCATACATCGAAACAAAATAATTTATTCCAAAAATGGCCAAGAAAATGGCTTACTTGTACAAAGACTTGTACTTACGTAGTTTGTGATCTGAACTTGTTTGTGATCTGAAATGTTAGCTTATGCTCGATCATTGAAAGCCTTTTCTTATAATTTTTTTCTTTTCAATGTTTTCATTTGCTTATAAAAGTATAAAAAATTCATGCTTTGTCAATTTCCTTAAGAAATGCCCTGTCTGTAGTAATTGTGGGCTAACGTAATTTGTGCTCCGAACTTTTTTTAAAAATTTCGCTTTTTAACAAATTTAAGATCCATAGGATGCTTTTTGAAGTGAAAACTTTTTTAGGCGCGTTGAACGATTTTGGTAGAGGGTAAATCTTTAGTTTGCGTCATTGTGTTTTTCCGAGTAACTCTCGTCATCAGTGCAGACAGCAAAGATAACAAGATGATAAACTTAGAAAACATAAGCAAGCAACCATCAATAGTTCCTCTGCTGTCGCATCATTCTTTCCCCTCCCTTTGCTCCGCTGCATTCCCGTGGCACTAGATCAGATCAAATCTCAGTAAAACAACGTTAGTTCAACTTTATATCAATTTGTCATCACAGTCTTGAAACAGCTATTTTCAGAACAATAACAAAAGAAAACAACAATACCAAAACGCCCATTGAGCGGTGAAACGTCAAAATAGGAAAATAAATAGTTGTTTAGATTTGCCAATTAAGTTCGTTTTGATAAAAAATGCTTGAAACTTGGCAGCATTTTAAGATCAGAAATAGAGCTAGAAATTGAGCTGGTTTTAATTTTTGGTTTTTTTTTTGTGAATAAAATAGAGCCGCGCTCTAGATCAACGACCACGGGAATGCAGCTATTGAATGTTACTGTTTTTTAAATGTATATGTAGAGCTAGCTGTAGGCTAAAATAAAATAAATTTAAAATTTTTGATATTTGCTTTTTGTTTGACTGGCCGTGAAGTCTCTTTTAATGCCTCCACTTGAGATCTTGCTACCAGGCAAACAAAAAACATAGCAAGCAAAGTGCTGTTTATTTTCCGCCGCCAATTCGGTTCATCCCCTCTAACGTTGCGCAACCGATGTGATACTGCTCTTCTCTGTTCATTGTTGTAGTAGATTTGCTTGGTAATTGTTGTTGTAAATGTATTTTAGTTCAGCTACAGATCAATATATACATTGACAGAAAAACAGTAAATATCCTTCCTGATTTCTTTATGAAGGAACGATTTGTCAGTAGATAAACTAATTGATGGTTGCTTGCTGCCATAGTAGAATTAGATAAGGTAGTGTTAGGGCTGAATGTGTTCTCTTTCTAAGTGACCATAACTGTCAAACTCATCCATTTTGATATATTTGCCAATTCTTGCTTGCTGCATTTCCTGAGCGCCTGGTAGCCAATATTCAAGAGCGTGTATTTGAGTTTCATGACCAACATAAAAACATTTGTAGTATTATAAAATTCGCTAGCATATTCTCTGACTGGGACCATGGTATAATAAGTAATAGGTAGGAGTGACATTTCGTGTTTCGACCATCGAATGTCAAGCAAAAGAAAATCAAATAGAGAACGTGTGTCACACACATTGGCCGCATTCAGAGGAGTCACCTGCTGTGAATGGATCATTTAATTGCAAAGGTTTCTCACTCAAATTTTTAAAAAAATAGTTGCCAACTATTGACTCCGCTGAAAGCTGCCAATGTGTGTGATACACGCACTTTATATTGTTTTCTTTTGTCTGAAATTGCAGCTCGTGAGAAAATAAGTAGTTGTCAAGGCTACCTAACAATAATTTTATCATTTGTGGGACTGCATCGTCCAAAATTTTTTGTTTCTTATTTCAGCTACCATAAGCCTATAGTATCTTTTTTAAAAATATAATGCAATGATTAGTGACGCAACCAGTGAAAATAATACAAAAAGAAATTCAATTAAATGTATGTAAATACAAATTTTATGTATGTGTAAATTATTATGTATTTTAAGTGTATATTAATTATTTCTCTAAGTTTAATTTATATTTTTGTTTATGTTTTACTTTGTTTTTTATATTAAAACCCATAACTTTAAATATAATGAAGTGATAAAAGATGAAAATAATGTGCATTAATGATGAACCGGTTGTACGGATGAACCGAATCGACGGCAGAAAAGAAACTGCACTTTGCTTGCTATGTTTTCTGTTTTCCTTGTAGCAAGATCTTAAATGCACTTAAATACTTTTTTCTATAAATTTTCTTATTTTCAATGTTTTTATTTGCTTATAAAAGTTCAATTTATTTGCTTCAAAAATGCATCCTTTGGCGATTTCCTTAACCCATTAAAGACTGCTCATAGATTACGCCATACGATTTTTTTCAAACCTTATCAGGAAGCTTATATAGGACATAGACGTTGCTTTGCAAAATTTGAGGTTTGTAACTGTCACCGTAATTGAGATCTGCATTGCATAGCTTTATTTTGTCATTTTTGAAAATCACACATCTTTGATCTCGAAAAGGAACATTTAATTGTATGAATTTCGTTTCACATTGTAAAGACAATAAAAATTTTCATTTTTGCGTAATGTTTTAAAAAAAATAATTTTGATATCTCCTACCACTTTCGAGATATGTCATTTTTCGTTAACACTGTTTTATGGGTATTTAAATACCCATTAGTCATTAATGGGTTAAGAAATGCCCTGTCTATTGTAATGTCGTTTTTTGTTAATTTTGAGAAATTACGGTGTTTACAAAAATGCTAAAATAAAATTTTTAATTACTTCTTAAATTACAACTTAAGTTCAGAAGATAGATATTAAACAAAGAATAAGCTCTTTATACATCTAAACAAAATAAATTTAATTCCAAAAATAGCCAAGAAAATGGCTTATTTGTACAAAGGCTTGGACCTACGTTGTTTGTGCTCCGAAAAAATGAGAGTATCAGGCAAAGCAAAAGCATAGTATTACTATAGAAGGGCTTATTGCAAGAACATGATAAGACACATAAAAAATATTTTGCAATAATCGACTCTAAAGTTTTGGAAAAAATATTTTTGTATGAAGAAATGGAATTGACTGATCCAGGCAAGATCAAGAATGTAAATCGTGCATGCGTATAGGTTGGGTATACGTATCTTTGGTAAATTCATACCTCCGAGCGAATTAAAAAAAAAAAACTTTTAGAAATAGTTTAGAAAATTAATAAGAAATAGCCAAATTCTCTTCAGTAGTTGTTAACAATGAATTGAGTAATGTATTTTTGCTAAAAATTGATTTTTAAGATCATGTGGCTTATCACGTTATTGCAATAAGCCCTTCATATTATTCATAGATAACATGACCTAGCCGTAACCTAACCCGGAGTACTAAAAAGTTTGCACTATTATGCTTATAACTTTATTTAAGAGAAAATTGAACTAACGCCACTTTAGCTCTGCTCAGCTGATATAGTAAGTAAAAAGAAATATAGCAGTGAGGGGACTGCCGATCGAAGCGAAAACATATATGTAAAATATTAGTATTCCCTGGAAGACTTTATCCTGCTACGGACCGCCTTACTGCTATATAAGAACTTTCATGCTAATCGGAAAAAATTTTATATTTTCACCCCCTCAACCTTTGATTATTTCTTTCAAAATATTTTTTATTCAGATAGCATTTTTATTTTATAATTACACCAAACTATATTATTACATTTAAATTGAATATTGTTGATATAAAAATAAAATACAGGGAGCACTATTGAAAGAAAAAGAATCCTTAAAAATTATACTTAATTTTTTTCTTTCAACGTATATGTAGAGCTGTAGCTAAAATAAAATAAATTTACTTTTTTTAATATATGATATTTTGTTTAATGGGTCTTGAAGTCTCTTTTAATGCCTGCATTTGAGATCTTGCTACAAGGAAAACAGAAAACAGCGGGCAAAGTGCAGTTTATTCCCTGCCCCCGATTAGGTTCATCCGTACATCCGGTTCATCACTAATGCACATTATTTTCATCTTTTATCACTTCATTATATGTTAAATTATGGGTTTTAATATAAAAAACAAAGTAAAACATAAACAAAAATATAAATTAAATTTATTGAAATAATTAATATACACTTAAAATACATAATAATATATACACACATAAAATTTGTCTTTACATTGTACATTTCATTGAATTTCATTTACATTATTTTCACTGTTTGCGTCTTATATCATTGCATTTTATTTTTAAAAAATATACTATAGGCTTATGGTAGCTGAAATAAGAAACAAAAAATTTGGACGATGCAGTCCCACTCATGATAAAATTATTATTAGGTAGCCTTGGCAACTACTAATTTTCTCACGAGCTGCAATTTCAAACAAAAGAAAACAACATAAAGTGCGTGTGTCACACACATTGCCAGCTTTCAGCGGAGTCAATAGTTGGCAACTGTTTTTTTTTTAAGTTTGCGTGAGAAACCTTTGCAATTAAATGATCCATTCACAGCAGGTGACTCCTCTGAATGTGGCGTGTGTGACACACGTTCTCTATTTTGTTTTCTTTTGCTTGTCATTCGATGGTCAAATCACGAAATGTCACTCTTTCCTATACTTATTATACCATGTCCCATGTCCCAGTCAGAGAATATGCTGGCGGCATTTATAAAACTACAAATGTTTTTATGTTGGTCCATGGTACAATTACTGACAAGGTAGTAGCGTAGACTGGCTTTTTTCTCACCAGCGGCGATGTGTTTTTGTCAAAATTAGCTGTTCATGCAATTAATCAAAGAAAAGTAAAAAATAAGCGACGACTTAAACATAGCTAGTCAATTGCAGCAAACAAAAAACATTCCAATAAACTTCGCGAACAAGTTTAATGAATCAAAGAAAAGTTAAAAATAAGCACACAGCTATTCAACAGTAGCAAACTACAACTTCTTGAGCTGTTTTTGACAACCACCAATCGCCAAAAATCTGTCACGGCTACCTTGTCAAATAATTATACCATGTGTTGGTCATGAAACCCAAATACTCGCTCTTGGATATTGGCTACCAGGCGCTCAGCAAATGCAGCAAGCATGGCAAAATTAAACAAGTAGTGTTAGGGCAGAGAGGCGGTGACCGAAACTGTCAAAACGAAGTTGACATTTCATACAAAATCTGTAACCAATGAGAATGCAATATGAAAGCAAGAATTGGCAAATATATCAAAATGGATGAGTTTGACAGTTATGGTCACTTAGAAAGAGAACACATTCAGCCCTAACACTACCTTGTCTAATTCTACTATGTTAGCAAGCAACCATCAATAAGTTTATCTGCTAAAATCAGATCATGAAGGATATTTACTGTTTTTCTAAAGAAATCATGAAGGATATTTACTGTTTTTCTGTCAATGTATATGTAGATCTGTAGCTGAACTCAAATACAGATTTACAACAACAATTACCAAGCAAATCTACTACAACGACGAACAGAGAAGAGCAGTATCACATCGGTTGCGCAACGTTAGAGGGGATGAACCGAGTTAGCGGCGGAAAATAAACAGCACTTTGCTTGCTATGTTTCTTGTTTGCCTGGTAGCAAGATCTCAAGTGGAGGCATTAAAAGAAACTTCACGGCCAGTCCATGGTGTAAGAAAACCAGGTGTTAGTGAGTTTTTGACAACACCATGAATTAATTTGCTTCTGTCAAAAAATTGTGAGCGAAAGAGCGGAACTGTAGATAGTTGTCAAATTGTGTTATTTGTTTAAGTTGCTAGATGATGTGCTATAGTTTTTATTGTGCGAATTAACAGCCTTATTCTGGCAACTTGACAATAGACAACCAGTATTTTTAATATTTCTATAGGGCAGTTCACGATCTTATTTGCACCAGATTGCAAAATTATCCAATTGCAAACATTTGCAATCAATTGTGAACAGCTCTTTTTGGATTACTCTGCAACACTTCTGGCAAAATTAATACACAGCTGATTTATAAAAGAAAATAAAAAAAAATTACTTTGTAAAGTAATAATTTCTTATATTTTGTTTAAATCTGCAATATTATGCCGAGAAAAAGTGAAAAAGAGGCAATAATAGACTATTTTGGTTTCTCACACAAAATTAATTTGTCTATACTTTCCGGCCATCAGCTGATTGTTCGATTGAGCTTGCAATCCAGTGTTGCACATGCGTAGCATTTGTAAGCTTCAGGTTTTTAGTGTTGCATTGCTGCAAGAATGTACTTAGCAAGTGCAAATCTGTGTTTTTTGTTAGTGTAGTGCAAATATATGCAATAATATTTTGCAAATGCACTCATGCAAGACCATTTGCACTAGATTGTGAACTCCACTTATGTGTTTGTTGTAATTTTTTTATTTCAAAACAAAATTTGAAGCTCAAAAAACAACATTTTTTAATGAAAATGTCAATATCTGAAAAACAGTGGACAATTTTTATCAAAATTTATTATTTTTAAGCTTCAAATTTTGTTTTGATATAAAAAAATTACAACAAACACATACAAATAATAAAAATACTGGTTGACTATTGTCAAGTTTCCAGAATAGGGCTGTAAGTATAAATATTAAATGCAATTAAATGTGCCGTGATGTGTTGACAAAAAGTTATTGCAGTTGTCTTCGCCGATTTGACAAGTTTGTCGTTGAATGTTTTGGCCATTTTATCAGAAACGTGCGCTGGAAGGTGCCACCGACATAAGGCTTTGGCCGGCATGCAAATTGTCTTACATTCATATCGTTTTGTTTTTTTTGCGTAACGCACAGCGTCTCATATTTTTTATAGTTTTCCATATCACTTTATTCTCACTTTAGTCTCAGTAAAAATCTTATAAACTTGCAGAAAGACACGAATTTAACAAAATTTGTTTTCATTGCAATTCACCGTCAGCTGTTTTTGACAAGAGCGGGGAAACATAATTTTATCATTTTGAGAGAGAAGTGTCAAACTCACTAACACCTCTATTTCTTACACCATGGGCCACCTCTATTTCTTACACCAGTCAAACAAAAACCAAATATCAAAAATTTTAAATTTATTTTATTTTAGCCTTTATTTATTTTATTTAGCTAGCTCTACATTTACATACATTGAAAAAACAGTAACAGTAACAAAAGCCTCAAATTTTGTTTTGAACTCAAAAAATTACAACAAACACATAGAAATTTAAAAAATACTGGGTAACAATTGTCAATTTGCCAGAATAGGAATGTAAGTCTTTTGAAAAAACTAAAATTTCACGCTCTATTTAAATAATGTATTTAAATTCAAACTCTGATTTCACCTTGGATTTATTTTCATTTTTCTAAAAATTGAATTTGAATGCTCCTGATGCCGATGTAAGTGCTTTCTAGGTAAGTATATTTTTGACTTGTTAACTGATAAAAATGTTCGCTCTGTACATTTTTTCTTCTCTATTAAGCTCCAGAGACCGCATTGCAGCTACCATATAATACATAAAACCTACGTATTTATACAGCTTAATTGCACTTAAATAATTGTTGTGCAAGCTTTGTTCATAAGCTCGCTTTGTTAACACTCGAGATTTAAAACAAATGATCTTGTGATTGTTCTATCTATCCATTACCAACTGCTTACTTTTGCTACAGCTAGAGTTTTGTCACAAGTGTGTTCATTATAAATTCTTTTCTCACTAACATGCAAGTTTGCTTGTTTTAGTTGTTGTTGTTGTCACTGCTGCTACAGCCACATTATTGGCTCACACATGAATGCTTCAGTAATTTACTTTGGCCAGTTCCACATTAGTTCTCAAAAATATTTCAAAAACAAAAAAGCGTTTCCCCAGAGATCTAGACACATTTGAGTAGAACATTGTAAAGTAAGGAGGACACAGCGGGAGCACTTACAGAGTATGAGGACTATATGGATTTTGGTGTTTGGGTTGATTCTTGCTGAGGCTGCTGCGCCAACTCTTGCAACGCTTGCGTCAAAACGTTATTCATAGCTGAGCACATTTAATTTCCGTTGCGGCAGAATGCCTGGATTAACACACTCAAGCATAGCACATGGCGGAGCACAACCACTCACGGCATCCATTAGTATTAAATTTACTGCCGAAACTTGTGTAGCATACATTGTGGCGCTTTACAACTTCCGCTTAGCTAAGAAGTTAAATTTTACAGCTACTTAATTTTGAAATCTTAACTTAAGTCATTAAGTATTAAGGTTTTAATTATGTTTGTCTTAAAATGTCTTTAAACTTTGTATATTTATACACTTTCAATTCTTTCATTACATTGCTTTAATGCATCTAACAAATCTTTAGATCTTTCATTGCTTTAATGTTACACATTTAAAGCAGTTAGTATATTATAGTTATTGCAAAATTGTGCTTATCACAACCACTCATTTATTTCACTTTACATTTCTTTGTTGGCCAACAAAAAACATCATCATTCACAACAAGCAGAGCATGCTTTATCCTGCTCTTCATCATCGTCGTCAACGTTTACATCTTTATCACAGACATCAAGTGGCATTAAACTGGCATCATTTGCATTGCCCAAGAAGCATTGCAACAGCACGTTATGCCGTCTGTCGGTCACTTCAATTCGAAATTCGTGGCTTTGTGTTGCCGCTACTTTGCATTGCAATTGCAATTTTTAAATAGTTTTCTTAGAACTCAACGTTCAACGTTGTCCTGGCTGACAGCAACATGAAAGTTTTGATGCAGAATAGGATAAAATTGAAAAATGTCAAACGGCATTTTAACGTTGGCGAAACTTTATTTAATGCAGTTTTTTAAGGCTTCTTATGAAGTATATTTCCCTCATTTTTCTATTTCTCAATTTATATCCTTTAGAATTTCCTATCTTAAATTTGCAATGCTTCTGCTTATGCATACGGACAGCTAAAAAAAATCACACACGCAGCCATGCATCAGCATAAATATGTATGTATTAAACGGCAGATAACTGCTGTTTATGTGTCCGCAGATACGAATTTATTCTGCTCGAGTTTATTTCAAAGATTTATTTATGTGCATCTGTGTTGTTGTTCGTTATTTTTTGTATGCTGCTACTGTTGTTGTTGCTAGCTACCTGCATTTGCCTGGCGCTTGCGGTGCATAAACAAATTTCAGCACATTTTCATGGAGTCTTTGGCAAGGTCGTTGGATAAAAAGCTCATATTTCAAGCATCTCGCTAGAAAAAAAAAACAACAAAAATGGCAGAATAAAGAGAAACACGAGATTCAGAAATAAATAAAATAAAAATTGAATTGCTAAGCAGTGTAAAAATAACTGACAACAATTCCGTGGTAATTTTTCACTTTACTAGCAGTAAGCAGCGCATTACAAATTGCATTAGTCGCATTTGTTGGCTATAAATGGCAGTTCTAACAGACACAATTACGTAGGCAGTCACAGATACAGTTGAAGATGCAGACAAAGATGTTAGATATATAAATTGCAAACATAGATGAAGATACAAAAACAACTAAAAGGACAAATATAGATTCAAATCAAAATTCATTTAGAGATACATAGTGATACAGTTATTTATACTACTCAATAGCTACTCAATTAAAAATACGAGGATAATTTTTTTACTATTTGGTATACATATAAATCCAAACCAAAAATGTTTTAAAAGTTATACAATCAAAGCTTATAAATTTTTCCAGACCATTTTTCTCGTCAAACCAATTGAAACCACTATATTTTTTGAATATATTTTATTCAACCAGAATATATTTTGATTTGTTTATTTTTTTATATTATAATATAGAGTGATATAAAATTTATAATTTATTTGGAATAAAAAAGTTTATACCACCCAAATGTTATAAAAAAGATAAAACTTATCCTCAAATTTTTTACTGTATACAAAAAATATTTTCATAAAAACCCAATCAGCCATTTAGAAATAGTGATTGGATTGAGCTTACATACAATGCAAAAACCAAGCATTTTCCAAGCACGCTTGTAAAACATTTGCGTAGGTAATAAATTTCCAAGTTGCTTTGTAGAATTATTGCGTAAAAAACAAAAAGTAAGTGTTGTACAATAAAACTTGGAAAGACTTGTTTTAAGTAATTTCCAATCATACTTGCAAAATGTAGTCTAGTGGAGAGTGCGCTAGACTATCAACTCAGACGTCCCCGGTTCGAGTCCGGGTTCGATCGTGGTTCTTTTCACTTTCTTTGTTCTTTACTACATTTAAGAATTATGGAAACTAAACATAGAAATCAACGAGTTGATTGTGAAAAATATTGAATTTAAAGGACAAGAACCACAATTGAGGGCTTAAAATTCAACAAGGTAAGTTTTCTTGAAGGCAAGTCGAGTTTGATAGTGAGAAATGAGTACGGTACTGCTTCTCGAACCGGCGAATTTTTTTTATTCTTATTTGTCAATTTAAGATGACTTCGCATTGTTTGGTAAATATATTTATACATAAAAGTTGCGTATTGAAATACTAATTTCCAATTGTAAAAGAAACACTTGAAAAAGCTTATTCAATTACTAATTTTCAATTGTAAAGAAACACTTGGGTTAAGCTTATTCAAATACTTATTTCTAATTGTAAATAAACACTTGGATTAAGGGAGTATTCCTGGCTGGAAGGCTGTTTTTGGACCCTTTTTGAAAAACTTCTCATTTGAAAACGCAAAAAGTTATTTTTATTCTGTTTTTTTTTTATTGTATCAAGAACATATTAAATTAAATAAATTTTTTTTATCCTTTGTACGAGGGCTGTTCAAAAAGTTGTCGGCCTTCAAAGTTGGGCGTCGAAAAGAAAGGTATGCTGCTTGCGGCCCGGATAACTCGACTTCGGATAGTCTGAAAGGGAAAAAGTAAATGACGTTAGATTCAATACAGATGTTATTCTGATCCCTACCTCAATCATAATTTTGCGATTATTTTTTACAAAATGGCGGTCATTGAAATATGAAAAACGGATTTTGGGTCTTTTTTTTCTGTAGTTTATTGTAAAAAAAAAGTAAAAAAATGTTTAAAATTGTTTAAATTGTGATTGAGGTAAAATCGAGAATATTGCAAATTCTGCGTAGATTGCATTTGGTTTGGAACTACGGGCGCAATCTGGGCCGCAAGCTCGAAAAACGTGGTTTTGAGATAAACGCGTTTAAGTTTGAAGTTATTTTTTTTTTTGCATAAAAAAAATTTTAATGAAAAATTTGATCTAGCAGTTTTAGAAATTAAACAATTTTGCGTCGTTTGCAGTTGGTCTCATCAAAATCGGTTCAGTATAATCGGAGAAAAAGGACTTCGAAGTTTAAAAACGTGATTTTGAAAAAACTCAAAGAAAATTTTAGGCAATAAAACATTATTTTTTTGTGAAATGCTTACATATATCAATATGCAATGCCAGCCCCATAAAAAACTCCTTCCTCTTCTTCAAAAAATGAGGACTTAGCGGCTGTTTCTGCTCTTCGGGCAGTTCTACCTTCTTTTGATGCGGCCAGAGCTCTGGCTTCGGACCTTTTCAAACGTTCTTCGTTCCGAGACATGGCGAAATCATATGTGACGTTGCCAATTGGGATGCGCATTAGGTTCATTATTTGAAGTATTGGAAAAAAACATTCGTTTAATATGTATAATAAAAGAAAAAACCTGTAATACTCCCTTAAGCTTATAGTAAGAAATATTTTCCAAGGGAGCGTATTCGTTAATTCTACAACTACTTGTAGACATTTTCAAATAGTAATCTAAAGCTTTTTTTAAGCTCGATGCTTACGGTTCTAAGCTTGTTTAAAGCTTATTCCAAGCTGGTTTGGCTGATTGGGAAGATGAATACCTATACAGATAAAAAAGATACCAATAAAGCCACAGATACAGATACAGATGCAGGTATAGATGCATAAAATTATAAATTATAAATTATAAATTATAAATTATAAATTATAAATTATAAATTATAAATTATAAATTATAAATTATAAATTATAAATTATAAATTATAAATTATAAATTATAAATTATAAATTATAAATTATAAATTATAAATTATAAATTATAAATTATAAATTATAAATTATAAATTATAAATTATAAATTATAAATTATAAATTATAAATTATAAATTATAAATTATAAATTATAAATTATAAATTATAAATTATAAATTATAAATTATAAATTATAAATTATAAATTATAAATTATAAATTATAAATTATAAATTATAAATTATAAATTATAAATTATAAATTATAAATTATAAATTATAAATTATAAATTATAAATTATAAATTATAAATTATAAATTATAAATTATAAATTATAAATTATAAATTATAAATTATAAATTATAAATTATAAATTATAAATTATAAATTATAAATTATAAATTATAAATTATAAATTATAAATTATAAATTATAAATTATAAATTATAAATTATAAATTATAAATTATAAATTATAAATTATAAATTATAAATTATAAATTATAAATTATAAATTATAAATTATAAATTATAAATTATAAATTATAAATTATAAATTATAAATTATAAATTATAAATTATAAATTATAAATTATAAATTATAAATTATAAATTATAAATTATAAATTATAAATTATAAATTATAAATTATAAATTATAAATTATAAATTATAAATTATAAATTATAAATTATAAATTATAAATTATAAATTATAAATTATAAATTATAAATTATAAATTATAAATTATAAATTATAAATTATAAATTATAAATTATAAATTATAAATTATAAATTATAAATTATAAATTATAAATTATAAATTATAAATTATAAATTATAAATTATAAATTATAAATTATAAATTATAAATTATAAATTATAAATTATAAATTATAAATTATAAATTATAAATTATAAATTATAAATTATAAATTATAAATTATAAATTATAAATTATAAATTATAAATTATAAATTATAAATTATAAATTATAAATTATAAATTATAAATTATAAATTATAAATTATAAATTATAAATTATAAATTATAAATTATAAATTATAAATTATAAATTATAAATTATAAATTATAAATTATAAATTATAAATTATAAATTATAAATTATAAATTATAAATTATAAATTATAAATTATAAATTATAAATTATAAATTATAAATTATAAATTATAAATTATAAATTATAAATTATAAATTATAAATTATAAATTATAAATTATAAATTATAAATTATAAATTATAAATTATAAATTATAAATTATAAATTATAAATTATAAATTATAAATTATAAATTATAAATTATAAATTATAAATTATAAATTATAAATTATAAATTATAAATTATAAATTATAAATTATAAATTATAAATTATAAATTATAAATTATAAATTATAAATTATAAATTATAAATTATAAATTATAAATTATAAATTATAAATTATAAATTATAAATTATAAATTATAAATTATAAATTATAAATTATAAATTATAAATTATAAATTATAAATTATAAATTATAAATTATAAATTATAAATTATAAATTATAAATTATAAATTATAAATTATAAATTACAAATTACAAATTACAAATTACAAATTATAAATTATAAATTTAATTATTATTTGCAATTACAATTTCAGTATTTGTTGTGTTGAAATTAACGATAGCAAAGACTGTAATTGTAATATAAAAAAACTATTTTATCGATTACTGTAATCGGTTTACCCACAAATAACAATTGCGTTTTATGTTATTGTAAAAGAAGAATGTATTTATTACTTTTACAGTAATCGTTATCTGTTATACGATAACTGTAATTGAAATCATTATTTTTTATTTAGTATTATGATTATAGTTATCTTTATCAATATATATTTTCAGTTACGATTATTGTAATCGTAATCATATATTTTAATCTTATTACTGCATAAATAATAATATTTTAATTATAATTTTTCCCCTTATAAAAAACAAATAAGTTGCAGAAAAAATTTTACAAACGAATGATAGAAATAAAAAAATTAATTATAAAGAATAAAAAATTTTATACCACCAAATATTCAAATATAAGTTAGTATCTGAAACATTAAAATCAATACTTGCTTTTAATAAAACGACTTTTCTTAATCAGAAAGAGCGTGCCGCCGTGGACTATTCACTATATCAGCAAAAGAAAAAAGTCTTTCTACTGGCGCCGATGAAGTAAGCGGTGTGTTAAGTTTCAGTGACGTTCGAATTTATGTTTAACTTTCACATTCCATTTCTTTGTATAATAAATAAAAAAATAATTATTACGATAACAGTAATCGTAAATGTAATTTTTTTTTATTGATAACGATTTCTGTAATCGTATTAAAAAAAATTTTGAGTGTAATATAATTGCAAAAGTAATTTTTTATTTATTACAAGTACTGTACTGTAATTATAATGAGAGTTATTTTGATTTTGGTTACAGCAATCGTAACGATTATTTGTATGATTGTTGTACGATTTGTGGAATGATAATTTGTAATTGCAATTAAACTGTTATCAATTGCGAAAGTAATCGATTTCATTCCAGCTCTGCTTTCAACACGCCCAGTTATTTTGTAAAAGGATTAAAAGAATGAAGATTTTTATTTAATACCTTATTTCTCTATTGTTGCTATGAGCTTTTGAAACGCAACTATTAGCAGTACATCTTTGCAGCAACTTAAGCCTTACAATTTTTTTCCATTACTTTCTAAAGCTTATTTCTTTAGTTATTGGAGTGTAAAATTGTAGATTAACATCGCTGTAAGCTTCTTATAAGAAAGTTTCCTCAGTTAGTTAATCCAGTGTAAACTACATCTCACAGAATTCAATTTCCATTAGTTTCGGATTATCTCCAAATGCAACTTCAATATTAAAGGAAGGAAAGAAGGAGGAAGGAGCCAAAGGCTCACTTGCATTGCTGTTTTTAATATAAATCTTTAAGATTCAATGCTCACACCTCCCATATTTTAATGCAACAGTGCAAGGTAAAAAAATAAAAAAAGCTTGCGTTAAATCATTGAAGTATGCAAGCTTTAAGCTTAATGGAGGAATGCTTTTGTTTAAGGGCTCCCTTGTGAACAATTCTTTAACTTTGAAAACGTACAGAGAAGGATTTATTCAAAAACTGTTGTCTGTAACATGTACGCAGTCAATGAAGTAAGAACATAAATTTTTTAGCTTCATGACATCAATACACTCAGGGGAGGGGGGGTGTGTGGAAAAAAAATGAAAACATGCGCTCATCTTATTGGTATTTCAGCCGCATTTTATGGTATTTAATGTTATTTAAACATTTCTGCGTCAAGTTTTCCAACTTCGGTGACCTACGATTACTGCAGCTTATGCTTCCTAAAGCATATTTCTTGCCCTTAACTTCCTTAAATATCTTTTGTGCTTAAATAATTAAAGCAAAGAAATATACTCAGTTTAATTTAACTACACAACAAGAAGAAAAACAACAAAAATCACGCAAATCTTGAGATAACGCAGAAAAAAAGAACACAAAGTGAAAACAAGAAACTGTCAAAACAGTTGCTATGCAAATGGCAAAGCTTTGGCCTAGAGGGCTCCCTCCCTTCTTTAATAATGTTTAATCATCAAACAATATTTTTTTCAACTTTTTGTTTTTTTTTTTCTTACTTTTTTGCTGGAATTAAAATATCATTCTGCTCTTGTAATTTTGTGCTGTCAACATTGCCTGAGCTCCTTTAAAGCACCATTTATTTTGAGCTGTCCAACTTAACTTTAACGCTGTCCAATACGCTATTGAAAATTACATTCAGTTTGGCCCATTTGTGACTGGAACTATTCTGTTATTTTGTCAGTATTTTACCTGGCCTCCTGTCTCTTTCACCGTGTCTGCCTGTGCTACTTTTCGGAAATACTTTCTACACATTTCGCTACCCCGCGCTGCTCTACACTGCTCTAATGTCGTGTTTCATCAACTTGTTGCCTGTCACTGTACATGTTTATCTTGACCGACATGCTTATCTGGGTCGCACATTCCATGGATATTAATTAATTAGCTTGTACAGCTGCAAAATATCTACGCTGGCGCACTGAAAGGCCTGCTCAAGACGCTGGATTGATTTTCAATTAATTTTAACGTAGAAATGCTTCTTGGGGAGGAAGAACATTATTGAAATGTCAAGTGGCTTCAGTTAAGATTGAGAATGATTGAGTTTTGATAGAAAATGATTGAGTGTAAGTTTGAGTTGAATTTAAAGTTATAAAATTGTGTGTACCTAAAAAGTTACTTTGTTTAAAGGAAATCATTTTTCATTCTCGGTTTGTTACTTATTATGTATCACTTATGTGAATACTTTGGGCAGATAAATATATATTAAAGATCTTTTTTGCCTTTTAGGAATACTATCATGTCCTAAGTTTAAACATTTAAACAAAAAATACCTTATTGCAAATCTTGTTTAGTTCTATAATGGACCTCAGCAACGATTCAATGCAATATTGAAAACAATAAATTAAATAAAATCTTAAAATAATCGGGTTAAAATGACAAATGGCAAATATATAAGTAGACGTATTAATATTAGGAAGATATTTATATAAACCAAAATGTTTGTAAAAGTACTCCAGACACACAACTGCATCCTTAGAAAAAAATTAGTTAAAAATGGGGAGAGGAGCTCAGAGAATAGAAAATTATTATACAAAAATTACTTTTATTAATATATAGTCAATGGTATGAAAAAATAGATTTTAGCCATAACTTTTGATTGAAAAGAGATAATGGAGTAATTTTTTCACATAACTTATTTTTGAGGCTTGACTTTTTTGGAAAAAAAAAAAAATAATTTTGGAAAAAATAATTTTGGCGAAAAAAATCAAGTTGTTTTGATGACAAAAACCGTAAAATAATTTGTGTGCTTAGCTGCAAGAATTGTTGCAAATAAATGCTATGTCGTATGAAAGGCAGCCAGATGTGAAATTTTTAATTGATTTAATTTTTACAACAAAAAAAAATTTTTGAGTAAGTTTTTGAGTGAAAAGTAAATATTTTGAACCTTTTTTGGCTTACTCATAAAACATATATACACTGACTTAACGGTACAGTTCGACCTATTTTTGTAAAGTGATTTTATTGAACTTTTGAACAAAAAAAATTTGAATGAAATATATTAATGGACAGCGGAGATATTTGCATCGAAAGACCAAACTTTGATTTTCATGTCGTTTTTTTCTCATTCTTAGGCAACGATGTTTTATGAAAAAGTCGTTATACTGAAAATTTCTCCAATTTTGAAGATATGTGAATGTTTTTGATGTCAAAATAACAAAAAAAATTTTTAAAATTAAGTACAAAAAATCTCCTATAGTAAAAAGTTTTATAATAACAAAATTATCGTTAGTTGAAAAATTTCAGAGGGGGCGTGGCAAAAACTAAGTATGTAACATTTTAAGTTGGGATGTACTTAATATGTATACCTAGTTTGAGCAAAATCCGTTGAGCCGTTTAGATTTGTATAAAGGTCAAACAAACAAACAAACAGAAAATGAGTTTTATTACTATAGATAGTCAATCGTATGAAAAAATAGATTTTTAGCCATTACTTTTGATTGGAAAGAGATATTGGGGTACTTTTTTCACATAAATTATTTTTGAGACTTGACTTTTTTGTAAAAAATATAAAAACAACATTTTGGAAAAAATAAATTTCGCGAAAAAAATCAAAGGGGGTACCCTTGTTGTTTTGATGACAAAACCAGTAAAATAATTTTTGCGCTTAGCTAGAAGAATTTTTGCAAATAAATGCTATGTCATATGAAAGGTCGTCAGATTTGTTGTTTTTAATTAATTTCATTTTTACAACAGCAACAATTTTTGAGTCAGTTTTTGAGTAAAAAGTCAATATTTTGGACCTTTTTTGGCATACTCATAAAACATATATACACTGACTTAACGGTACAGTTCGACCTATTTTTGTAAAGTGATTTTATTGAACTTTTGAGCAAAAAAAAATTTGAATGAAATATATTAATGGACAGCGGAGATAGTTGCATCGAAAGTCGAAACTTTGATTTTCATGTCGTTTTTTTTCTCATTCTTTGGTAACGATGTTTTATGAAAAAGTCGTTGTACTGAAAATTTCTCCAATTTTGAAGATATGTGAGTATTTTTGATGTCAGAATAACAAAAAATTTTTAAAATTAAATATACAAAAATCTCCTTTACTAAAAAGTTTTATAATAACAAAATTACCGTTAGTTGAAAAATTTCAGAGGGGGCTTGGCAAAAACTAAGTATGTAACATTTTAAGTTGGGATAAACTTAATATGTGTATCTAGTTTGAGCGAAATCCGTTGAGCCGTTTATATTTGTATAAAGGCCAAAAAAACAAACAAACAAACAGAAAATGAGTTTTATTACAATAGATAGTCAATAATAATTAATTTAAATAAATTACAACATTATTGACGCTTAGTGTAAAAACACATTCAGAGAAAAAATCATTCACTAAGATATCGCTACCATAACAGTTCACAATAGTTGACTCCCCTGAATGTGGCCAACGACACACGTTCTCTATTTTATTTGACATTCGATGGTCGCAGCTAGAACCTACACTCCTACCTAATAGTTATTGTATCATAACTTTTTGCTTGAATTAAATTTTGACTGCAACGGTAGCGCCCTCTGCGAGTCGTTTTTCTTACCGTTTCACAGTGCGCTTTTTTCGATTTTTTCGATGACATTTGCATTATCTCAGAAACTAAATAAGCTAAGGCCAAGAAATTTTGTACAAACGAGTTCCTTTTCTTTTTTGTACAAATGTTAAATTAAGTAACAGCACAAAAAATTAGAATTCTAGGTCAATTTCATCGCCTAACTCCCATACATACTATATTTTTTAATAAAAAAAAACCGCATAAAACTGCTTCTTTATTAATTTTTTTAACCCTTTCCGTCCCAAGATATTTCAAAATCGACGGATTTCAATTAAACTTTCAGGATATGATATTAATTCCAAAACAAACACAAAAATGTATTTTTTATGTAGGTACAAAGTTCATGTCCTAAGAAACAGGACATACACATATGTGTACCTTGGGACTTTACTAAAAAACTTAAAATTTTTATTTCATATTAAAATAACGATGGCTTTGCCCAACAAAATAAGTATAATAACAAAAAATAATGTAAAATAAATGAGTTCATTGGTTTCAGTTTCTTATTCTCTAAATAGTAAATAATAAAATAGAAAAAATCAGTTCATTGGTTCAGTATGGAACATTTTAAAGCAATTTTTGTCCGAAGACAGGCACAAGTAAACGTTACATTTTTCACACCAAGTAAACGTGCGACTATGGCATGTTTTTAAACGGCATGCTCGAGCTGTCATCAGTTTGTCCACCACCGGCCAATAACCCCCTACATCCAACCGTTTGCTTGTTCCAGGCAAAGGAGAGCATTTAAGGGTTTTGTTTATCTGTTCTTCTTTCTCACTGCTGCTTGACTCGTTAAGTTCGTGCAGTTTTCTTTTGGGGCTACAGAGCAAAGCTTCTGCAATTTCTAACCGAATTGCTAGCAAATCATTAATGCATTTTCGTGGCATATTTTTGGACTGACAATCGCGCCGATATTTCATCTAAGAATTCAGTATTGCCAAATCGATAAAGTGAAGAGCTACTTTTTGTGTCCACTTCTTTGACTTGATCCAAGTTCTATAGCACTCCATCATTTGGTCGCAAATGTCCTCTCCTCCCATGTTATTATTATATTTCATGACGATGGCGGGACAAGGCACTTCCTTCCCGCATCTCTGCTCTTTATTCCACCTTTTCACGCTACCCACTGGATCTTGTCCATATGCTGTAGAAGCGAGTGTTACGGATTTGTTGTCCTTCCATTTGACTACAACAATTTTTTTCATCTGATCTAATTATTTGATCAGATTCTCCCTTTTTCATGCGTCTGTCATCTTTCAAACAGACATTGCGTAACCAATTGACCTGAATCGTGCCTGTTCCGTGCAAATTGAGTTCAGCCAATCGCGCTAAAAGCGGTACCGTGGTAAAATACCTGTCAAAAAACACAGACGACTTTACTGGCACAGTTCTCACTAGACGAAGAACAATGCTTGGCCCCAAGCCCAGAGTTCGGTCTCCAAGTGGAGTTTAAACCCGCCCTGGTAAACTTCAAAATCTAGAACAATACCTGAAAAAATAAAAATTATAACTAAAAATTTCACTAAATCAGTGCAAGTAGTACCAGTTGACGATGTAATCACGAAGTTTTTAAGGCCAACTGGACGTGGTTTGTTGCGAAAATATTGTCTTAGTCCCATCGGCAATCTTCCTTGGAACGGTATCATCTGCTCTTCGATGGAGTAATTTTCGAAATTTCTTGGAATGGCAAGGCATCGTGATCTGACAGCATCAATAACTGGTTGAACCTTCCACAGATAATTTGAATTGGCTTCTTCTAGAGTCTCTGCAGTGTCTACAAAATGAAGACATTTTCTTAACAAAAATAGGCGATTTCTACCTACTTTAGCAGAGACGATGTTAGTGCCGAACATCTTTTCCCAGTACATTCGCAAACGAGGGAGTTTGATGCAGCCGAAATATAAAAGCGCACCGTAAAGGTTTTTTACTTCGGTTGAATCGGTTTTCAACTCAGTGCCGAATGTTTGAAGGTGGTACATATTAGTGTACATTGCTACGTCTTCAAAATGTTCATCAGCAAAGTACCTTTCGAAGTACTTTAGTGCTGGTTGAGGGTCCATTGCCTGGTGACAATTTTCTTGCAATTGACTAACATATGCATGAAATGTTCCTCTCTTCCACAACAATTACCCAGTCTGCTGCAATGGTTCTGCTGCAAAAGTAGTATGCGCGCTGAATTCAACATTCGAATCTTCATCATCTGATGCCGAAGTCGAAGACTCAATATTTGATGAACTATCGCTGTCAATATCAGATTCATTGCATATTAATTTCAGTACTTCTTCCACAACGGGTTAGTTTTTCAAATCATATTTTTTGGCTGTAATGTAAAAAAGTGAGCTAGTAAAGGCCCATACCACACATATGTGTAGGCACATATGTTTCTTACAAAAACACAACAATTTTTTGCACTTATTTACATATTTTGCACATATTTATAAAATTTAATGCTTTTATTACTTCAAAATAGCAAAATCTTCCTTTATTTAGATAAATTTTAACAAAATTATCACACTTACATTTTTTATCTTTCGCGCTCTGAAACATGTTTGTTGCGTACCACGTGTTTGACCAAATGCGGAAAAATATACACAAAAGCTCATAACAGAGTGAAAAAGGGATAGCAAATAGTGCTAAAAAAATAAAAGAAAGGGGTAAACACGGCATAGCAACATAGCTCTTGCTCTTTAAAAATGCATTAAATTTACCTACACAAATGTGTACACAAATGTGTAGGTGGGGACGGAAAGGGTTAAAGAGGAAATTTAGTTTAACTTCACTTAAACGTCATGCTAAAAATATTTCAAATCGGATAACTTTTAGATATATCACCTATAAAACAATATTACCAAATAAACGAAATTTGTAAAAAAAAAAATTTTTAAAAGTGGTTGCTAATACAAAATAAGGACACAACTTGCTTTAAATTATGAATTCTATTTAATTTTTCTTTAAATTTAAGAGTACCTACAAATTGTCTTGGAAATCAGTGCATTTTAGAGCAAAATTTTATTTTTAAGACTTTTTTCAAATTAAGTGGTTTTTCTTAATAGCAGGTAGTTGCAGCAGGTTTTTACAGAAACAGAAGGAATAAGCACGATATTTTATGATATTTATAGCTTTCGACTTTAATAATGCTTAATTAGGTAGATATTTTCTACTCAGTTTTACTTCAATTTTCGTTTCTTGAAAAATTTACAGTCATATTTAAACGATTTGGTAGCAGCCGTAGCCTAGAGGGTAGAGTGCCTGGCCCCTAAGCTAAAGTACCGCGGTAGCCCGAGTTCGATTCCAGCTCAAGGTGAAGATTTTTTCAATTAAATTAATTTTTCTGTTCAGTCGTTCAGAGAGTAAAAATTGCCATGTATAGCTTCTTGAGAACATAAGCCGTTCGGAATCGGCATAATATACGTAGGTACAGTTCTCGATCATTTGTGATCAAACATTTAATAACACGCATAACACAATTGACCAATAGAAGCGAGGTCAAAGTCCTTCCAAGGGCTGAAATGGCTAGTTTTTTATATTTTTTTTTTTTTATTTAAACGATTTTTCTATTTTTATTTAGTAACATATTTTTTTATATTTAATTCAATGGCAATTAAAACATAAAAAAGTCCAAAAAAACAAAAGCTTCAAATATACATACTTTGTGCTCGAAGTTATTATTGTTAAGACTTGACTTAATTTTTTGGGTTTTGTTGAGCTTATTTCTGTTAAAAAAGTTTCAACTTTGACGAATTTTATAAAAAAAAACCATACAATTCATCAAGTTATTAATAGCACATTCATAATACATGTTTTATAGTCTGACAAATAAAAATATTTTTTTATAAAATTTAACAAAAAAAAACCCAAATGTCATCCTAAAATTAAAAAAAAAGCGCACTGTGCAACACACGTTCTCTATTTTGTTTGATATTCGATGGCCGCAGCTAGAACTTATACTCCTACCTAATAGTTATTGTATCATGACTGTTTGCTTGAATTGAATTTTGACTACAACGGTGGTGACCTCTACGAGTCGTTTTTCTCACCGTTTTTTTCAGAAATTTTGCTATCGCGATTTCATTAAGGCGAAAGAAACGCAGCTGTTGCTTTTAATTAATTATTAAGGATTTCTAATTAAAAACAACGTTAACTAACGCTGGTTTCGTTCAATCTTGAGTTATTCCATGTTAATACTGGAGTAAAAATACACAAAAATAATACAACAGTCAAATTTCGAGATCACCATAAAGTCATAATGGATCAAAACCAGGGACCGTAACAGTTATGATTTTTTTCCAAAAAGTCAACAAATAATCGTTATTTTTTGACCGATTTTATTTCAGTCGAAAATAATATTTAAAATTGGACTTTTATTTTTTTGATCCAAAATAAAAGTTAAAGTTTGACTTATATTTTTTTGATCACAAATATAAGTTACATTTTGACTTTTATTTTTTCGGTCCAAAATATAAGTTAAAAATTTACTCTTATTTTTTTCGATTAAAAATAAAAGTTGAAATTTTATTTTTATTTTTTCGATCAAAAATAACTGTTAAAACTTGACTTTTATTTTTTCGATCAAAAACAGTTAAAATTTGGCTTTTATTTTTTTTTTATCAACAAGTTAAAATTTTACTTTTATTTTTGATTAAAATCAATATGCTGCTTCATTGAAACAAGAAATAATTTTTATTTTTGATCTTTACTAATAAAAATTTAATATAATTATTATTTAATTAATTATTAATTAATTATAATAAATTATTAATTAATTTTAATTTATTATTATTTAATTATTAACTAATTATAATTATGTATATAACTAAATTTATCATATAATTTTATAATTCTTATTTTTTTATTCGCAACATTTTTGCAAAGAAAAAAAAACATTACTATCGGTCTTCATATCGTTGCACTTCAATGACATCACATATTTGCTTATCATTGCACATTGTGTTTTCATTCATTTCGCGAACGACTGAGACAGTGGCGACAAGCAGATGATTTAAGAATTAAAATATGACTTTTACTTTTAATCAAAAAAACAAAAGGCCAATTTTACCTTTTAGGTTTGATCAAAACAATTAAAGTCAAATTTTAACTTTTATTTTTATTCAAGTCATAAAAAGTCATTTAAAAGTCATTTTAAAAGTCATATTGTAACTTATATTTTTGGTCAAAAAAATACAAGTCAAATTTTAACTTTTATTTTTGATCAAAAAATTAAAAGTCAAATTTTAACTTTTATATTTGATGAAAAAAAATAAAAGTCAAATTGTAACTTCTATTTTTGATCGAAATAGAATTGGTCAAAAAATAACGATTATATATTAACTTTTTTAAGAAAATCAGAAAAATTCAAATCATTAAAGATTAAAATCTTATAATAATTATTATTCCTTAGCTAACAAGCATCACATTGCTATATTCAAATATCGAATAGACTTACTCTTTCCATTTGACCTTTTTTTTCCAAAACAGAATAGAAATTTCGAAAATATTTTTTTTTAGAATAGAAATTTCTAAAATAGCTGTTATTTTCGGTCCCTGATAAAAACTGAAGAAATTTTTGAAAACTATTTCTAAAAATTTGTCAATCTATTCTATTGTAAGGACCCTTTTTAACGAGGGTAAAAACCGGCCCTCACAATATGAAGCTGAGTGCCCACCCCAAGCATCCACAACGATAGCGCCCTTCGCAGCGCCCCTGTAAAATATCAAAATTACAGCACATGTCAACAATAAGCCACATAACAACAACAACTACAGCACATGCCAACATAAGCTGCATGATAACAGCAACAAAGACAACAACTACAGCACTTGCCAACATAAGCTGCATGATAACAACAACAACAGCTATAGTTTACAGCAACAGCTAAAGTAGCCAACAACAACACTACACTGACTTTGCCTGATCAAAACTCGATTAGAACGAGCTACGAATTAGACGAACGACGAGGTACAGAGGATTCTCAGGAGCCTCAGTACAACCGCTTGTCTCTCCTCTAGCTCTGTACAAGCCGACCTCATAGGTCCACCCTCCCAATAGTTTCGCGTTAGAAGACAGAGGATTCTCAGGAGCCACGCCCGCACTCACCCTCCCTTCCAATCACCCTCCCCACACAAAAGGGACGAGACAGGCCGACAGGAGGTGGCCGACCGCCGGCCAGATAAATTATGTTAATTTTATATGATTTAAATACAAATTCTAAATGTTCGATAGTTTAAATCATACTTAATTTTAAATTCAAATTCTAGGTGTTTGATACTTTAAAATCGTTTATTGAGCTTGAGGTCAAAGTTAAAACAATTAATTGTTCTAACGAATCCTTCCAAATAAAAAACAACAACAACAACAACAACGTTTTTTAATATGAAAAGGAAAAAATCACTTGCTGATTTTATTGCAATTTCGGCCCTGCTAAAGGCTTCATCAGAAATCTTTGTGATACCCGTGCTAACGCACATAAATTATAAATTATCATCAAGTGGTCCGGTAGCCACGCATCACAGATCCGCGACCTCTAATGCTTCCTTAAAGAAGGAGTGCAAGCGGACCACAACCAAAACCTTCAACTTTTCTTGTGTCAGAACCCTGGACAGTCGCTGAGTTGATTACCCTGGCTGGAAAGCCAACGTATTGCCCAGGAGGCTTGTTGCTCTATGTATTTGATAATTTCATCGATCGGAAGCAAATTTGTTTCTATTATTTTGACCAACAACATTTCTGAACAAATAAATATGAAAAAATCGTTTGACATTGTCTTAAAAACTTTTATAAGCCACATATTTCTGGCCCGCTTTCAACGCAATTAAAATTAATCATACGCCATGGTGGATGTCATTTTTTCCAACTTCTGCTGACTTTAAGCTAGACTTTCTGTAAGACCCGCTCGGTCTATTTGTTACAATATCCTTTGAGTTTTATTGTCTTCACGTTCTTCACTAGAACAAGATGCAGATGCATCAATTAGGTTTTCGTTATTTATTTTTATCTGCTGTTTACCTTCAAGTTTTCGCAATAATTTTCACTATGAGCAAAGTTTGTCACAATCAGATCGAGTCCTGAACCAGCAATAATTCTTCTAGGTAATATGTAAGCATTATGTTGCAATACACAAATCTTCTTCTTATCATCTAGACAATAAATTAAAGATGTACTGTGTTTATCTGCTGTACGCATGTTTGAACAATCATCAAAAAAGGTTTGTTGCCGTTAATAAAATTAAAATTTTTTGGTGAAAAAAGAAACATTTAGCTATGATTGCGTAACTAAGTTTTCAAGGTTAAAGTTGAATGGCTACGCTACGAATTTAAAATTTTGCTACTTTTCATTTTTTTAATTTATCTAAGCTTCGCCACACCCAAATACTTTGGGCCGTATTCATAAACACTTTAAAGTCGAGTCTAAATTTAGTGTGAGCTTTTTTGACATTATTTCTATAGAATTTGCTGTTAGCATTTATGGGTTAAAGTATTGTATTACTTCTGTTTCTCATTCTTCAAATAATAGCATTACTATTTGTAAAAACTACTACTTGGTATATAGCACTTGCTTTAGGCCACCCAAAAAAAATCTTAATAAATGCTCTCAACCCAGTCTTCTTAGTAAAAAAATATTTAATGTATGCATGCTTTTTGGTTATCGTATTAACAAATTACTGGCCAAACTTGATAACTCATGGACATACACACAAAGCTAATGACACAGACAGTTATTTTTGCCATAACAAAAACAACACATGAAGGCAAAACAAACTGAATTCATCAGCCAGACATTTTTAAGGAAACACAAAAAAAATAAATGCCAAGATAAAAGCGAACGAGCTGTTGCTAATCTGACAGGATGTCTCTTAAAAGCGATCGATATGTTTTGGCTTGTCCTTTATTGTTTAGTCTAAACTTGGTGCTTGTTGGTTACTTTTTTGTTGTTTTTGGTGGTGTTGCTGTTGTTGTTGCTGTTGTTGTTTGTTTCTGTTGTTGATGTTAAATATTTTTGTTTAACACAACTTTTATTTGTGGTTTTTCATGGTTTATGCGACGCTTATCGTGCATGACCTTAAAATAAAATTAATTGCTTGAATTCGAAGTCAAAGCAAGTTGCCACACACAAACACACACGCTCACTCAAAGACAATATCACAAACATAAACAATACAATTCAGATAGCGTAGCTTTTGTTAGACTTTGACTCAACCTCATGGCGGATACTTTTATTGCTGCTGCTGCTGTTATGCTATCGTGAATTTTCTTTCTTTTTTCACTATTGTTTTGGTTCAACTAAAACCATAAAATAACACTGCTTGATAATTTTTAAAATTTTTCAAAATTACAGCCTGCAATCGGAGTGGATCCTGGTAGAGGAGACAAAAAAAAATATTAATCGTGCATCGGCGTTAAATATTTATTTTTTTAATATAACATTGACAAGTTTATGCCTGAGTAATTCTTAAAATACGTATACTAGCTGAAACCCAGCGCGTAACTGCCACGCCCTTTTGTTCAACGCCTATAAAATGTTATCAGTGAAGCTGCATGTATAAATTGAAGTCGAATACAGAATTCCGAGGCTGTGAGCTATAATTCTAAATCTTTTCGATTTGATCAAAACTGTCTAATATATAAAAGTTAACTTGATTTGTGGGCGGTAAAATTGGGCGTGAAATTTCCAATTTAATTTTAAAGTTGTGCTCAAATTTTTTTGTGCCGATATTCATTAAATTTTTACAGCCATTTACCTTGTTGGAAATAAAAAATAAAATCCATTTCTTGTTCGTAGATTTTGCGTTAAATAAGGCTATGTTAAAAAAATCCTATAAAATACAAAATGAAGCGTGCAGCGAAACAAACTATTGTATTTTTCTTTACAATTGAAAAACAATTTCAAAATTTTTGCAAGCCAAAGTTTATGTACGGCCAAAACGGTAAATAATTCAAGTGTCTGTTGATTTTTACAATGTACGACTATTGAGACATATTCAACACTATTCAAAATTGCCAGCAAAATTTTCTATCAAATCTGTGTTTTATAAAATTGAATTTTGGTAGCCTAAATCGGTCAAATACCCCTATGTAATTCCTGAAAAGTGTTCACATCCTTAGTTCGATCTCGGAAATCCCAGTGAAAAGTGTGATCCTGCTGGTAGCCCTAATTCAAACATTAGGAAAATGTATATCCCGGGATTAAAAATGTATAACCTTCCCCACCAGAATTCGTCTATCAAAATTTGTAGCTATTTTACTTGTCAGACTGTGTAACATAAACACGTGTAACGCACACTTATAAATCGCATGATATATCCCAGTAGTTCGCGGCATCATTGACGAACTTTTCGTGATGATTTCTTGAAGGAAGTTTCTGCATGAGCTACTGGACTTAAAAAAAATTCATACAAAATATAATGCAAAGCAGCGGTTGTCAGCGCCTAACTTTTTCCACTCTATTACAACAACTTGAAGATATTCATGATTGTTGTTATTCGCCGAATCGTTCAGAGGCTAAGCTGCAATAATACAGCGTTTTTACTTCTTCAACGTTTCGGAAGGAATGTTGCTTCACGAATTTTATTTTTCGATTTTAAGTTTCGATTTTAATTCCTTGACGAATTTTCTTTATATTCCTGTATACTTTTCGTTAAGGAAACTTCCGCAATATTTCGATATTGGGTTCGTGCATGATAAATCCCGACGTTTCTGCATTGCGTCTTGCACGAATTTGGAACATTTATGTGAAATTTTCGTCAATGAAATGTATGGCCAAATCAGCATATTTCGTCAAGGATTAAGAAAAATCATACATGATTCATTTGAGATTTCTTCAAGACTGGAACTACTGGGATGCGTTCTTAATATTCTTGTGTGTGCGTGTATTTGTGTTTGAGCACTTTGTTCAAGCTCCTTTGTACGCCATAAAAATTTGCTACCTTGTGCGAAATGGTTTTATGGCACATCTTAAGAAGCTATGCGAAAATAATGTGTAATTAAGCAATCGAATGGTCTGTAACTAGCCTATGAAACGATATCTGGTGGCAGTTTAGGGTAACGGTTACTCAGATTTCGAGGTTAATCAATTTAAATGCTATAAAATTTTAGTCACAACACCTAAAAGCATGGTAGGACAAATATTCTAGTAATTCATCCAGTTTAACGATATTTGGCTTAACCTTTTGACGACGAATGGGTAAAAAATAAACCATTTAATATATTTTTAAGTCGTGTGAGCACAATTTTCGAACTATTTTTTTAAAGTTGGGCTTAAAGGATTAGAAATCATTGTTGCTTTTAACGTGTGCAACATTTTTTAAAATTCTTTTAAGTGAAAGAAAAAATTAAGATATCAAAAAGTACTTTTTTTCCATAGTTATATATTAATCCAAATTCTCAGAGATTACAGATATACAGTGCTGCGCAAAACAAAAGCAACAAAATAAGTGCGCTGCAACAAAATCGTGTATCTTTTTTAATACACACAAAAATGATTATAGGAACTAAAGCATATATTCATACATCATATATAAAACAAATCAAATTCAAATTTGGTTTTGTTTTTTTTATTGAATTTAAAATTAATGTGACTACATTCAATTTGTCTGTGAGCAAAATAATAGCAACATAACTTGAAAAATGTTAAAAGAGAACAGAAGTTCGAAGAATTATTGGTAAAAGTTCCGTTATTGTAAAGCACGTGTTGTTTGTAAGTTATAAACATTTAAGTTTAGTTTTTTTTGTGCTAGTTGTGACACTGACTGTTTCATTTATTATGGCACGTATAAAATACTGTGACGCTCTTAAATTACAAATTATTTTCGAATATAAAAACGAAAATTCGCAAATATCTAACGTGAAACAGTTTGATATTAATCGGTCAATAGTTTGCAGATTAATAAAGAAATATACCTTCACAAAAGACGTAACAACAGTACATTAAAGAGGACGACCGCGGAAGACATCGCTGCGTGATGACAGGAACATTTGTGGTGTGTTCAAACGAAATGCATTTGCCATATTCAAAGAGGTTGTTCGGACACTTGATTTAGATATCCACCACAGCACTGTTTGAAGACGAGCCGTTGAGAACGAATAAAGAAATTACAGACCGGCAGAGAAACCTTTGCTTACAGCTAAGCGTAAAAAACAAGGTGAGGTGTTACAATTTAAACAATTCTGTCTGAAATAGTGACAACTAGTGGCAATTTATTGTTTTTTAGACTCAGTCTTCCAAAAGAGCACCTAAATTGGACCGTTCAAAAATCGAAAACCGTTTTTTTAGCGATGAATCAAAGTTCAACTTGATTAATTCAGATGGGATGTGCACGGTATGGTGCCACCCAGGTACACGACTTGAAGCCCGAAACTGCAAAATAAATTTTAAACACGGATGCGATGGCATTATGGTCTGGACATGTTTTTCCTATAATGAAGTTGAACCATTTCAAAAAATCGATGGAATTATGGATCGATTTGTATATAATGACATTTTAGAAAGCAAGATGCGACCACATTCAGATTGGAATATGTCACTTCAGTGAACGTTTCAGCCCGATCACGACCCGAAACACACTTCAAAGCTCATCAAAGATTACATAAGAGGCAATGGGATTCAAGCCCTTGATTAGCCGACACAGTCACAATGACTTGAATCCCATTGAAAATCTTTTTGGGATCTTGAAGGTAAAAGTTTCTGGTCAAAGGTTTTCCAATAAGACTGCACTGTATGAAGCGCTGAAACTTAATTGAGAACATATACTAATACTAACATATCTACTTTAATAGAGTCGATGCCGCTCAGCTGTGCAGCGGTTATCAAGAAAAATGGATCTTACACCAAATATTTATTATGTTGCTTTTGTTTTGCTCTCAGACAAACTGAATGCAGTCACATTAATTTTAAATTTAATAAAGAAAACAAAACCAAATTGGAATATGATTTGTTTTTAATATGATGTATGAACAGTGGCGTAAAAAGCGGGCCCGCAGAGCCCGCGTTGCGGGCGGGCGCAGCTTAGCTAGGGGCGCCCTCAAGTATCTTGATGAAATTGATAACTAAAGTGGAGAACGACGCACAGTGCAAAATAAGCGGCCAAAAACCTAATAATCGACGTTTGAAATTTTCCAAATTTTTATAGCTTTCAATAGAAAATATCTTTTGTGATCAAAATGAATTTTTTTTAATAGTAGCAATCGTTTCGTTATGACAAGTCGTCAAATTTGCATTTTTAAAAATACAAGTTTTCTTGTTATTCAAATTATATATTTTTTTATATATATCAAAATAAAGTTTAAAATCTCTTATGTCTGGCAACATTACTGTTTTTGTTTACATTTTGAACATATGGTTTTAAAGCGGGAGACAAAATTTTAAATGCTCAATTTTTAAAAATGCATAAAAAATTTTTTTGAGAAAGATTGACCATAAGTTTTTCACGAAAACATCTTTAGAACTGCGTTACACCAAATCCAAAAATTCTTGCTAATACTTGCTAACGCGGAAGATATACATTTTTAATGGTGACCTGTTTAGTTAAAATTTTAGATATATTTGATGTATGGCAGCTGATTTTTATTTTTCAAAATTTTGACTTATTTACAAGCACAAAAAAACTCAATTTTTTAAAATTTCCTTGCTGTAATCAGAAAAACTTACATATATAAACAAAAACGTAGTTTGTGTGGGTGGTATTTTCCAAGGCTGAGTTAATTTTAAATTTTAATTCTTTTGTTTTTTGTGTTTTGTTGTTATATAACTCATAAATCTGTTAACTTATAAATGTGCTATTGCTTGTTGTTATCTTTTTCTTTTTTTTAATTCTAATTTTTAATTTTAATTCTTACGGGTTTTGTTGTAATACATATATTCTTATTTGTGGCATGCACAAGAAATCTTTTCTTATACGCTAACATACCTGCCTAACCCGGCGTCTCGACAGGCAATAATCCATTGCTTACCATCTGTCAAATTCCATTGCAAGCAATGGCAATATTTCAAGGGTGGGTTTTGTCATGTTACGAAATCAACAATATAATTTTATCATTTATTATATAAATTTATTATTTTATAAATTTATTCTCCACATTTCTTGATTTTTATAGATATTCACATTTAAAATTTTGGAGAAACATGAAAAATGGCTGTCAAACAAGAAAAAATACAACTCATTGCTTGGCAATACATGGAAAGCAATATTGCTCGCCACGAATTGCCAACCATGGCAATTGAGTGGTCTCGATCAGCAATAATTGCCAATTGACAGATGGAAAGCAATGAATGATTGCCTGTCGAGACGCCCCGTAATAAATACCTATACTAAAATATAATTATTCAAAAAATAAATTTATGTAGCAAACTTCGTTGTTTTGAGACAAGATTGAAGTTTCTGGCAATAATGGGTTTCGTTTACATGGGAGGTGGGTGTGGCAGAGGTGTGGTGGATTTTTATAACTTTTTTAAGATTTCTTAATTTTGTCCTGAAAGATATTCGTGCCAATTTTCATAGCTCTACGATCACTCCTTCTTTTTTTGGCCAAGAATGGGGCGTTACACTGTGCGACGTTTGTGCTGAAATAAAATTTAAGTCCCGTACATACGATTTCTGTGACGTTAGAAAACTCTTTAGTTAACAGGTAACGTCAAATACAAAATATTTAAACTAAACATCTTAAACTTATCATTTCATCAAAAAAAATTTTTTGATCCCATTAATACAAACTTTAAGTTTGTTTACTTTTTTATTTATTTGTTTATTTATTTATTTCATATAGCATTAGTACAAATAAGAACTAAGTTCTTTTACAGAACAATATATAAGTATAAATTATTAACATTATTTATATATGTATATATATTTAGATATAACAACAAGTTAATAAACATTAGAATTAAACAAAATTAAATAATTGTTTAAAAAAATTTATCAAATTAATTAGTTGTTAAAAAATCTTAAAATATTAAAACTTAAACATAAAAAAGGAAATATTAAAGAAGAAAACAAGGAAAGAAACAGAATTTAAGGAGTAGAAAAGTGAGCCATAATAGATTGCCTAAATTTTTCCGCCCGAGTTATTTCTCTTATGCTACGTGGTAGAGCATTCCATAGTCTTACGGCATTAATGAAGAACAGATTGGAGGTATAAAGAGAGCTATGCCTAGGAACTATAAGAACGTTACATCTTCTAGAAAGGCTGAATTGCAGTTTTTCACAAAGATAATGTAGTGTTTTTAAATAATCAATATGTGATGTTTTCTTTTATTAACTACTTTGTGATAACATCTTACAAATTTTATTATATTTGATATTATAAAAAGTATTTCTTACGTTACTGCTTTTTTTTTAACAAATTCTATTAAAATAAAATATAACTTTATTTATAAAATAAGATATAACTGATTTTAAAATATAACAGTTGTAATAAATTATGATCATCATATGACCATTGAAAAAAAGCCTCTTTTGTTCTCTTTTTTTTCAAGAGCTCTCTTGTTTGCTCCTACGCTTCTAGTAGCCTAGTAATAACATAGTTTTACGCTAAAAGTAAATACCAGGGCGCTCTTAGAAACCTGCGGGCGGGCGCAAAAAATATAGTTACGCTACTGTGTATGAATATATGCTTTGGTTCCTGTAATCATTTTTGTGTGGCCCTAATATTTAAAAAGGTACACGATTTTGTAGTAGCGTACCTGTTTTGTTGCTATTGTTTTGCGCAACACTATAGGTACCACATACGATTGTCAAATACGAGCGGATATATTTTCTCATCCTAATTATTTATTTATTTAAATCTATCGGGTCGAGCCCTTACAGATTACAGTTGTTCCTTAAAGCTAGGGATGGCAAAAATAATTTATAAACCAAGATCTTAACAGAAGCAAAGTGAAGGCTAATATTACTTCAAACATTCATTCAAAACTCTAATTAAAGCTGGTCTTTCAAGGTCTAGATCAAAATTAAGAGTATTACATAGAATAAGCCATTTGGAGACAGAATCGCTACGACCATAGTTTGTCCTATGAACCTTGATAAAAAATGCACAATGTTCTCTAAGTGGTCTAGCGCGAGTATGAAAAGGGATAAGAGATAGGAGTTCGGGTGAATCAGTTTTCCCACTAAGTATATCTTTAATAAATAAAACACTAGATATGTTGAATCTAATTGAAAGCTTTTGTGAGAGAAGCAATTGACATCTCACTCCATATGGTCACATATTATCTTGTGAAAACGTCCGACGAGTCACAAATCTTGTGAAATTCCTTTGTATTTTTTCAATCTGATCAATATCTTTTTGATATATCGGGTGCCAAATTACTACCCCATATTCAAGAACTGATCTAACCAGGGAGATGAATGTAGTTTAAAGTGTGAATGCATCTTTGAATTCCTTTGCGTTTTATTTGATAAAACCGAGTAATGAATTTGCTCTAGAGATTGCATAGTCTCTATGGGGGCTAAAAGTAAACTTTGAATTGAATTAGACTCCGAGTTCTAGAAGGGACACCCAGGCAAATTCGAGAGTCTGATGCTTATAGTTAAATAATATTGGTGAGAGATTTCGTGGAAACGTTAAGAGCTTGTATTTCGAGAGGGTCAGTTTATACCATTACTAGCACACCAGGATAGGAAAGCATTGATATCTTTTTGAAAGCTCGTACAGTCGTGTAACGTGCTTATAGCTGCATATATTTTTGAATCATCGACGTAAAGCAACACAGAGCAGTATTTAAATAATGTAAACAGTAGGGGTCCCAGATGACTCCCTTGCGGTACACCTGACTTAGCGTAAATAATGCGCGAGTAACAATCACCAACTTTAACCATAAGTTTTCTATCTGCTAGATACGATGATATCCAAGCCAATAAACAAGAGTGAATTCCCAGTTTTTCCAACTTCAGTAAAGTAGTTATGTGTGGAGAAGGATGTCGAAAGCTTTAACGAAATCTGTGTAGAGAACATCGGCTTGCAGGCCACGTTCTACCGTATTAATGGTGAAATTCGAAAATATTGACAGATTAGTACTTGTGGATCGCCCGGAGAAAAATTCCCGGAAAAAATGTTGGTGGTTTGAGATGTAATTTTTTGCTTCAAGAAAGAGGCGTTTATTTACAATGGCATCGAGCACTTTAGGGATAACTGATAATTTTGTAATTGGTCTGTAATTTTCAATCATTCCTTTTTGACCAGGTTTAAAAAAAGGTGTGATAAACGCGGTCTTCCAATCGTCTAGGAATATTCCGCTAGAAAGGAACATATTGAAAATAGAGGTAAGTTGGATAGATAAAGATGATGCACAGCTTTTTTGAAGCCATGTCAAAGCCTACACCCTTGTTCGGGTCCAGACTTATTAGGGCATTATATATTTCGTCTTCAGAAAACTTTAATGAACCGAGATCCAAGGATTGCTTTAATTTTGAGAAGTCGAGTGAATCAGGGTCGTGATTATTCTTGCGAAACAATTCGCAAAAAGTTTACATACATATTTCTTGTGAATCTTTAGCTAAATTCACTTGGAATTCCATCACCTTAGGAGTACCTGAGCTTTTTCGCTTTGAATTGTAAAAAAATCCAAAATGATTTTGGATTTTGTTTAATGTTAGATTCGACGGAAGCCATATATTTTTTGTATAAATAGTTTAATAGAAAGTCATAATCTTTTCTTCGCAGAGTAAAAATCGACCAATCCTTAGGCGAATTATGTCAAAACCTTTATGAATCAGCTAGTAAAAAAGTAAAAGGGTTAAATGTATTGGGAAAGTAATTTGGGGTTTTTTTTTTTTGGATCAGCCTCATCAGCCTCAACTAGCGTTTTAAAACGAGGTGCATTTACAACATCAAAATTTCGGGATTGGTACTTTGCAAACCATAAATAATCATTATGCGGCTAAAGTGTGGAGTTGGCTGTGTAAAAATACAATTAGTTGGGGAAAAAACGAACTTACTTTCTGAACAAACAATAGTCTAATAAAATTTGCTAAAATTTTAAAAAAGCTCTTTGGTTCTGAAGCATTTTTTGCGTTGATTGTTATGGTGTTTTAAAAAATAAACGCTTGTAGTACCTTTTTGAAGGGGGTTTAAAAATAGTGTAAAAATACACACAATTTTATTACACAACATTTGCTCATTTCGCTTCAAATTTCACAAAAATTCAAGCAGTTTCATTGAACTAGACTAGTTTCCAGTATCTAAATCACGTTAACAGCTATTTGCGATATGACGCAACTTTTCATAAGATAAGCAGAGAAATACAAATCCCTAGCCATAAAAAAAAACCCAAATAACAACAACTTTTAGTAAACAATCAGCTGTTGTTTCAGAATTTTAAACACTTTAGATGGTTTCGTATGAAGTAGTGCTTTTTAGCTCTCGAAGCGATATAAGAAAGCCGGTTAACAGTTCTAAACCGGCAGTTATTCGAAACAAGATGACAGCAGTACAAGGCGGCCTTTTGTTGGCCATTATTTTAAACGGTTTTTTTGTAACAACGCTGCAGGTGTGTAAACAAAATAACAGTAATAAAAATAAGTTAGTCAGGTTTTTTAAAAAATCTCACTAAAGTTGTTTTTTGTGTGTTTGTGACAAGCAATGTAAGACACTTCAAATCAAACAGAGAATTTGCTTAATGACAATAAACATCCTGTGTATTTGTTTTATGTGCTTGGAACATAGACACGGGCAGAACTTATGAGCAAAATCAAAAACTCATGAAAATCTATTAAAAAAGTTTAAAGTCGACGTAGGATTTTGATCCTATTAATTGTACTTTAACATCAAAACGACACAAAGCACTCCAGTGGCTAATCTGCAGTTTTTCAACCGCCTCAAGTAGGGGTGGGCAAGGTGTAGATACTTTCAGCAGCAGTGGGCAAGCAGCAGTAAGCAGAGTGCAAAGTCGGCTTGATAAATTGGGGGGTAATTCGGAAGGCGGAACGGAAAATTGCGAGAGAGTTAAGAGCGTTGTTATCAGTATTGCCGTTTTGGCTATTTATAGCTATAAGTGGCTATTTTTTTGGCGGTCAGTTTTTGGCTATTTGGCGATTTTATTTTTTATTTGGCTATTTTTTTGGCTATGTTGTTTTATTCTGACGAAAATAAATTTTTGTGTTTAACACCTAAATGATTTAAAATTCGCGAGAGGGAATTTTCTCTTCATGTAAACACGACCTACCAGTGATGTCAATCGTGCAGCACACGGCAAGAGTATAAAATAATTTTACATGTGACAACTCAAATCACGTGTCACTTAAAAGTAGGGTAGAAGGGGGGGCCTCCACATCCTAATAAAAAATAATAATTTTTTTCTTCTAAATGCAATGGAACAGATTGTGTTCAAAGCAAATAAGGGGTGTTTTTTATAGAAAGATACAACTTTGAGTTGGCATCACTGCTTTATTTGACCACCTATTCAACAGCTGATAGTTGCTTTTTGTTTAGTTTGCTTTGACATTTTATTATGAATCAACTTACACCGTAGCAACGCGTGCAAATTGTGGAAATTTTTAATCAAAATAATGGTTCTGTTCGTCAAACTTATCCTGCACTTCGTCCATTTTATGGCGTACATAATCGTCCTTCAGAGCTGCTATTTCGAAGAACAATAGATCGTTTTCGGACCACATTTACTGTTACTGATAATGTGCATCCCGTGCGACGCCGAACAGTGCGCACTGAAGAATCTATAGCCGCTATACAGGAAAGCATTGAAGATGATCCTAATCAATAAATTCGTCGCCGTTCTCAGCAACTGGGGTTGTGTCCTTCCACTTTATGGAAGATTTACGAAAAGATCTTGGCTTAAAAACTTTCAAGATTCAACTTGTGCAGGAATTAAAGCCAAACGACCATCGTATGCGCCACCAATTCGGCGAATGGGGTGAAGCACAAATTGGTATTGATTTTGAATTTCCATGGAAAATTTTATTTGCCATCCGATGAAGCCCATTTTTGGTTGAATGGGTATGTAAATAAACAGAATTATCGTATTTGGAGTGAGGAGAATCCACAAGCTTTTGTCGAAACACCAGTACATCCACAGAAAATTACTGTTTGGTGCGCTTTATTGGCTGGCGGGGTCATTGGCCCATATGTCTTCAGAAACGACAATGGTCAGAATGTTACTGTCAATGGTGAACGGCATAGGAACATGATTCTAAGTTATTTCGTACCTCAATTAGCTGGCATTAATCTTGCTGATATGTGGTTCCAACAGGACGGAGCCTCATGCCACACAGCGGGCGCTACAGTTGATTTACTCTAAGAAACTTTTGACGAAAAAATAATTTCACGAAATGGCCCAATTAATTGGCCCCCAAGATCGTGTGATTCAACCCCATTGGATTATTTTCTTTGGGGTTATGTAAAATCACTTGTTTACGTCAATAAATCACAAAGAATTGAACACCTAGAAATCAAAATTTGAAGAGTTATCAGCGAGATACGGCCGCAAATGCTGCGAAAAGTTTGTGAAAATTGGTGTTCCAGATTGCGCCTTGTACGCGCCAGCCGTGGCGGTTACATGGCCAAAATCATATTTAGACATTAATGTCATAAAATTTTCTATTCAATAATGCTCGTTTTATTGATATTAAAAATATATTACTATGTTTTATTATGATTTAGACTTGTATCACTCTATAAAAAAACACCCTTTATGTGCGCTACGTTTAAAAATTGCCAAAACTCAATATTTTTGTTATTTTCAAAACTGTGAGCAAAATACATAATTTCAATAAAATGTCAAAACCTTCCCCCTTAAAGGAGTCTTCGTCAATCTTCATGGAGGCTTAGACACAAGAAGGGAGGCTTCAACATTTGGTTTGTTTGAGAAATGTTTTTATATTTAAGTGAATATTTTATTGGAAATTACTTTACATTTAGTTCTTATAAATTGACTTTAATGTAAGAGCAGTTAACTATACTTAAGTATTATATTAAGGGTTCTCATCTAAGCATGTAAACATGTCAACATTTATAGCATTTAAACTTTTGATGAGCGATAAAGTGTAAATAGCGTAAATGTCGACAAAATGGCGACTGCGGCTGCGACAACATTATGACTTTTTTAAATTTTAAACCTTTTAAAAACCTTCATTAACATAGAAAAATAAATAAAACGTGTTCATATTTACTTCAACTACTTTAAATATGTAATGATTAGCGCCAAAGACAACCCTCATTCACACACGTAGATTTACATGCTAGTTTACACTACAAAATAGGCTCGGAAATGATGTAAACTCACGCCCATACAAATTTTGACAGATCGTTTACGCGCATGTAAGTTCACAAGGTTTACGGGTCAGTTACATGCTTAGATGAGAAACCCTTATTATATAAATAACTATATATAAATTAAAAAGTGAGGGGGAAAAGCGAAATTCGATTATTTTTCATAGTATGTTTATGTTTGTACAATCTTGAAGATGTATTTTAGACGAGTCCCAGATGTTCCTGGTAGATGATACGGAGATGACAGAATACACACAATATCTTCTTTTAAGGTATAATATACGTGTAAAAAGAGAAAAACAGTAGCTTGTTTTCAAACATTTTTTGGGGTACAAGGAGTTATTATATTTTTTTGAAATTTAGACGGGTTATGGTACATAAAAACTACTTTAATAAATTTTAGCAATTTTCTGGCTTTTTATAGAAGTCGCTAAAAATAAAATTTTAAAAAAAACAAACAACATGGATGTTTGATAATTTGTTGAATAGTTACTTTAATTACCTTTCCTTAATACCCATAAAATGTAGTTTTGTTGAAAAATGTTAAAAAACAGCAAGACTTCTAAGCCAATTGCGAGCGGCCTACAGATTTGGACTTAGGAGGCCAAAATCCATATAATCTGCAAAAAAAAAATTAAAAATTAGAATGTTCTCTATTCTTGAAATGTTCCGAAAAATAAATAAGCAAATATTACATTAACACTTTGCAGAAATACAAAATCACGTCTAATCACGCATATGCCCCAAGCATCACTGACAAATTTCCATGACAACCGCGTTTGATTGAGAGAAACGTGTTTTTGATTGCGCGAACCAAATAGTGTGAAAAAAAATTTCAGAAGCTGTCACTGTTGAAGCCTCCCCCTTCTACCCTACGGAGCCATGTGGAAAACTTTTATCATGAAAAGTTAATTTTGAGAAATTTTGTTAAAAAAGCAAATTAAGAACAGCATGCAAAAGTACGAATCCATTTGCAACTATTTCTAATACTATTTGCAACAAGTTAGTACAAATAAGTATGTAAGTTTGCTTGTTATCTTTTTTATAATACGATAAATAAATATTTTGGCTATTTTTTACATTTTGGCTATTTTTATTTAGCGTTCTGGTTACACAAAAAAAAATTGCTCCAGCAGCACTGGTTGTTATATAGAAAGCGTGAGAGCAGAGCATGATGTGAAAAACCAGTGTTGCATATTCTGCATATTAAGAGGACTGTTCCTTAAAAGTTTTTTTTTATATGACAAAGCTACAAAAATCGACGTTGCTTTCACATATGATTTCGCCTTTTGTTTAAGCACATGTAGCGTTGTTGTTTACACTTTTGAGTATACCTACAGTAGATGAGTTAAATTTTGTACTGAAATCCAAAAGTGTTTTTGATCCATGCACGCGATAGAAATTATCAATGGGGATGGTAAGAGAATCAAAAACCTCAAAATTGCAGTTTAATATCTGCAAAATTGAAACAGTTCAAAGCAAAAACCTTTATTGTGTGTGTATTTTTAGAGTCTCACGTTTGATTATTTTAAGGCTATTAAAGTTAGTCCGAAATGAACTTTATCAACCACTTACCATGTAAAATTTACCGCTATCATTAGAATTTACAAAAACCTATCTCTTCAGCTTCCAGCGCTATGCAAAGTCACAACTTGTTCTTTTTTCCACTTTTGTTTTCACCGGATTCTAAGAACTAGACGCCGATGATATAGTAAAACCAAAATATATAAGGGTGTAGTAAATTATGTTGATATTATATGAATTAGATACAAATTCTAAATGTATAAATGAATAAATGCTTAAATCATACTTGATTTTATATACAAATTCGTTTTAGTAAATTTTATATAGAAAATTACAAAAACAAAGTTACAATCGGATGAGTTCAGGTACCGAAAATCACAGTTATTTCCGTAATTTCTATTTAAAAAATCAAATGGAAAGAGTAAGTCTATTCGATATTTGAATATGGCAATGTGATGCTTGTTAACTAAGGAATTATAATCTTTAATGATCTTAATTTTTCTGATTTTTTTAGAAAAGTCAATAAATAGTCGTTATTTTTTGAACAATTTTATTTCGATCAAAAATAAAAGTTAAAATTTGACTTTTATTTTTTTGATCATATATGAAAGTTAAAATTGACTTTTATTTTTTTGATCAAAAATAAAAGTTAAAATTTAACTTTAATTTTTTTAATCAAATATAAAAGTTAAAATTTGACTTTTACTTTTTCGATCAAAAATAAAAGTTAAAATTTGACTTTAATTTTTTTGATCAAATATAAAAGTTAAAATTTGACTTTTACTTTTTCGATCAAAAGTAAAAGTCATATTTTAATTCTTATATCATATGCTTATAGCCACTGTCTCAGTCCTTCGCGAAATTAATAAAAACACAATGTGCAATAATAAGCAAATAAGCGATTTCATTTAAATAACGATATGCAACGATATGAAGATCGAAGATCGAATGTTTTTCTCTTTGCAAAAATGTTACGAATAGGTGTAAAAGAATAATAGTTATTAAATTATATGATAAATTTGATTATATACATAATTATAATTAATTAATAATTAGTTAAATAATAATTAAATTTAATTTTTTAGTAAAGATCAAAAATAAAAATTATTTCTTATTTCAATAGAACGTCATTAAGCAGAATATTGTTTTTTTTTATATCGAAAAAATAAAAGTCAAATTTAAACTTATATTTTTGATCACAAAAATTTAAGTCAAATTTTAACTTTTATTTTTGATCAAAATAAGAAAAGTCAAATTTTAACTTTTATTTTTGACCAAAATAAAATCGTTAAAAAACGATTATTTGTTGTCTTTTTGAAAAAACAATCTTAACCGTTATGATCCCTGGATGAGTTTTTGGTAAAAAATTGAGTTTAAATCAGTAAAACATTATTTATAATACTAGTTGAAACCCGACGCGTTAATGCCACGACCCCTTGTCCAACGCCCATAAAATGTCATCAGTGGAACGACACGTGTAAATTGTGGTCGAATACCGAATTCCAAACTCCAAAGCTATTCGATATCGTAAATTTCGGTTGTATGTGACACGCCCCCTTGTTCAAAGCAAATAAAATGTTATCAGTGAATCGGCACGTGTAAATTGTATTCGAATACCCCATTCCGAAGCAGTGCGACCTATAATTCCAAAGCAATTCGATATCAAATATTTCGGCTGTGTGGGAGGTGCCACGCCCTCCTTTTCAATGTTAAAACCTTCAATGGGGTGTGTTTAATAACTTTGTTAAGTGTTATATCATTGCAATTTGGTAATTGCATATCTTTGTGGCGATCGAGTGGCGACCGTAGCCTAGTGGGCAGAGTGCGTGGCCCCTAAGCTAACGAACCGCGGTAGCCCGAGTTCAATTCCAGCTCAGACAGAAAGTTTTTTCAATTGAATTAATTTTTCTGTTCGGTCGTCACCTCTCTGCAGACAATGGCAATCCTCAGAGAGTAAAAATTGCCATGTAAGGCTTCTTGAGAACAGAAGCCGTTCGAAGTCGGCATAAAACACGTAGGTCCAGTTCTCGGTCATTTGTGATCAAACATTTAATAACACGCACAACACAATTTATCAATAGAAGCTAGGTCAAAGTCCTTACGGGTTTAAAGGCCAGTTTAATATTATTATTATACCTAAATCGCGACTGGACTATTATTTATTGTAATATTCAATTAAAACAGTTTAAAAGAAAATTCATTAAAAAAAAATTTAGGGGAATTTGATGAAAAATCGGGGAATTTTGAAATCCACTGAGGGGAAAACCATTAAATGAGTTGGCAACCCTGCTGCAGATACATGAACTTTGAAGTGCTAAAGCCCGTGTGATACTTCATTGTTTTGTCCAATTTCAAAATCTGAAAACAAGTGGCGAGTGAGTTAGACAGATATATATTGTTGGAAAAGGATGAAAACATGCATCGTGCCACTTTTTTACATCTCCGCAACGTGACTATTTTATCTCTCTGTTCTTCTTGGCTGCGGAAGAAAGAGCTCAAGCTTGTTTTTGACACTTAATATTTGAACGAATTGAGAGAAACGTGAAAAACAATGCATTAAAAATGCTGTCCGTCGCACATTTTTTTGTCCAATTCGTACTATATGCGTATACACTCACACTTCTTGACTTTTAGCTTTAGCACTATTTAAACTGCTCTGGTTTCATTGTCAATGAATAAAAATTGGACAATACAATGAAGTATCATACGGGCTTAAAGCCCATATGCTCTGTCCAATTTTTATTCATTGACAATGAAACTAGAGCAGTTGAAATAGTGCTTATAGTACGAATTGGACAAGAAAGTGTGCGATGGTTAGTATTTTTAAAGCATTGCTCTTGACGTTTCTCTCAATTCGTCACTCGTTAAGTTTCGATCAAATATTAAGTGTCAAAAGCAAGCTTGAGCTCTTTCTAACGCAGCCAATAAGAAAAGAGAGATAAGATAGTAACGTTGCGGAGATGTAAAAAATTTACACGATGCATGTTTTCATCCTTTTCTAGAATATATATCTGTCTAGGCCACTTGTTTTCAGATTTTGAAATTGGACAAAACAATGAAGTATCATACGGGCATAAATAAAAGGTTTAAATTCGTTGATTGAATTGTAAAAAATATTGTGGCGTCATTTGCTTTTGCTTGGCTCTTTTCGATGTGTTCTCTTTCTTTTTCGTTATTTTTTTGGAGTAGAGAGGATTTTTGTTCAATTTATTTGTATTCTCTTCAATTTTGTGCGTCGTTTTTTTGTTCTCTCCTAACTTGTGCATACCTACTCTCATCGTCGCTTACTGTGTAAGGTAAATGTCATTAGTGTTTTAGTTGCCATGTCTGAATAAATGTAATTGAGAATTGTAAACAGACTTCGGAGGCCTCGCAGCTATATTGTACTTAAGAAATAACTGGTTACGTCATGTGTCCATTTACCACTGGGCTGTTTATGAAGCACAAGAGAGGAGAGAACAAAAACAAAACTAAACGAAAATTCTCTCTACACCAAAAACATAACAAAAACGAACACACCGAAAAGAAGCAAATAAAACCAAATTATGTCAAAAATTCTTTTCACAATAATTTTTATAATTTAAAAAACGAATTTATTAACCTTTATCTAGTATTTCCGAATTAATGTTCAATTACAGTTATTTTATATATAAAATCTTGTTCTGGTTTATATATAAAAATAAATAATTTTTACAAACACACTTCGCTGCAAAATTGCGAATTTTTATGTACGATGCTTACAAAATTGAATTTCTAAAATCAATGAAGAAAGAATATAACTAATGTGTGCACAAGAGCGATGATATAAAGAAAATCAAAATTAAAAAGTGGAATAAATATTTTAGTGGCAGATTATGGATGAATAAACATTTAGCATTTGTTTTTGCCCTCGATATAAAGAAAATAAAAATTAAAAACTAGAAAAAATATTTTTGTGCCATATTATGGATGAATAAAAATTTAGCATATGTTTTTGCTCACGATCTATTGCTTGAACAGCAAGCAAATGCTTTAGTTAATATTAATTTAAATGTAAAACAAAAGCAATTGCTTCATTTTTATTCATTTGGCTACATGACAATGAATGAGAAACTTAACAGAATTATGTTAACAACATGTTAATAGTCTTTAAGAGAGTATTTTTACTTTATGAATTTATACAAAATTGTATGAAATTTATTTTTAACATCAGTAAACAGAAAAATGTTCAGTTTTTTTGGGCAATTTTCGAGTAAAATTAAAAAAACAGATCACAAGAAAATTCTTGTTATAGTTTAAACAGCACTGTAATTATTTATTTCTGCATAAACTTAAAGCTTGGCAATAATCTTTTTGACAATAATAAAACAGTGATGACATACAAAGTGACTCATTTTACTAGAATTAAATTGACAAACAAAATTTTTTGCTTATAATTTATTGAATTTTTACAGCGGACAGAACACTTGAATTTGTCTTAGAATGTTAGCAGAGAAATGTTAAAAATGTCTGAACAACAATAATAAACATTGTGTAATAGTTAGCTATTTTTATATTATATTTAATTTTGTAAGTACAATAATTTTTCAGATATAAAGAAATTACAATAATTTTTTAGATATAAAAAAATTATTGTAATTTTAATATTTTCAATTGCATATTTTATATAGTTTTTATTTTAATACATAAATGATTTTGTCAATGGTCTTTGCATTTTTTTTTTGTTCCTAGTCTAAAAAGTTATTATAAGTTCAAAAATTAAAAAAATTGATATTATTGCTATTATTAATCAATAGAAAATTTTTTAATTTATTATTTATGATAAATATGTCTTTGTTTACAGACCTCACTCTCAACCGATACCCACTATATTGCTGGTGTGGTTGAATTCAGAAAACATCGAGAAGGAAATACTTCGGTTGAAAATTTGGAAAATAATCTGCAAGAATATCTGAAAATAATTGACTCAGCTAAGGACTTACCTGAAATCCCAGATATTATCGTCTTTCCCGAGAGTACACTCAATAATGACGATCAGGCGACTTTTGTGCCCGAGCCTACAGCTGGCGTTATACCCTGCATAGCGAATGAATCTATGGAATATCCATACAACTTTTTGCACCTCATTTCGTGTGCGGCAAGAAACTCATTCACATATGTTGTCATCAATTTGACAGAGAAGCAGCTGTGTTTGAATGCAACACAGGATCCACGACCTTGTGCGCCCAATGGGTTAAATATATTCAATACAAATGTGGTATTTGATCGCAAGGGGCGTGTCATATCGCGTTATCGCAAGATACATCTGTATGGTGAGCCAAAAAATACCACCTATCAGCCAGAATTTGGTATATTTGAAACGGATTTTGGTGTTCGATTCGGACACTTTGTCTGCTATGATCTATTGTTTTATTCGCCTGCCCAAGAAATAGCACACAAAATGGGTATCAAGGATTTTATTCTAACCTCGATGTGGTTCGGCCAGCTACCATTTTTGACAGGTAAGTTTTTGACAGAAAAATGTTGATGCTTCTAATCATTTTTCATAATTTTTCCAAAAACATACCCAAAAAAGCTCTGTGTTAAAGCTCTAACGGCACTGTTATAATTATTTAAGGAAGCTTAACATCAAACTGAGCTAAGTGACAATGTAAACAGATTTAAACATATCCAGGCTCAAAACAATATATCTTTACCTAATATTTTCTTTCAAGATATATATACTTAAGACACTATCTTACTATTTTTGTTACGAGATAACAGACAAATATTCAAAACTAGTAAGCCCGTATGGCGTTAAAACGCCAAAATCAAACATACCTAGATTTAAAATTATTGAATAGGTTTTCAACTGTTCAAAATTGAAATTCAATTAATTTTGGCCTTTTTGCAATATACGCGGTATTGCACTCGCAACGACGATATAATGTAAGCAGATATAATTTCATACCCAAATTTATTTTAAATACGCAGGAGTAAGAATAGGGCAGTTCACGATCTTGTTGCGTCGTTGCAAATGCAAAATAAACAGCTTTTACAAAAACAAAAAGCATATGTTGCAAAAGCTTTTCAATGCTTTTTGTTTTTGTAAAAGCTGTTTATCTTGCATTTGCAACGAAGCAACAAGATCGTGAACTGCCCTAATATTTCTTGATTTCCAGTGGAAAAATGCTTGAACAAAAATGTTTCATTACCAGTTTCCAATTTCTTATTAAATTTGTGTGTAAATTTTTAAAAATTAAAAAAATTTTCCGACCAACTGTTTGGAAATCTTTTTTCAACTGTACGAAATCATTCCAGTGTCACTTTGATATTAAATATATCAATTCTTAGTTTAAGCTGTGAAATTAAAATAGATCATTCGTCAGTATAACATATTCATAGCTATTAGCCGATAGGTGGCGCTAAATACCGCACATATTTTTAGGCATATGCTGAAATTAAGAAGAGAAAAAACAACATAACAACAACAATTATATGCAAACTTTATCTCGCTGTAGCTTAAAAAATATAAATTTTTAAGAAATAAAAAGTCCAGTTTGCACATCTACAGGTCTAAACCTAGCAAACACTACTAAATTTATTAAGATTGGAATTGTACTTAAAAAGCCTTACGTCGGACAAAATTTGCGTTTGCGTAATATGTATAAGAAGAATATTAACTACAATAATAGCCGCTGCTTCGCCGGCGATAAAAATATTTTTCAAAAAATTTGAATCAAAAATTTCATTTTTGAAATTATATTCTGAAAATAAGTATATTCTTCTTAAAGTTTTAAAAAAAATCCGTAATAATGGCTTCAAATTTTTGGCGTTATCTGGAAAACTAAAGACTTCTCGGTACAACGCATTTTTGTATGAATAGACGATGATTAATAAAAATAACGGTACTTATTATTTCTATTTGCTATTTCGGAAATATATTGTACGGATAGTAGGTATGTTAAAAAAATACCGTTATTATGACATTAAAACTATTGTGATATCTCAAAAACTATAGATTTTCTCAGTAAAACGCATTTTCTTAAGCCTCAGAAAGAAAAACAAAAAGAGCAAGCATACATTTCTGCCATTTTTAAATCGATTTTCATCAGATTTTCTTTGTCTGAAAGTTCAATTACGTTTCTATCATTAAATTTCATGGGCCACCTTTCCCCCCCCCCCCCCCCCCTATGTTTTTTTGATGAAATAATTTGCTTAAAATGTTGTTATATTTTTTACAATGCTCTACAGCTTATTTATTTTATTTTATTTATTTATTTATAAAAAAAAATTAAAAAAAAGCTAACATCAGTACACTTAGAACTATGTTCTTTTATAGTACAAAAATCATAAGAATTAAATAAGAAATAAAATAAACAAGAATTTAATTAGATTAAATTAGATTAACATTATAAAAACCGGGCTTAGATTTAATATTTAATAACAGACATTTAACAATACTTTTGATTAAAAAAGAATAAATACATTCATAAAGAGGAAAAGAAAAGGAGAAAAAAGAGAGAAAAGAAATAAAAAATAACCTTTGAAATAGTTTAAGCAAATTGCAGATACCATGGAGTAGAGAAGAAAGTTAAGATAGATTGCCTAAAAGTACCTCTCCTAGTTATTTCTCTTAACCATCTAGGTAGTGGATTCCAGAGTCTAATGGCGTTAATGAAAAACAAGTAAGAGGTGTTTAAAGAATTATGCCTAGGTATAATAAGAATATGACTTCTTCTAGACATACAAAACCGTAATTTTTCATAAAGGTAACGAGGTGATTTTTCATGAATAAGTTTGAGCAGGTATACAGGGTTGCCAATATTCGAAGCGCCCATCTGGCAACACTGTAACTTTCCGCAGTGATGCCAAATCGACTAATGACATACCGCGTTTGAAGCGTCATTCCAAGCAAATGTTTACAATGGAACAGTACACGCCACGCGAACGCTCTAAAATTTTTGAAATTTACATTCAACAAAACAAGTCAATAGTGAAAACTCAACTCAATGAGCGATGAAGCTCATTTTCAGTTAAACGGAACGGTAAACAAACAAAATTGCCGTATTTATGCCACTGAAAATCCACAAGAGATTCAAGAGGTACCTCTTCACGATGCAAAAGTCACTGTTTGGTGCGGCGTTTGTGCTAAAATGCTCATTGGGCCGTTCTTTTTCGAAGATGATAATGGCCACAGAGTTACTGTCAATCAGGAGCGTTATCGCGATATGATAAACAATTTTTTCATGCCAATCGTTCGTCGAAAGCGTATCAGGCACTACTGGTTTCAACAAGACGGCGCGCCACCACACACAAGCCGCACTACAATCGATTATTCCCTGGCCGTTTGATGTCAAAAAATGGTAATTTCGATTGGCCGCCAAGATCACCAGATTTAACGCCTCCAGACTTCTTTTTGTGGGGTTATTTGAAATCAAAGGTTTACGTCAACAAGCCAAAGACCCTAGAAGAGCTGAAAACCAACATCCGTCAAGAAATAACCGCCATTCCCATCGAAATGTTGAAGAAAACCATGGAAAATGCTGCAAAACGGGCTCAATATGTCGTAGAGGCCAATGGCGACCATTTACGAGATATCATATTCAAGAAATAATGTAAGCAAATCTACTTGAACCCAATTAAATGATATTCATGACGAACAGACAAAAAATTGTGGTTTCTTTGATTTATTAAAAAATAAAATGGGCGCTTTGAATATTGGCAACCCTGTATACAGTTTCTTGCTTTTATGTATGATGTTATGTTGCAACCAAGTATTGAATTTCTAAAGCTAGATAGGTGCTCATATCTTCGTAAACCATAAACATAACGTGTGGCATAATTAAAAGCTATTTGCAATTTTAATTGGGAACTTTCGTTTTATATTTACAGGAGTTACGCTAGCAGACATTCTCAAATTACGTAGGACATAATAAACTTTTTTCACTACATTGTTAACATGATCAACACAGGACAAAGAAGAATTTATATAAAAGCCAAGATTTACAATTTTTGACACAACAGCTAGCTTATTTATTCCAATAAACAAATCAGGAATATCATTTATACAGGTTTTGTGCTTACAAATAGGCAGGACATAGGACTTTGATGCATTTAATTGCAGACCATTGTTACTGGCCCACTCATTGATGCTGTTGAGATCTTCATTCATTCTACAACAGAGTTCGTCAAGATACCCTGTTCGTCGTGAAAGATAAATCTGAACATCATCAGCATATGCGTGAATAGATGCATGTTTGCAAACATTAAAAATATCATTTATAAATATGGAAAATAACAGAGGACCAAGTATGGAGCCTTGTGGAACACCATTTAATACTAACTTGTACTGAGAGGACAATTGACCAACTTTAACTTTTTGAGACCTATTACACAAATAACTGGAAATTAGATTGACAGCACTATTACAGAAACCAAATAACGTCTTAAGCTTATGACACAAATACTGATGACTGACTCTATCAAAAGCTTTAGAGAAGTCTAGCAGACAGAGTATAGTCATAGAACCCGCATCGTATTCAGGTCTTATATCGTCAATAACTTTAACAACAGCTGAGGAGCAACTATGTCCAGCTCGAAAACCAGATTGAAAGGGGGATAACAGGTTTCTGCCGAGTATAAAATTATTGATTTGCTGAGCCATGAGTTTCTCACAAACTTTTGAAAGAGGCGGTAAAATACTTATAGGCCTGAAATCGCTAGGACCAGATGGGTTTTGCTTTTTTGCTATCGGTAATACAGTGGCCACTTTCCACTTTCCAAGGAAATGATGAGGTCATGAAACAAAAATTGATCATATGTCTTAGGGGGCTGATAATGTGGGGCAAAATGATTTTAATAAACTTTATGGGAATTCCATCTTCACCTATTGCGTTTGACTTAATCAGCATAACACATTTACTAACATCAAGCTCATTTACTGGAGCAAATTCAAAAGACTGAAGCATAGAGAGACCAGTAGGAGAAGAAATATTATAATTAGGAGTAGAAACAGAATCTACAAAAAAGTTATTTATAATTTCTGGATTAATATTGCAGTCAGTGTTGTTTTTTTGCAGACCCCAAGTTTTCTTATATTGCTCCAAAGCGTTTTGGTTGGAAGGGAGGGTTGAAGCTTAGCCGCAAAATAGCGTGATTTAGCCTGTCTTATTAGTGAAACAGATTCATTCCTCGACATTCTGTATGTTTCCCAGTTGGGTTCGGTTGGGTTTCTCTTCCATATCGATCGAAATTTGTTTCTTCTTTTAATAGAATTTACAACATTGACAGAAAACCAAGGGCAAGCTGAATTCCTAATACAAATCGTGCGTTCAGGGACATGTTTCTCAAATAAATATTTTATGGGTTCAACAAGGGAACTAAGTTTGTCGTTAATGTTATGGTGAAGCCAGCAATCATTGAAGAGGGGTCAATGATATATCACGAAACAGAGACTGATAACTGATGTGTTTTAAATCCCTGTATGTAAAGTTATGAGACTTTATACTACGAGAAAAATTAATATTTAACGAACAAAAAATTAAATCATGGTCAGAGAGGAAATATAACTGGTCAAATAGTGAAACAGCTGAAAAATCTGATACTATAAAAAAATCAAGAAGACTTGGATTTTTGTTGTTAGAAAACCTTGTGGGTAAGTCTTCATTAACAACTGACAACCCTAAAGAAGTAATATTTTCATAAAAAGTTTGTTTTACTGAGTCACTTGATAGGATATTCACATTAAAGTCACCACACAACAACAGTAAGTCATAATCAACAACACATGTAGACAAAGTAGAAAACAGGGGATCAACAGGAACACATTTTAAAGGATTATACACACATTGATTAGGATAAAAGCATTTTAGTGTTATTGTCGGATATGCAAATGTTTAAATATTCGATTGCTGGACTGCACGATTTGTTAATAAATTTAGTTGTAAGATTAGTTTTACAATAAATCGCCACCCCTTCACCCTTTCTACCTATACGATCATTTCTATAAAGCTTATAATTTTGCATAGCATAGGTTGCATCACTTACATCACTACAAAGCCACGTTTCTGAAATGCATATGATGTCCACTGAGGAGTCTTCAAAAACATACTTCATGTAATCTAATTTATTTATATTTAGACTCCTAGCATTAAAGTGGACAACATTAAGGCCACTTCGCTGACTGCACAGTACTTGAATCACTACTTTCTTGTTATTACCATCACCATTAGACGAATACGTAGATCCTAACACAAGAAGAAGCAACAGGAGAAGAATTTTTAGGCAAATAAGAGAATAGACCAGAAAGAGAAAAATAGAATAAAGTTAAGGCTATAAGATTATAGAGAAGAAATCTAAGTATAAGGACAGCATAGTACTGAAATAATGTTAAGAAGTAAATAACTAACTTATGTATTAACATAAAGATAGTCATAAAAATAAAACTTCGTTTAGCCATCAGGTTCAGCGACAACGCAGGAAGCGCAATGGATTGCAGTTTTAAGATGATCCATACTGCTAATGAGAACGCTCTCTGCATTTTTTTTCTCCCTAACAAATACAGAGCCACGAAACGTAAAGGCATTGAATATTTTTCTCTCACGTTTGAAAGCGATCGCAGCTTGAAGTAATTTTCGGGTCTCTACATTTAGGCTTTCATGTAAATAAATATTATTATCATAGTCAAACCCAGCCGCTCTTAAATTAATTGCACATTTATACTGCTTTCGATACGACCCAAATGCCTTCAATACGCGGTTCCGATCATATGGTGTATAATCTATAGTAATAAAACTCATTTTCTGTTTGTTTGTTTGTTTGTTTGGCCTTTATACAAATCTAAACGGCTCAAGGGATTTCGCTCAAACTAGGTACACATATTAAGTTTATCCCAACTTAAAATGTTACATACTTAGTTTTTGCCACGCCCCTCTGAAATTTTTCAACTAACGGTAATTTTGTTATTATAAAACTTTTTACCATCGGAGATTTTTGTGTATTTAATTTTAAAATTGTTTTGTTATTTTGACATCAAAAACACTCACATATCTTCAAAATTGGAGAAATTTTCAGTGCAATGACTTTTTCATAAAACATCGTTCGTTACCTAAGAATGAGAAAAAAACGACATGAAAATCAAAGTTTGGTCTTTCGATGCAAATATCTCCGCTGTCCATTAATATATTTCATTCAAATTTTTTTTGTTCAAAAGTTCAATAAAATCACTTTACAAAAATAGGTTGAACTGTACCGTTAAGTCAGTGTATATATGTTTTATGATTATGTCAAAAAAGGTTCAAAATATTGACTTTTTACTCAAAAAATGACTCAAAAATTGTTGTTGTTGTAAAAATGAAATCAATTAAAAATTGCACATCTGGCTACCTTTCATATGACATAGCATTTATTTGCAAAAATTCTTCCAGCTAAGCGCAAAAATTATTTTACTGTTTTTGTCATCAAAACAACAAGGGTACCCCCTTCGATTTTTTTCGCGAAATTTATTTTTTCCAAAATGTTGTTTTAATATTTTTTACAAAAAAGTCAAGTCTCAAAGATAATATATGTGAAAAAATTACCCCAATATCTCTTTCGAATCAAAAGTTATGGCTAAAAATCTATTTTTTCATACCAGACTATTAATAAAACTTAGTTTTGTGTTAAAAATTTCTATATAGTTTGAACGTCCCCATTTATCTCTAAGAATGCAGTTGTGTGTCTTAAATAATGACGAACATTTTGGATTGTATAAAGTCTTCTTTTATAGTGATCTACTTATTAGTTGCCTCCCCACCCCCCGCCCCCCTCCTGTTAAATTTGTTTGTTGTGATTGCTCTATTTTTTCTCACTATTGTGTCACCGTTGTCACTTAGTTCTTTATCAATGGTACTTTATATGTTGTATATATATCACAATTTTATCGAAAAGATGACTGCGAATAAGAATGCTGTAAAAGTTAATATATTCATGTAATCAGTTTCAGCTATATGGCGATATAATAAAACATATACGCATCTGGTCAGCACAATTATTTCATTAGTTTTGATATGTGCGTTAAATTCACAGATAGATGGCGCCACATTTGTAAGATGTGTGGGTACAGACTATACTTACACCTAGCGGTGAAAAGCTGAATAATGTTTTTTCAAAAGTTTCTTCAGACAGGTGGCGCTTTTTTCTGCTTACAGAAGTATATTTGATGTTCTTTTGCAGCTAGCAGATAAGTTTTGCGAAATATTTTGCAAAAATGCTATTGCTACCAAACTTTTAAAAAGTAAAATAATGCAGTACTACCAGTTTTTTCAGTCGCAGCGTCATCTAGCGTCATAAACACTTAAAAACATAGAATTGGATCAATTTAAATGTCCAGCTCACTTGCTAGACTTTTTGCTGTTTTTGCTTTGCTTGCAAATGCGATAATATGATCCTGATCTCCAATGAAAAAACGCAGCTTATAGAAATTTTAGTAGGTACAATCATTTTTAGCACAACGAATTTTCATAAAACATTGATAGCTAATAATAAGAAAAAAATTATATGAAAATCAAAGTTTTTACTTTTAATGCTAATAACTCCGCTGTTTTTAATATATTTCATTAAAATTTTTTTGTTAAAAAGTTCAATATGTTTTTAATATAAATCTTTGTTTAGACGTTAAAATGTCCATATCTCAAGGACGCATTGCGTCCCACCATAATTTTTATTTTGTTGAAAAGGTAATTGTGCTTGCTTTAAGATTAAGTAAATATAAAAATTCTTTTAAATTTTTAAAATATGTTTTTCGTACCCCTTCTTTGAATTCAATTAGCTCACCGCAAGAGATGGAACCACCAACAACAAAAATTTTCCTATACTTTTTTGGATTAATGTTCGTTCAATTACCTTTCTAACGGCAGATAAATAAAATTAAATTAGATAAAATTCAAATAAAATTCAACATGTTTTTCATTATTCCCGATTTTAAAAAACATTTAATCGAGAAGTGTATGTTAAAATGTTTATATAAATGACTCTCGAGTAACACCGGGTAAATCAGCTAGTATTTAATAATTGCCAAGGAGTTTGGGTTATTTGTTTTAGGCTTGATGCGAAAGATATCTTTAATCAGTGGAGGCTGAAACTGAACGAAGAGACAGATGCGATTAAAGATACTTTTTAAGTTTTCATTATTAGAATACGGCAGGCCAAATAAAACGGCCGTAGCCTAGTGGGTAGAGTGCGTGGCCCCTAAGCTAAAGAACCGCGGTAGCCCGGGTTCAATTCCAGCTCAGACAGAAAAGTTTTTTCAATTGAATTAATTTTTCTGTTCGGTCGTCACCTCTCTGCAGACAATGGCAAACCTCAGAGAGTGAAAATTGCCATGTTAAGCTTCTTGAGAACATAAGCCGTTCGGAGTCGGCATTAAACACGTAGGTCCAGTTCTCGGTCATTTGTGATCAAACATTTAATAACACGCACAACACAATTGATCAATAGAAGCTAGGTCAAAGTCCTTCCAAGGGCTGAAATGGCCAGTTTATTTTTATTTTTATAGGCCAAATAAAACAGCATCCGCAGAGAAATCTGAAGCGCAGCCAGCTGGGTTATTGTTGTTATGGTTTTCATTGTAAGAGTTGTTATTGTTGTTGCTATTCACTTGCTCTACAAGTACCAGCACCAGAATCCTCTCATCATACTCGTGAAATTTGGCACTGATAGCAGAAAGATCAGTCTCTAACTTTTCGAGTTTATTGCCAATATCAGTAGAGAGCAAATTAAGTAACTCAACCGAATGCTGCCGTAAACAGTGTGACCAGAAGATTTTTGAAAAAATATGCTCTTTGTTAAAAAAAATATGCTAAATATTCCACTTTCAATTTTTATATTCCATAAAAATATTCCACTTTCAATTTCAAAGATATATATCTAAATAAGTCTAAATATGCATATAAAAAAACACAGAATCAAGTTTAAAAACATTTATTTATTTGATTACTATCGCACTTAAATTTATTTTCTTCTCCTATAAAAAATTATAAACATTGTTATGGTTTTTTGAATTTTAAGTAGCGATATACAATATACAAAACTAAAATTCAGGCACATCTTCGAGGTCAATTTTTAAATTGTTGCTTGTATTATTATCATAGAAATTCGCATTTCTAAATTTTTTTAATTAAGCTATCTGGTATTTGATAGGCATTAATTACAACACTTTTTTTGCATGCAGCCATGTTTTTACATTCAACAAATTATTTAAGAGTTTTTCTTGCATTCTATTTCGAATTTTCGTTTAAATAAGAAAGATATAACTAAAAATATTCTCAACCTCAGCATTGCTTAATGGTAAGCTAAGCGAGAAAAGCACAAATTTTGATAAATCTTCAGATTCCGAACTTTGATCAATAACTTTTTTTCTGCTTTATTGTTTTGAATCCACATTTTAAAGTAGTTAAAAGAAATAGCTATTGTTAGCAATAACAGTGGTATTCACGATGTGGTGAATTTGTGATAAATTTTTGCAAAATTTACAATACTTACAACTTATTGTGATCGAACCTTCGGTAAAGTACATATTGTATTTTAAAAATCAATTATATTAATTTTTATTAAATAAACTCACAGCGTAGCCTTTAGCTTGCTCCATGCTGAGTAGAAATGCTTGTTCAATCAGCTGATCTAATACACAACTTGTATATTTTCCACACTGTTGTATTTTGAAAACTGAATTTTGTTTTTGTTATATTAAAAAATTTACTACATATATCAAATTTATCAAAAATACACAATACAAGGGAAAATACAACACATCGTGAATACCCCTAATGTTTTCTTCAATTTCCATAAAAAAAATCTAGCCAAACAAACATATAAGCAAATTTACTTCACTTTTTAAGCTGCGTGAAGTTATTACATGAATTGCATTAAAATTAACAACGAAGAAGTAAACCACAAAATGAATTTCTTATATTGCGTTTTACAAGGTGGTTCAGAGATAAACAAAAAAAAAATGTCGATAGCCAAAAAAAAACCCATTTAGTAACCAAATAGACATTTTTTTATTGCAATTTTTGTGAATTTTAAAAAATATAATCATACGAAAAATATTCCACTTTTTATGCTGCATATTTTTATAAAAAAAAATATGCTTTCCGAAGCTAAAATATGCCAAAGTGGAATATAATATTCCACTCTGGTCACACTGGCCGTAAACGAACCTCCAATTGATTCAGTTCTTCTTTAGCACGCGCATTGAGTCTTTCTTCCAACGCATTAAGTTGAGTGCAAAGCGCATTGTTAGTGTCCACTTTGCTTATGTTGTCGGTTTTGCAAACAGTACCTGCAGCTACCTGGTCACGCTGTTGGCGAGTTAACATAGGTGATGGAGCCATTTACAGAAGAATAGATGTAGAAAAAGAGGTAAACAGTGAAAGAACACAAGCGAATGCGTTTTTTTTTTTTTTAGTGAGTGATCGCAAGCCGAGACAGCAAACTAATTTCTGTGAAAAACCTTTTTAAAAAGAAGATTAACCTTAATCGATTCTTTATGTAAATTTTCCACACTTTTCAACTTCAAGCTGATATTTCTTTAAAATAAGTTCATCAAATCGAGCTAAGAATTTGGCTCAATGTAAAAATCGTATGCAAAATTTATGCTCTCGACTTTTTTCACGCTAGGTGTCGCTGCTACTCTACAGAAAAAATTTCCGTAATAGGTTCTTATGTGTTAAATTTACACACTATATTCTTGGCGAGCCTATTTCACTGTTCTTCTGCTTTATTGTTAATTTTTGTTTCGATATCTTCCAAATTTTTTTTATTTTTTTTAAATAGCTGAAACCTGGAGCGTTACTACCACGCCCCCTTATCCTACGCACCCATAAAATGTTATGAGTGGAACGAAACGTGTAAATTGTGGTCGAATACCGAATTCCGAGGCTGTGTGCTCTATAATTGCTATTCGATATAGCAAATTCGGGTTGCTTAGGAGGTGCCAGGCCCCTTTTTCAAAGCAAAACCATTCTTGGTATGCATTTTATAACTTGCTAAATTTTCACGAAACCGAATTCCGATGCTGTGACTTAAGTCCGATTCCGATGCTGAAAAAAAATTGTTGGTAAAAGATGGGTTAAAAAATAATTTCTGTAAAAATTTTTTAAATATTTCAAACCATTCCAAAGCTATATACATAAATCTATGTTTTAATCTATTTCCTTATCTATATATTTATAGTGGACCCAAAAGATGTTGTCCTGACTCAATTCAATGAATTTTTTATGATCGTTTTGTGAATTTGTGTAAGTGTGCAAATTGACCTTGGAACAACACATGTTTGACGTTTCCTTTTGAAAAATCAATACATGACGATCGGAACCTTCTGATATATACAGTATTCTTATTGATTTATAGTATTCCTCGGCAGACGTTGTCCTGCCGCAGAACGCCTTACTGCTATATACAAATTTTGATGCTGTTCGGAAAAAAATCTAACATAACATACACTCAGAAAAAAATTTCCAGAAAATCTTGAAGAATAGCACCCAATCGTAAGAAAAGCGGGCTTCGTTTTGTGCCATGGCCAATTTTCTAAAGATGAAGTATATATTTTTCGTTAAACCCAGAAGTGTAATAAAGTTTAGGAAAATTATCCAATAATTTACGAACTATTTCGCTAAATTGAAAAAACTTAGCCCAATTGTGTTGAAATCTTATGACAAGTTTTTTTACCGTATATTTATCATCGGCTATAACTACCCAGTGGGCAAATTAGCGAGTGCTCCGCAAAAGAAGGCATGCTAGCACTGCTGTTATTGACGTCAATACACTTTCTTTGATCACTGCATTGATGAGTACTTCTGTAGGGCCTACCTTTTGAAAGTTGTGATTCTATTCATATTATTTTATATGAAAAAATTAACAAAAAAAGTCTTTAAAAAAGTTTTAAATACACAGAACAGTTTGTAAAAAATTGTATGCAGTTGTATGGGCGCGTGTAAACTCTACTCGCTAGTTCTTCCCACAGATGCTCAATGACGTTTAATTCCGGGGACTAAGGTGGAGTCTGCAAAAGTTTGGGACAGTTGTGGATGAACCAAAGCTTCGCAACTCCGGAAGTGTGTTTTGGGATCGTTGTCCTGGTAGAATGCAAAGTTTTCTAGAATGCCTAATTTTTCTGCGCTCTGTTTGACATTCTCCTTCAGAATGCTGAGATAGACAAACCTGTCCGTTTTGCCATCTATAAAATGCAGATTGCCTACCCCAGCACAGGACATACAGCTACAAACCATTACAGAACCACCACCGTGCTTAACTGTAGCACGCGTGTTTCTGGGTTCGAATTCGGAATTTGTTTGACGCCACAAATGCGGCTTCCCGTCCGATCCGTGTAGGTTAAATTTGCTACCATCTGTATAAAGAACCTTTAAAATAAAGCAAACAATTAGAATAATAGCATTATTGATCTTTTAAACCGGCTATTACCGTTTTCCAAAATGCGTTTGTTTTGAGCAAATATTCTTTAGCAAATCGATGCGAAGTTGTTTATTTTGAGAGCTAATAAATGGTTTTTTCCTCGCGATTCTTCCATAAAAGTTGAGTTTGTGCAAGCAATTAAGAATCGTGTTCACGCAAACATCTTTTCCGGTGGACTGTTTTAAAGAAATTTGCAGCTCTTGCGCTTTTAAATAGATCTTTTATTATTGCCACTAATAAAACCCTTTCTTCTCTTTCATTAAGAATTTTCTCTTGGCCTTCTCTGCTCTTGTATGAAACTCTAAATTCTTTACGGTACCTTTTAATAATGTCGTGGACAGTGGATTTTTCCTGCGGAAATTTACCGCACTGTCCTTCTGCATTTAATTTGACAATAACTGTCTGATTTCAAAAGTAGCTTGTTTTCCTCTTGGAGCCATAAAGTAAAACACACAAAACTGTTTAAATTAACTACCAATTTAAATTAACTACTGAATGGAAGGTAACAGTTCAATAGACTAATATGCAAAATTATAATTAGAAAAAAAAATAACTACTCTCAATTGTAACGGTGTTTTTTTGCTTGCTTGTTATTGTGTCCGATTATTTATTGAGCACAAGAATCTAAGCTCTTTGACTTAATCGAAATCAGTTTAGTCTGTATAAAGTTTTTTTTTTTTGTATTTTCGACATGATCATAATAGTGACAAACAAAGTAAATAAACGACATACTAATTTTTTTTTATTTCAGCTTTTTCGTAATACATTATATATTTAATAAAACCAAAACCATAACCAAGTCTTTTCTTATATTTTTGTATGAAGAAAATTTATAAAAAAATTAAAAAAACTTTTAAATACACAGAACAGTTTACAAAAAAAATGTAGATTAAAAAAAAACAACAAAAATTTTTTTTTTCCGAGTTGGGTCTCGAACCCGGTCTCCCGAAAGCTTACTTTCATTTGTATTGATACAAAATAAGCTTATGATTCTTAACAACCACGATAGACGAAGGTTCGAATCTGAAATTGTTAGTCGTTTTTTATTTCAAGTTAATATTTATTATATTGCTTTTCCTTCTAACGTGACTTCTCGAAAGAGCGCTTCTCTTTTGAGCAAGGAGAGCGGAAGGCTTGACAAATTTTCCCATTTCATACAAGCAATAGAACGGTGTTTGCAAGAAGTGTGGAAGGCCTTTTAAAACCTAACGCAGGTTTGCTAGAAGTCCTTCGGACTCCTGCAATTTCCCACTGGGTAAGTAAGAGAACGACTTTCTCTTGAAATAAGAAATTTTCTACCATTTTTAATCATCGGCTATAACTAAGGGAAACATTTTCTTTGAAAATAAGAAATTTTTCTTGGAATCCCTGTAAAAATTTTGGACTTTTGCAAAAAAAAAACATTTTTGAGATTTTAAATAGCATCCCATGAGAATTATTATTTATATACTGACAAAAAACTACAAACATTTTTATTGTTAACATTAAATTAAATTAAAAAATTACCACTATCTGGAGACTTGAACCTCGGCCGCGTGAGTGTAAGTCCATCAGCTTATCCATTCGACCATCGCAGTTGTTAAACAATCGCTGCTTAATTTGCTTCATTTAGAATTTGTAAGTAATTTTAAAGCATTTTTTTCTAGAAATTTAAGAAAATCATTCTTAAAATAAATCACTTGTGGTGTATAAAAAAAGAAAAACTTACATGTATTTCTATGAAATATCCAAGTATTGTAACTTATATTTCTCAAAATTTAAGAAATCATGCTGTGAAATATTGCAAGCGGGCTTGATATCGATATAGTTTTTCTTCAAATTATTTATGTTTTTATACAATTTTTGGAACTTTAACATTTAGCAAACCTTCATTTCTTTTATGATAGGTGTTTTGATAACGTTGCAACGAATTCAAGACGAGATATTATTAAATCAAGTAAAAATGCACTACTTTAAGGAGAAACCTCTATAGAAAATAGAAAAACGCATGCTTATGAATTGATGCCACAGTTTCTTAATTTAAGGGAAGCAGATATTTTAGACATTGCTGAAATGTACAAAAAATATGTCAGACATTTCTCGCTATCTCTTATGGATACCCTACAATAAGCATTTTTTTATGTAACATGTGCGATAATAAATTAGAATTGTAAAATTTCTTAAAACAGTAAATTTTGATAAAATTCCCGTTATTTTGATATCAAAGTTATGACGATATCTCGAAAACTGTAGCTTTTCTCAGTACAACGTATTTTTGTATGAAAAGTCATTGGTTGAGAAAAATAACGGTATACGAAAGCTTTTTTTTTGTAATATTTTTCACGGATAGTATATTAAAAAATTTCCCGTTATTTTGACATCAAAATTATTTCGATATCTCAAAAAGTGTGGATTTTCTCAATACAATGTATTTCCTTGAAGCAAGGTCATCGCATCAGAATGAGAAAAAACGCTTGAAATTTCAAGTTTTGAATTTGCAAGCAAATATCTCAGCCATTTTCCAATCGATTTTCATCAAATCTTCTTTGTCTAAAAGTTAAATTAAGTGAATCTGAAAAATAAGAAAATATTTACCGTTACCTTACCAATTCAATGATTTATATTGTTTTAAAACAACCTCTAAAATATTTAATTTTTTCTCAAAAATTAGGCCAAAAGTTGTTTTTGTTGTAAATTTTTTTTGTAATTTTCTTTTCCCACACTCTTTCATATGACATATCATTTATTTGAAAAAAAGCTTTATTTTGACACATAATTCAATAAATAGTTTCTATCATCGAAAATCATGAGCTACCCCCTATAATTTTTTTGATGAAAATTAATTTTTTCAAAATGTTTTTTTATATTTTTTACAAAATTCTACAGCTTAAAAAATTATTTCTGTGAAAAAAAGTTTCAAATATTTCAAACCACTCCAAAGTTATATACACAAATCTATGTTTTTAGCCATTTCCTTATCTATTTATAAATAGGCGTAGGAAAAATAGTTCGCTACCATTTTCTCCCGTGTTTCTCAAGCGATTTGGATAATTTGTCTTTCAAATGAATTAGAGAAGGGAGAAGGAGTGCACCGAGTACTTTTTGTGACCTTTGACCTGAAATATGAGCGTTCAAAAAAGAATTTCTTAAATAAAAGCTAAGCTATAAGAAATGGAAGAACACGGTGTAAGAGGACATTTTAGACATTGCTGAAATGAAAAAAATATGACAAACATTTCTCGCTGTCTCTTACGGATACCCTACAATAAGTAGGCTTGGGCATTTTAGTTCACTAAAAAGATCGCTCTTTTTAGTTCAGTTGAGTTAAATGAACTAGTTCGTTCATATAGTTCTTTTAGTTCATTTAGTTCAATTAGTTCGTTCGCTCTTTTGGTTCTTTTCGTGCACTCGTTCATGTTGTTAGTTCGTTAGGTCTTATAGTTCGTTTGGTGTTTTAGATCAGAGGTTGCCAAGTGGTGGGCTGCGGCCCCCTGGGGGGCCGAAGACCGCCTGCAGGGGAGCCGCAGATATTTCCAAAAAGCTCTTTTGTCTTATCTCTGAAAAAACAATTAAAAAAAAAATTACGAGAGACTTACATTGTAACATATCTTGCGTAAAAGTTACTTGTACGTAAATTTTTGAAACCTCTGAGCGACCCTGTGTATTCTGTACACTTTTTGACAGCTCTTGCAACGGTGTTAACTTGGCGCAAGTGAAATCAATCATTTCTACTAATTGTCAAAATATTTAAAAAACCTGCAACTTTGACCGGTAAACATAGCAGTCATTTTTTAAGCTAATTTAATCAGGAGAAAAAATGGATAAATGGTTAATAAAAAAAACACAGGAAACAACACACAATTCGACGCAAGGATTAACAAATGCAGCAGGCTCATCTTCATCTGAGGAGAATATTTCTGAAGTGGTTCCCGTTGCAAAGAAACCAAAATTTTCTTTGGTTGGGAAAACAAGAAAATATGACGAATCATATTTGCAGTTTGGTTTTATTATAACTGAGGAAAATTCAATGCATCCTTTGTGTGTAATCTGTCAAAAAACATTATCAAATGATTGCATGAGACCAGGAAAACTTAAACGCCATTTGAGTTTGGTTCACAGTGTGTTTAAAGAAAAACCAATTGAGTTTTTTAGAAGGAAAGCTGAAATTATAAAAACCCAAAACAAATGTTTGATTAAATACACAAAGTTAGAAGAACGGTGCTTAAGAGCTTCTTTTGAAACAGCTTTGCTTATTGCAAAAAATAAAAAGGCTCATAGTATTGGCAAAACTTTGATTTTACCAGCAGCAATAAAAATTTGCGAAGTTATTCATGATTCGCATATAGCAGAACCACTAAAAAAGATTCCGATGTCCGACAATACAATTAAAAGGAGAATTAGTTCCATGGCTGAGAATATCAGTTCAGCGCTTATATTACGTATTAAACAGAGTAAAATATTTGCTATTCAGCTTGATGAATCAACGGATAACACAAATAATGCAAACTTAATGGTGTTTGTGAGGTATCCACATGAATTACAACTGAAGGAAGATTTACTATTCTGTAAAAATCTTATGGGAACAACAAGGGGGCTTGACATTTTTAAATTAGTAGATGAATTTTTTGAAGAAAACGAGCTGGACTGGAGAAAGTGCGTTGGTGTTTGTACCGATGGTGCTGCAGCTATGACTGGAAGAAATGCAGGCTTCATAGCAGAGGTAAAAAAGGTGAGCCCAAACGCAATCCACGTTCATTGCATTATTCATAGAGAGCATTTAACATTTCGAAACACATCCAGTCAGCTAAATAAAGTTCTGACCGATGTTACGAGTGTAGTTAATTTTATAAAACACCATGCTAGTAATTCAAGACTGTTTACTATTGTATGCAAAGAAATGGGTTCGGATCACGAATGCCTCTTGTACCACACTGAGGTAAGATGGCTTTCTCGAGGAAAAGTTCTGAAAAGGGTTTTGGAATTAAAAGATGAAATTCGAATTTTTCTTCTGGAGAAAAAAGAATGCTTAGCAAATAGCTTTTGTGATGAAAAATGGCTCTGCCTTCTTTCTTACTTATCAGATTTTTTCGAAAAAGTAAACGAATTAAGTCTTTCACTACAAGGTAGATCCACAAATATCATCACTCTTAATTCAAAAATACAATCATTTCAACAAAAATTAGTTATGTGGTCCAAAGTTTTGAAGAATGACAATTTTGATTTTTGTCCATCTTTACAAGCTTTCACAGAGGAAAATGATATACTGATATCAAGTGAACTGAAAAATATCATTGGAGAACACCTTTCGCAGTGCATAAAATTTTTTCAAAAATATTTTCCAAACCTAAATAACGATGGAGAACATGATTGGATAAAAATTCCATTTTCTTCGAATTTAGACTTCGATCACCTTCCATTAACAATTCAGGAGAATTTAATTGAAATGAGGTCTGATTCAATCATTCAAAATGAATTCATCACAAGTGATCTCTCAGAATTTTGGATGAAGCGACTTGAGGAGTATCCAAATTTAACACACATGGCTTTAAAAATTTTAATTCCTTTTGCAACCACATATTTGTGTGAATCCGCATTTTCGTCCCTTGTTTACATAAAAAATAAACAAAGATCTCAACTTGCACCTGAATCGCTTGAGCATAATTTAAGACTTTCGCTTTCAAGTATTGAACCAGACATAAATTTTTTATGCAAATCTCATCATACTCAAAAATCACATTAAAATCTATAATTTACTGTTTTTGTTTTGTTCTATAAAATTTTTTTATTAATTAATTGTTTACTAATTACTTTGAATTGACTTCAAAAATAAAAAATAGTTGATCTCATTAAAAATATGTAAAAAAATGTATTTAGGGGGCCGCACATTTTTAAGGGTGGTGTTAGGGAGCCGCGAGCAAGATGAAGTTGACGACCACTGTTTTAGATCGTTAGGTATGTTAGCTCGTTGTATTTTTTAGTTCAATAGGTCTTTTAGTTTGTTTTGTTTGCTCGTTCATGATCAGATCTAAAAAATGAAACGAACTATATGACCGAATCAATCATCAACTGCGGACATAGAAGAAATTTACATAAAAATACTACATATGGGGCATTCCACACAATATTTGCCACAAAAATTTGTTTTTGCAAAAAGTTTTTTTTTACCGTTCATTAGTGAAAAACTGTATCAGCACGGAATCAAACCATTGTCGAGTGAAACCAAATTTTTTTTCTAGTTCATTTCGATCTGACTCGCTGCAAAATCGATTGAACTAAAAGAACTAAGAGAACGAGAATCAACGAACTAGTTCACATAGTTCATGAGTGCGAATAGTTCAATTGAACTAGTTCGTTCGTGAACTACCCAAGCCTAACAATAAGCATATTTTTTATGTAACATGTGCATTAATAAATTGGGATTGTGAAATTTCTAACAAACAGTAAATTTTGAAAAAATTCCCGTTATTTGGTCATCAAAATTATGACGATATCTCGAAAACTGTAGCTTTTCTCAGTACAACGCATTTTTGTATGAAAAGTCGTTGGTACGCACTGAGCAGCAAACTGTAAATAGAAATAAATTCTTTTTACCCTTTTCTACGCTCATCTGAGAACGAAAGCAATTTCATATCACAGTGTAGATCGAAGGTCACAGTGAAAACGTCGAATTTCGACCACTGGTGAATTTCATATCACAGTGTAGGTCGAAGGTCACAGTGAATGGGCCAAATTTCGACCACTGGCGAATTATAGTTAGTATAGATAGATTAAGACAATCTCAAGTTGGGAAAACTCAATTTATGCTTATAACTGAATTCTGGCAACTCCCTTCAAAACATTTGCTAATGCCCATATTACACCACGTTTGTGTAGTTAAAACAAATTTTTTGATTTTTTTTTAAATTATGTTTGATTTTTTTTTGGAATTTTTTTTTTAACTTGCATAATTTATAACACGCTTTTGATATCGCGGTAAAACCAGCTTTTTTTAAACCTATGGAGCGTATACAAAAATTATATTGATATCTTATCGTGCCATTGCTCTAGTTAGCGAGGTTAAGCGCCAACCAGCTGTTATCTCTGGTTACCGAGTTCGAGGTAATGTTTCTTTATTCTACTTGTAGGTGTACAAATACAAAGTTCCTGGGCTTATGCGAATGATGTCAATCTGCTGGCTGCAGGTGCCAGTAATCCCTCTACCGGCACAACAGGCACCGGCATCTATAATGGTCGCAAGCCACCTCTTGTCGCCATAATGAATAAGCGCCGCGGTGTGCGCAAGTTATATGTAGCCAAAGTGCCAAAGTATGTCAAGACCAAGGCAACTATCAGAGTGAGACGTCAAGCGTTGGTAGAGCACCAAGTGATTCAACCGCGACTTAGTCAAAACGACATATTTCTTAAGCGAGACTTTTTGCAGCACTATGCAACCGAGTTGTTGGACTTTTCGCAAGGCAATCAACTGCACCGCCGTCTCTGCTATAAGGAACGCTTCTGCTGCAACTTTGAGCTGAATTGGCGGTACTTCAAAAATTTGCCTCCTAACCCAAACAAACCTTTCTATCGTTATCGTCTTGGTGCCTTCGATGGCTGGCGCGGTGAGACAGTTAACGAAACAAACCGTCTCAAAAATTGCGCAATTTTCAGCTGTATTGGTGATGATATCGATGATTGTGGTCGTTTATTTCCGGCAGATACACTGATGCAACCGCAAGTGGTTTTCGATAGAATCTTAATTGAAAGCACCTTTCCGAAGGCATCTCAATATCTGCTAATGCCAAATAGCTTACACGAAAACTTGTTACCGCTGGCTGTGGACAATTTTCAGTGGAATGTCACCGAACGGAGGTAAATAAAGATAAAAAAGTGGTCCATTTGGCCTAGTTTCATGTTAAATAAATCCCCTTTTTTTTCTCTTTAACTCCCTCTTTTTTTATAGCAATGCACAGCAGGTGCGCTTCCTGTTGAACACAAAGATTGACGATTTGTTGACCTTTTCAATTTATGGTAATTACTATGATAGTCTGGTCGAGGGAAATGGCGTGGACGCACTCACTTACTCTGCGATTTTAATAGCGCTATTTGGCAGTTTACCGTTTATTTTAAATAATAACTATTTATTCTAAGAAATTTTATACGCAAAAAAGATATCATTTATTCTCTATAAAACAAAAGTTGTAAAGTTAAGAACATTAAAAACCAGAGTTAAGTAATTTTATTATTTCTCGAGATAATAACAATAAATATTGCACGCGTTGATACGAATAAACCTTATCAGTTGACTGTCATTATATCTAAACTGATGGAGAGTTATTTTTATGCTAGGGCATTTCAAACTGTATTGGAACAAGTTAGAATTGTAAAGCATGGCAGCTTATTCGCTCGTCAGACATATAGATTTACGAACTGATATACCCGGTGTTACTCGAGAGTCATATTTATATAAACATTTTACAATACCTTCTCGATTAAATGTTTTTTAAATTCTGGAAAAATGAAAAACATTGTAACGAACCTTTTTGCTCGTTACTGATTTGTGCTGAGGTAGGCTCAGTGAGTAAACCAGGGGTTCTTACAAAATAATTTATTTACCAATGCTTCAGCTGTTTTAAATAAGAAAGCCAGCGTTTTAGTTTTGAACTGTAGAGTAAGTCTTTTTTATTTTCATTTGTTTTATTTATTACTTAACGAGTACGTTACTTAATTAATATTAATTACTAAGCATTATATAAATTAAATTGATATAATTAATCCTTGCTTATTCATATTTATTCCGTTACTTGCTATGATCCCTCTCGCTGTGAGTGACTACGATAGAACTCAGATTAAAACTATGTTCGAAGGGTGGAGATTCCTTCGCTTAAGATAACTACGTTTTGATCTTAGAGTAAACAACGTTCGAAGGGTGAGGACACCTTCGCTAACGATAGCTACGCCTGTCTTAGAGTAAACAACGTTCGAAGGGCGAGGACACCTTCGCTTAAGATAACTACGCCTGAGCTTAGAGTAAAACTATGTTCGAAGGGTGAGTACACCTTCGCTTAAGATAACTACGTTTTGAACTTATAGTAAACAAAATTCGAAGGGTGAGTACACCTTCGCTTTCGATAACTACGCCTGACTTAGATTAAATAACGTCCGAAGGGTGAGGACACCTTCGCTTAAGATAACTACGTTTTGAACTTAGAGTAAGCAACATTCGAAGGGTGAGTACACCTTCGCTTAAGATAACTACGTTTTGAACTTATAGTAAATAAAGTTGAAAGGGTGAGGACACCTTCGCTTAAGATAACTACGCCTGAGCTTAGAGTAAACTATGTTTGAAGGGTGAGTACACATTCGCTTAAGATAACTACGTTTTGAACTTATAGTAAACAAAGTTCGAACGGTGAGTACACCTTCGCTTACGATAACTATGCCTGACTTAGAGTAAACAACGTTCGAAGGATGAGTACACCTTCGCTTAAGATAACTACGCCTGAGCTTAGAGTAAAACTATGTTCGAAGGGTGAGTACACCTTCGCTTAAGATAACTACGTTTTGAACTTATAGTAAACAAAGTTCGAAGGGTGAGTACACCTTCGCTTACGATAACTACGTTTTGAACTTATAGTAAACAAAGTTCGAAGGGTGAGTACACCTTCGCTTACGATAACTACGTTTTGAACTTATAGTAAACAAAGTTTGAAGGGTGAGTACACCTTCGCTTACGATAACTACGCCTGACTTAGAGTAAACAACGTTCGAAGGGTGAGGACACCTTCGTTTAAGATAACTACGTTTTGAACTTAGAGTAAGCAACGTTCGAAGGGTGAGTACACCTTCGCTTAAGATAACTACGCCTGAGCTTAGAGTAAAACTATGTTCGAAGGGTGAGTACACCTTCGCTTATGATAACTACGCTTGAACTAACTACTCAGTCTCAAAGCATGTGCATGCTACTGCGCCTGCGACAAGACTGCCTGTCCTAAGCAAACGCGACGCTTTATATTCTCCCGTTGCCTTTCGTTTCCGTGTTCACTTGTTTTGTTTTCCCTGCCTGTGTATATGTGACTGTGTACATGGCTTTGCATGTTTGTATGTGTGTATTTATTATTTGTTTACTTATTTGTTATTCAGTACATTATTATTTCCTCAATAGAGTATTTATAACATTAATATTATATATTTTACTTAATAAGATATAATATAATATAATAATTTCCATACATCTTATTCATAGTATATCATAAATCTTTAAATTTTATTAAGATAGTTTAATTTATATTTCATGTTTTGGTTGTTTACATTTTCCATATTTTAAATTCATTTATATACTTTGTGAGACTCAAATTGTTACACAATGTTTCATGTTTTGTTGTTTACATTTTCCATATTTTAAATTCATTTATGTACTTTGTGAGATTCAAATTGTTACACAATTGTTACACAATTTGAGTCCTCACAACATGTTGAATTTTGATATAATTAATCCTTGCTTGGATGGGGGTTCCATCCCTTGCGGTGAGGTGAGCTAATTGAATTAAAAGAAGGGGTACGAAAAACATATTTTAAAAATTCAAAAAATTTAAGTATTTACTTAATCTTAAAGCTAGCAAAATTACATTTTCAACAATAAAAAAATTATGGTGGGACTCGATGGGTTCTTGAGATATGGACATTTTACATCTTAACAAAAATTGATATTAAAAAACAAAATGAACTTTTGAACAAAAAAAATTTTAATTAAATACATTTAAAAATAGCGGAGATATCTTTTTTTCGAAAGTAAAACTTTGATTTTTATTTAAATTTTTTCTCATTCTATGTTTCTATCGATGTTTTATAAAAAATTCGTTGTACTAAAAATGATTGTACTAAAAAATATATAGAGCCAGCAAACGCATGAAGTTGAATTTGAAGAAACATATTGGGTGTTCTAGTTCCACTAATTTTAAAGTTATAAGCAAGGAGCTGATTAAATCTTTTTAAGTGATTTTAAGTTAACTTTGCTTTATAACTCTGAACAGGGGGAAGATGCACCCCCCCTGCCATACAATTTTTTCTTTTCTTGACCCAAGGAATCAACTTCCGCAGTATTCTTCTTTTCATACGGAACACCCTGTATGTATATTTTAAAACATTTCAAACCGTGAACAAATTTACTTTGACTACTTTTCTGTCGGTGCGAGTAACAACACATTCAGATAAAAACATCGCTCACTAAGTTATCGCTACCATAATAGTTCACAACAGTTGACTTCGCTGAATGCGGCCAAAGACTCTGCAATGAGCGAAACTATTAAGTCAAGTGCGAAACCTGGCAGACACAAAAACTTGAAAAAATAAAGAATGTCAATACAAAGCAAAAATTGATAGATAAGATTAAAACGTATTGAAAAGCATTACACTGAAAAAACAGTAATACTTTTAGATGTCCTTTAGTTACAGTTATTTGATATTAGTTACATACTTATGTTAGTTATTAGTTATTTTTATCAGTTACTAGTTTTAATTTGTTTGTTTTGTTATTATTTTTTAGTTAATTTTTAGTTTTTTTTATTAGGCTCTTTGATCTGTAACGCCAGTTACTTTAATTTCCATTGTAGCTTAATTGGGTAATTAAGTAATTAAAAAACAAATTTAATACATTGTCTTTTACTTGCCTTAACTATAATCTTTTAATTATCTTTAGCCAATACACAGTGGTTCAGCTCCTACGGAGGAGCGGTCAAAAATATATAAGTTTGAAAGTATAGTAGATAAAGCTTTGAAATTTAGTGGTGTTATTTATTTATATTAGATCTTTAATTAAACCAATTAAGAAGTTAATTCGTACATTTTAGTAACTTCTATAAGGCTAAGAAGTTACACATAAAAAGTCACATTTTGAAATCTTTGGCGTGACAATTGCAGTCAGTTTATTTTAACCATAAAATTTGATGAATTCCAGAAAAACATAATATTTAGAATTCAAATAGTTTAGTATTTATTAAATTTAAACAATAAGTGACACAATATTTACTTACATGTATGCTAAGCTGGAACATATCTTAAAAGTGCATAGCATTGATTCGGCAGTAAGTGTTTTGGCAAATATTCGACAGTTATTGTAACAAGCATGTTAACTACAAATTTTCTTTTCGATCTGATTGTATTTTTAAAAAAACATTGATTTTATGAAAAATCTTAAGAAGTGGTTCGATTAGAACAAAAATAAAATTGAGCTACACAAAATCTCGTCCTGTTCTGTTCGCATCTTCCTGCTCTAAGATATCCCCAATAATGAGATAAAGTTAAAAAAAATTATATTGCAAAGATTTTAATATGAAGTTCAGTACTAACCCAAATATTGATTATATAAATTCCGATATAACATCATTTTCTTATTCCAGAATGTCCTTGAAAATGCTATATTTTCTTAAAATTATAAAATTTGTTTAAAATTAGGGCCAAATCAGCTAATTATAGGACAAACTACACACACACAAAATATCATTACGATCTGAACCCAAATGCCTACTTCAGAGTGTCCTTGAAAATAACATATTGATAAAAATTATTTATATCGCAGTAAACATGATAAGGATCAATAACTGTAGGATAGAAAAGTGTATATTCGAAATTTGATCTGAATATAGTTATATCTTTTTTCCCAAAATGCATAAAAACGGAAAAATTGCATAAAAAATAAACAAAAAATTTAGCCTTAAAAATAAAACATTACTAAATTAAAATTTATTTTATACTAGCATATCCTGAGTTTTTATCTAACACTTGTTTCATTTTTCTACATACCCTTTCGACATTTTCACCACGCGCAGAGCTTTTTTTAAACGAAGAATATGAACAAAGCTACTCCTTTGTCGAGAGGTAGTGTTTTTGATTGAAGTGACTCTAGTGTTATGTGAATATGCACAAAAAAAATTATTTAAAAATTACACTAAAATGACAGTAAAAACCGAAACGCCCAAAAGACAATAAAATAACTTAAAAATCTCTAAAAATTACCAAAAAACCCTAAATCTAGTAAAAAATTACCTGAAAACTAAAAACAATGAAAAATGACGATAAAATGTCCTATAAACTTTTCATATTTGGAATTTAAGAATTATAAATTGACGTTTTAAATAAGCAGGAATGTCTTAAAAGCAGCAGAAAATAGATGACATGTCATCGAAATCCTTGCCTTGGTTATTAGTTAGTAGTTAATAGTGAGTAGTTGGTAGTTAGTAGTTAGTATTAAGAAGTTAGTAGTTAGTATTTAATAGTTAGTAGTTAGTAGTTAGTAGTTAGTAGTTAGTAGTTAGTAGTAAGTAGTTAGTAGCTAGTAGCTAGTAGTTGGTAGTTAGTAGTTAGAAGTTAGAAGTTAGTAGTTAGTAGTTCTTAGTTAGTAGTTACTAGGTAGTAGTTAGTAGTTAGTAGTTCGTAGTTAGTAGTTAGTAGTTAGTGGTTAGTAGTTAGTAGTTAGTAGTTAGTAGTTAGTAGTTAGTAGTTAGTAGTTAGTAGTTAGTAGTTAGTAGTTAGTAGTTAGTAGTTAGTAGTTAGTAGTTAGTAGTTAGTAGTTAGTAGTTAGTAGTTAGTAGTTAGTAGTTAGTAGTTAGTAGTTAGTAGTTAGTAGTTAGTAGTTAGTAGTTAGTAGTTAGTAGTTAGTAGTTAGTAGTAAGTAGTTAGTAGTTAGTAGTTAGTAGTTAATAGTTAACAGTTAGTAGTTAGTAGTTAGTAGTAAGTAGTTAGTAGTTAGTAGTTGGCAGTTAGTAGTTAGTAATTAAAAGTTAATAGTTGGTAGTTAGTAGTTAGTAGTTAGTAGTTAGTAATTAGTAGTTAGTAGTTAGTTGTTAGTAGTTAGTAGTTATTAGTTAGTAGTTAATAGTTAGCAATAAGTAGTTAGTAGGTAGTAGTAAGTAGAGTAGTTAGTAGTTAATTAGTTAGCAATAAGTAGTTAGTAGGTAGTAGTTAGTAGTAAGTAGTTAGTAGTTGGCAGTTAGTAGTTAGTAGTTAGTAGTTATTAGTTATAAGTTTTTAGTTATAGTTATTAGCTATTAGTTACTAGCTATTAGTTATAGGTTGTTATAAATTTTAAGTTAATAGTTTTTAACTTTAATTTTTTTTAATTCTAGTGTTATTAGTTTTTAGTTTTATGTTATTATAAATAAGTTACTATTATTAGCTAATTGTTTATTTTTGAAACTGGCCGTAACTGGCCGTAACCGAAACCGAATATTCGGTCGGACACTACTTATAACTAATAAATAGTAACTTATTTATATCGGCCTGAATATGGCCTCAATATGGCCGAATAGCCGAAACTAGCCAAAACTTTTGGTAACAACTTCTTGTATCAGTCATTTAATTCAAATATAAAAATAGTTACAATGCATTGTACAAAAAAAAATTATGAATTCGTCTATAATTTGATTTCTCGTGTTAACGCAAAACATTTTGGTTAATTTTATGCATTCGATACTATAATTTTCGATTTTATCATCTCTATTTCAATTAATATTAAAGTTTTACAGCTACTGAAGCCAAAAATTCATAGTTAAACTTCCGAACGAATTCTGTATGTGTGGAAAAAAAGGAAAAGAAAAAGAAAAATATTTCTATTTTTATAATACTAAACCTTTTAAATACGTTTTAAAAAAACGTTTTGTGGTTCTATAAAAATGTACATTGTCGGTGCACACTATTTAACAGCCCTATTCTGGCAAATTAACAAATTGTTAACCAGTATTTTGAATATTTCTATGTGTTTGTTGTTTTCAAAACAAAGTTTAAAGCTCAAAATTTGTTAATGAAATTGTCAATAACTGAAAGGCAGTTGACAATTTTTATCAAAATTGTTTATTTTTGAGCTTCAAATTTTGTTTTGAAATCAAAAAATTACAATAAACACATTGAAATATTCAAAATACTGGTTAACAATTTGTTAATTTGCCAGAATGGGACTGTAAGTCTTCATACTGAAGATATAAAGTGTGCAATGCTTTTGTAATAAAAAATAAAATAAAAAATTATCTCATATATTATTATAGTACACTTCAATTAATTATTATAAATTTCAATATTCGAATACTACTCTTTTTATATTAAATTTTTTGTTGTGTGTAGGAAAGTACTTTTATTTAATTTTAATAAAAAAAATTATTTGTTAAAACTTATATTTCATATTAATAACCAGTTTCGGTGTCGGCCCAATGTTATAAAATTTCCGTATATTCGGTTTCGGTTTCGGCGAAAATTCCGGTTTTGGTCGGACACTAGTTATAAGTTAAAAGTGTATATTTTTTCCGTGTACAATCTAGTATAGTAAAGGAACTGTTATGTGAGAGAACAGGTTTTTTGCTAAGCCAATCGTCTGTTAGTCGTCCGTAAACAATTGAAGCGGTTGGAACTCTTTCGTTTTGTTGTAAAAAAGCTCATTTTGTTTATTTATGCGTTCTGATTGCAACTGAGTGGCATGCAAGCTATAATGTATTTGATGATAACAGCATTGTTTGCAGCAACTCTAGCTGCTTCAGAGGTAAAAACAAAATTATATTCTATTTTAAAATGTTGCTTTAACCAATTATCTTCTGCAAAGTCCGTTTTAGCGATGGACTCTGATTTCTACACCGCCGGTGTTGTAGAATTTCGACCAATTAGGGCAAGCTTGTCCTCTGCAGATATATTGCAAGCACATCTCCAGGGCTACCGTGAAATTATAACCTCAGCAGAAGCGGTTGCAACCGATATCATTGTCTTTCCGGAGAGCACGCTCAACAGTGCTTTAACCATGACCTATGTGCCCGATCCTCAAGAACGTCGCATTCTCTGCAACAATAGCTCAACGTACGAGGACTTTCTCGTACAGCTCTCATGTTTGGCACGCGAGCAACGCAAATATCTGGTTATCAATTTGACCGAGCAGGAAAATTGTACCACCACTTCGCACGATCCAAGACCATGCTCAGCCTCGGGCCTAAATACATACAACACAAATGTGGTGTTTGATCGCGAGGGACGTGTCATTTCGCGCTATCGCAAGACTCACATCTATATGGAAGGACGCAATACAACGCTTCAGCCGGAGCACGCAATCTTTGATACAGACTTTGGCGTGCGTTTTGGGCACTTCATCTGCTTCGACCTGCTTTTTTATGCACCAGCTGAGGAGCTCATACGTAAACATGGTTTGCAGCATATTATATTTACCAGCATGTTCTACTCAGAGCTGCCTTTTTTGACAGGTGAGTCTTGAGCTTAGAGAAGAAACATTACAGATAAATTCATGCACAGCCGTGCAGCTGCAGCAGTCATGGGCGTGGGCAAATAACGTTAATCTTCTAGCTGCTGGTGCCAGCTACCCAGAGGCTGGCATGACCGGTTCCGGCATTTACGCAGGACAAAGTGGTACTTTAAATGCACTGATGGTTGGAAAAGGTCCAGGCGAACGGCGTCTTCTAGTGGCTAAAGTACCAAAGAATCTCTCTCACGTGATTACTTTAGCAAATCAACAAGAAGCCGCTAATACCGCTGCTTCAATCAAGACGACTGCACCTCTGAAGCTGATGAGGGACTACCAACTGGAGAACTTCACAACCCATTTACTAAATCTATCGCAGCAACAGCATGAGCAACAGAGTATCTGCGACAAAACTGGTTTCTGCTGTCACTTTCGTGTTAAAACTCAAACGCTAAATACGCCAAGCTACTCGCATACCTACAAATATCGCTTGGCTCTCTTCAATGGTGAGCGTCGCTATGAGCAGCTCGAATGGAGCTCCCTACAAATATGCGCCATCATTGCCTGTACAAACGACACTCTAATGAGCTGTGGTGAAATTTTTAATGACTCGATTAGCATCGCGAATAACTTTGAATTTATTACGCTTGAAGTTGAGGCTAATTTTACGAAAACCGAACAGCTGCTATTGATGCCGAATAGTCTGAATAGCGCTTTATATCCACTGTCGCCCAACACTGCACATTGGCATATTGATGATAGAGGGTGAGTTGGAAGTATTACATATATATTAAGGGTATTCATGCAAAGTGGTAATCTTTTAATTTGAGCAAATAGATATTTTTATCAGCAGGTGGCATGAACAGCCTTTAAAGACGGTCGTTCATTTGCAGCATATAAATATGTCAGCTGCAATATATTTGCATATGTTGCCAATAAGTTTTTAAGTTGTAATTTTCAATTAAATATTTGTTACTTTTGCTCCTGTTCAGATATTCTAACCTGTTTCAGTACTTTTTTGCCGGCCTCTGATGAGAAATTTATTAACTTCCGAAAAACGAAAACAGCTGATTGATCATATAACTTTGCTACCTCGTTTGCTCACCTAAATTGAAAAGCAAATATATCTGGTTTGTGCAAAGGCTTTGCCATAAAAATTTGACAGTTCATTTATAAGGCTGATCAACTTATACAGTTTATGCCATTTATAAGGGTAATGCCCATTTGCATGAATACCCTTATTACATTGAAGAAAACTTTATGTGAAAAGCATTTTGGCAAAGATGTGAAAAGAGCTATAGCTCTTTAGCATCTCCGAGTTGTGATGCATTGGAAGTGCTTAATTTTTAAAGGCAAATTTTTAGAGCAGTTTTCACGGAAAACTTCTTATTTATCAGATTTTGTTAAATTTAACAACCCCATCAGGATAGATATTAAACTATTTCGAAGCTTTTCCCTACCGGATAGCAAATTCACAACTTCAGTGAATACCACACAGCGAAACTCAAAACACTGTATAACACTTTTCATCCATAAATTCACTTTTACAAGTAAAACGGACTCTTTTTCGGCGGAGTGGAAATGTGAATTATGTTAAAAATATTGAGAAGATACAATTGTGACGAATAAATTGAGAAATGATTTTAAAACTCATCTGAGGTTTCTTATTGCTTTAACTAATTGTAATTTCTTAGCCTTTGTTGGCCTATGCAGTCTAGTGGAGAGTGCGCTAGACTATCAACCCAGAGGTCTCTGGTTCGGATCCGGACTCGGGCATGGTTGTTTTCACTTTCTTTATTCTTTCCTGCAAGAATTACGGAAAACAAAAAATCCACAGCTAAATTGTGCAAAATGTGGAATTAAAGGACAGGAACAACTAAGGGCTGGAAATGCTAGCCGAGGTAAAGGCATAAGACTAGCCTCGGTTAAGCAATTCAAATTGTCTTTCACGGTTGTTTCGCCTAATCAATAATTCACGTATGGTTCCAATCAATTCCTCTAAATAATCTATCCTTTCCTTTCAGGTCAAAGACCAAACCTTGTTTGTATAAGGCGCATGCCTTGGTTCTTTGATCTTTTAAAAAAAATACTTTTCACAAATTTCAATAACCGCACTACAAAAACATATTTCTCCAGATTTGTACTTTAAATATTATTAATTACACTGGCTTACACGTAATTAGAAATGGTTTGCGATGCCTTATTTCGAAAATTACGTTATTTTTATGGATTTCTCATTTCTTTTTCGAGATGTTTTAGTTTTAGTCCATTTGATACCAAAGCTATTGTGGACTTATATACGGCTAGAAATCTTGGACTAAATTTTAGTCCCACTAAAATATTACTAAATTTTTTTAAACCTTGTTTAAAATTTACAGTATGCAAAGACTAACTCATAATTACAACTCTTCTATACTAGAATTTAAACCAAAAGAAATATTACAGCATCCATTTTAGCTTTTTGGTTTAAATTAAAGTACAATTCTGTACTACTTTTTGTTTTTAATACAATTAATGCTAAATTCTAGTATATTTGGTTACTAAATTTGGATTAAGACCAGTAAAAAGTTAGCCTGGTAATGCTGCGACTCAATATTAGGCCACTCGGTTCATATGTTTGCTTATCACACTTGTTATGTAAAGGTCAATAGCCCGGAGGTTAGAGTAGTGAGTTAACAAACTAAGTGTCGTGCGTTCGAATCTCGCGGTGGTTGTTATTTTTTTATTTTTATATTTTAATCCAAGGCTGTACTAAATTTGAAACCAAGCTGTATTAAAACTACATTTTAGTATTTTGCAAATACTAGATTTGAAACCAAAGCTGGTGTGGACTTATATGTAGTTCAGAAAAGTTTCAATTTTAGTAGAAAATTTCTAAGCTTTTACATATTTAATTTGATAAACTGTGTTGCGGGATTTGCGAGGTATCCTTAATTAAGTGGAAGTATCTACCTTTTTAAAAAAAAAAAACTATAATTGGTGATATCACCAAAACGAAATGAGAAAACAATAAAAAGTACGTGTTTTTCAGAATAAGGAATCGGTTTTACTTAAAATATGGATAGTGGCATTCAAATTGCATTTTGACCGTAAACCAGTGTTATTAGTTTTTTCTTGGGACTTGTGTTCTTTACCAAAAAAACTCTTGTGAACTCAAAGCACACATCTTTGCCGAAACTCATGGAGAAAACATTTGAGCTATGGTTATTCATATTTTATTTATTTTCAGCTCTTTTTACACCGCACGTTTTTTGTTGAAGCAGTGTTCGAACAACTTGTTAACTTTTGGCATTTATGGCAATTATTATGATAGATCAGCGGCGATGCCACAAACATTTTTTGCGTCATCAACCGTGCTGCTGTTCGTGGTCTTACTTTTGACGCTTTTATTAAGATGATTTTTTCATTTAAGCGAATTTGAAAAATTTAAATAATTGTAATCGACATTTGTTAAAACGACTTAATATTAATGAATGTCATAAATAAAATGCATTTAAAGCTCAAAAATATAGAAAAATGTTATGTTTTTGCATTGCGCTTTTGAGTTGAAGCTTCTAATAGTGTTAAAACTTTTTTTTAATAAAACATATTTTGATTTTAAATGTGAGCTTTTCAGATCAAGCAAGTTTGAAGATTCTTGATCTAAAAAGCTCATAAAAAATTAATAATGAATAAAAAATTAATAATGAATAAAACATGAAAAGTGAATAATGAATAAAAAATTTATAACGACCAAATGAATAATGAATAAAAAACGAATAACAAATAAAAAACGAATAATGAATATTAATGAATTATTGAAAATTCTGAAATACTTTGTGATTTGTATTCTTTGTGAATAGCATTCAAATGAATAAAAGAAATTATTTATTATTCTGAATAACGACAATCTATAGTAACAAAACTCATTTTCTGTTTGTTTGTTTGGCCTTTATACCAATCTAAATGGCTCAACGGATTTCACTCAAAACGTATACATATTAAGTGCATCCCAACTTAAAATGATACATACTTAGTTTTTGCCACGCCCCCTCTGAAATTTTTCAACTAACGATAATTTTCTTATTATAATAATTTTTTGTATCGGAGTTTTTTGTGTAATTAATTTTAAAAATTTCTGTTTTTTTGACATCAAAATCATTCACATATATTCAAAATTGTAGAAATGTTCAGTACATTAATTGTAGAAATTTTTTTCATAAAACATCGTTACCTAAGAATGAGAACAAAACGACATGAAAATCAAAGTTTGGTCTTTCGATGCAAATATTTCCGCTGTCCATTAATATATTTCATTCAAATTTTTTTCGTCCAAAAGTTCAATAAAATCACTTCACAAAAATATGTGAACTGTACCATTAAGTCAGTGTATATATGTTTTAAGATTATGTCAAAAAAGGTCCAAAAAATTGACTTTTTACTCAAAAAATTACTCAAAAATTGTTGTTGTTGTAAAAATGAAATCAATTAAAAACTGCACATCTGGCTTCCTTTCAAATAAGCGCAAAAATTATTTTACTGATTTTGTCATCAAAACAACAAGGTCCTTGATTTTTTCGCGAAATTTATTTTTTCCAAAATTTTATTTTTATATTTTTTACAAAAAAGACAAGTCTTAAAAATAGTTTATGTGAAAAAATTACCCCAGTATCTATTTCCAATCAAAAGTTATGACTAAAAGTCTATTTTTTCATGCAATTGACTATATGTAGTAACAAAACTCAATTTGTTGTTGCCTTCTTGAAAACTCACTTGATCTAAAGCTCACAATCTTAATTCATGTAATTATTCAATAGATCATAAAAATTAATTAACTTAACTATGGCAGAGCACGGCCAAATAAGTTTAATTAATGTCAAATTAATTAAATAAATCTAATAATTGATCGATTTTTCGGTCAAAGTCATGTGTAATTGAACATTGGGTTGTGAAAATAGCCACCTTTCAGTTAGAACACTAGCTTCTGGCGAAGCAAAAACTCGTTTCATTTCTATGGTGCATTTCGACAAACAATCGAACACCAATGAATATTGAAATAAATGAAGAAGCAACTAGAACAGATGGCAACCCTTGATAGAGTTGATGGCGGTGATCTAAAATGGCCTCCTGCTTTGAAGTGTCATATGATTAGCAGCCATACAATTCATAAGAATGAATTAGAGGATCTGTACATTCATATGCTAGTTTAAACAGTGAGTTGATCACAGCTTAATCACTCAAAGACTACTGATGAGGAATATGTAGCGATTTCCGAAACAGACTGTCTAGTCAGCTAAGTGATTGACTCTATACAGAGTTGTTGTTGTTGTTGTTGCCTTCTTGAAAACTCACTTGATCTAAAGCTCACAATCTTAATTCTGTTTGTTTGTTTGTTTACATTTATACCAATTTAAACGGCTCTACGGATTTCGCTCAAACTAGGTACACATATTAAGTCCATCCCAACTTAAAATGATACATACTTAGTTTTTGCCACGCCCCCTTCTGAAATTTTTCAACTAACGGTAATTTTGTTGTTATAATACTTTTTACCATCGGAGTTTTTTTGTGTAATTAATTTTAAAAAATTTCTGTTTTTTGACATCAAAAACATTCACATATATTCAAAATTGTAGAAATGTTCAGTACAACGATTTTTTTCAAAAAACATCGTTACCTAAGAATGAGTACAAAACGACATGAAAATCAAAGTTTGGTATTTCGATGCAAATATATCCGCTGTTCATTAATATATTTAATTAAAAAATTTTTTGGTGAAAAGTTCAATAACATCACTTCACAAAAATAGGTTGAACTGTACCGTTAAGTTAGTGTAACTATGTTTAATAATTATGTCAAAAAAGGTCCAAAATATTGACTTTTTACTCAAAAAAAGACTCAAAACTTGTTTTTGTTGTAAAAATTAAATCAACTAAAAATTGCACATCTGGCTACCTTTCAAATGACATAGCACTTGTTTGCAAAAATTCTTCCAGCTAAGCGCAAAAATTATTTTACTGTTTTTGTCATCAAAACAACAAGGTCCTTGTTTTTTCGCGAAATTTTTTTTTTCAAAAATTTTATTTTTATATTTTTTACAAAAAAGACAAGTCTCAAAAATAATTTATGTGAAAAATTACCCCAATATCTTTTTCCAATCAAAAGTTTCATACAATTGACTATCTTTAGTAATAAAACTCATTTTCTGTTTGTTTGTTTGATTGTTTGGCCTTTAAACAAATCTAAACGGCTTAACGGATTTCGCTCAAACTAGGTATACATATTAAGTGCATCTTTACTTAAAATGTTACATACTCAGTTTTTGCCACACCCCCTCCGAAATTTTTCAACTAACGGTAATTTTGTTGTTATAATACTTTAAAGTATCTGAGTTTTTTGTGTATTGATTTTTCAAAAATTTCTATTATTTTGACATCAAAAACACTCACTCAATCATCAGTGTATATTAAAATGTTTATATAAATGACATCGAGTAACACCGGGTATATCAGCTAGTGAATAATAAATTTTTTTTTTTAAAATGAATGTAAATTAAAAGTTTCTTTTATAAATCAATTTTGCATTCATTGAATGCATTCTTATTTCGTTATTCACTGACTCACTTTTTTGTGAATAAAATCAAATTGAATGCATTCTTTTACAGCTCTGGTGGTTATCAAATTGGCAATCGTTTTTTTCGGTCGATTTCATACGACAACTATTTAGGTCTCGTTTTTATATTTTACTTATTTGCTTTTACGAACAGTCGCACATTGGTTCCAAATCAAAAAAAGATGGTCAAAACCTCAAGGGGTTGCCTAGTCGGCATAAAAGTTTTCGCGTGCTAGTAGTCAAATAGGTTATTGAAGTCGCTAATCACGAATCTGAAGTCAAAAATTTGATATTCCAAATAGCAGCTTTCAAATGGCGCACAGTGAACTGTCTAAAGGACAAAAATAAAAAAATTTGTGTCTCAAAATCCTGCGAATTTGGTATCAATCGACAGGTAGTACTTTAACTATTGAAAATCTAAAATATTGGAGCTGCAACGCTTTGAAGTTGAGCATTTTTTTTAAGAAATTCTATTCTCGAACATAGCTCTTTGAGGTGATTTATACAAATAATTGCCTTAAGTCCAGTTTTTAACAAAACTAAGCCAATTAAAGCCCATAATTTTAAGAAGTCTATGTGTTAATAATAAAAAAAGTAACTTGGTTTATTAAATACTAAAAACAAAATATTTTTAAGTGGTTTCGAAATTTGATATTTGGGCATTTCCACAAGAAAGTCTACCGTGACAAAAAAATTAAAACTTATTAAAAAATTATTAGGGCAGTTCACGATCTTGTTGCATCGTTGCAAATGCAAAATAAACAGCTTTTACAAAAACAAAAAGCATTGAAAAGCTTTTGCAGCATATGCTTTTTGTTTTTGTAAAAGCTGTTTATTTTGCATTTGCAACGATGCAACAAGATCGTGAACTGCCCTATTATTTTATGATATTATCTAAGAGAAACATTTCAATTTTATTCATTTAAGCAATTCCTACATAAATTCATTAGCCATGATGAGCAAATCGTCTGCACTATTTCACAAATGTAGTTTTTATTTTTCGTAAATGTTTAGTAAATATTTTGTAAACCTTTTTGTTTTAGTAAAAATGGAAGGCATTGGCTAAAGATAATGAAAAAATTTTTGATGCAAGGAAAGGAAAATATATTAAATTCGTTTTTTAATTACTCAATTACATTATTACTTAACTACCTAATTACTTAATTAACAATTAAATTGCAATGGAAAAATATGTCGCGTGCTAAATGTCGCGTGCTAAATGTCGCGTGCTAGCTTATACTTAAGCTTAAAAAAACAACAATGCTAACCATTTCAACATGACAGCTATCGTTAGAAGGATACATTAATCCATTTCAGTTTAAAGTTAATTGCTTTGAAATTTAATGTTATGTTTTGCAGATTTCTGCATTTTTCTAGATGCAGTTGAAAACGAGTTCCATTTTTTGTCGCGTGCTAGATCGCATGTTTATTGCTAATATATTGAAAACATAAAAGCATCGGAACCTACATTTTGTACTTAACATTTTGCTACGAAAATGCTATCAAAAAATAAAAACAAAAAATTTTTTCTTAATTTTCTTTACTTTTGTGCACCTCAAAGGCGTACAAATGTCGAGTGCTTCACCGTGGAAATGCCCATATTTAAATAAGAAATAATGAAAAATTAGCATATTTTGATGGAAAAAACAGAATATGTTGACATAAGTAATTTTTTTCGGATTATTAAAAAACATATATTTTACAATAAGGAACTTCAAATAATTTTTCCTACTTCTTCCTGCAAATATATTTTTTTTGTTTGAAATAATGCTTAAAATTAAAAATGTACATACAAAATCAAGTAGAATATTAATATAGGTCCAAAGCAGGTACCCGTAGGGTGTTGAACCGATTTCGACTATTTTCGATACACATCTATTACTCTATTTGACTATCCTTCTGACAAATTTTTTTTAAGATCGGCAAACTTTGGTATGTACCTCCCATACAAAATCAAGTAAAATATTAATATAGGTCCAAAGGAGGTACCCGTAGGGCTGAACCGATTTCAATTATTTTCGTTGCACATTTATAACTTCATTTGACTACCCTTCTGACGAATTTTTCGTAAGATCGGCCAACTTTTGTATGTACCGCCCATACAAAATCAAGTAAAATATTAATATTTGTCCAAAGGAGGTACCCGTAGCGTTGAACCGATTAAAATTATTTTCGATCCACATTTATAACTTCATTTTTTTACCCTTCTGATGGATTTTTCGTAAGATCGGCAAACTTTGGTATGCACCTCCAGTACAAAATCAAGTAAAATATTAATATAGGTCCAAAGGAGGTACCCATAGGGTTGAACCGATTTCGACTATTTTCGATACACATCTATTACTCTATTTGACTAATCTTATGACGAATTTTTTTTAAGATCGGCAAATTTTGGTATGCACCTCCCATACAAAATCAAGTAAAATATTAATATAGGTCGAAAGGAGGTACCCGTAGCGTTGAACCGTTTTCAATTGTTTTCGTTACACATTTATAATTCTATTTTACTACCCTTCTCATGGATTTTTCGTAAGATCGGCAAACTTTGGTATGCACCTCCAGTACAAAATCAAGTAAAATATTAATATAGGCCCAAAGGAGGTACCCATAGGGTTGAACCGATTTCGACTATTTTCGATACACATCTATTACTCTATTTGACTAATCTTATGACGAATTTTTTTTAAGATCGGCAAATTTTGGTATGCACCTCCCATACAAAATCAAGTAAAATATTAATATAGGTCGAAAGGAGGTACCCGTAGAGCTGAACCGATTTCAATCATTTTCGTTGCACATTTATAACTTCATTTGACTACCCTTCTCACGGATTTTTTTTAAGATCGGCAAACTTTGATATGCACCTCCCATACAAAATCAAGTAAAATATTAATATAGGTCCAAAGGAGGTACCCGTAGTGTTGAACCGATTTCGACTATTTTCGATACACATCTATTACTTTATTTGACTACCCTTCTGACGAATTTTTGTTATGATCGGCAAACTTTGGTATGTACCTCCCATACAAAAGCAAGTTAAATATTAATATAGGTCCAAAGGAGGTACCCGTAGGGCTGAACCGATTTCAATTATTTTCGATATGCATCTTTAACTCTATTTGACTACCCTTCTGACGAAGTTTTTGTAAGATCGGCCAACTTTTGTATGTACCTCCCATACAAAATCAAGTAAAATATGAATATAGGTCCAAATGAGGTACCCGGGTTGAACCGATTTCGACTATTTTCGATACACATCTATCACTCTATTTGACTAATTTATGACGAATTTTTGTTAAGATCGGCAAACTTTGGTATGTATTTCCCATACAAAATCAAGTAAAATATTAATATAGGTCCAAAGGAGGTACCCGTAGGGCTGAACTGATTTCAATTATTTTCGTTACACATTTGTAACTCTATTTGACTACCCTTCTGACAGATTTTTCGTAAGATCGGCAAACTTTGGCATATACCTCCCATACAAAATCAAGTAAAATATTAATATAGGTCCTAGGGAGGTACATCTAGGGTCGAACCGATTTCGACAATTTTTGAAATTTTTTTTAATTAGCTTAAAGTAATTAAGCATACATAGTTGCATTATCATAGGAGGACTCCTTCTATTTTTATCCATCGCTTATATGGAGACAGTAACTGTGTGGCGGCCATGAACATGCTAACTTTTCTAATACCCAGGTCTAGGATTTCGATGACATGTCATCTTTTTTCTGCTGCTTCTAAGACATTTCCTGCTTATTTAAAACGTCCATTTATGTTTCCTAAATTCCTAATATGAAAAGTGTTTAGGACATTTCGTCAGTTTTCATCGTTTTTAGTTTTCAGGTCATTTTTACTAGATTTAGGGCCATTTTTTGGTCATTTTTAGAGATTTTTTTAATTTGTTGTCATTTTTGGACTTTTTAATTTTTAGAGCATTTTTTGATTTTTACGGTCATTTTAGTATAATTTTTAAATAATATTTTTTTTCTGTATAAAAAAAGTCAAAATGAAAATTATTAAACATATTCCTTTAACACTAGAGTCCCTTCAATCAAAAACATTACCTCTCGACAAAGGAGTAGCTTTGTTTATAGACTTTGATGAAAAAAAAGCTCTGCGCGTGGTGAATTTGACGAAAGGGTATGAGAAAAATGAAACAAGTGTTAGTTAAAAACTCAGGATATGCTAGTATAAAATAAATTTTAGTTTAGTAATTTAGTAAGTGTTATTTTTAAGGCTAAAATTTTAGTTTATTTTTTATGCAATTGTTTTATGCAATTTTAGGTCATTTTCTGCAATTTTTAGGTAATTTTTATCATTGTTTTAGTTAATTTTTTTGCAGTTTTTTAGGTCATCAAAATCCGAGCCCTGCTAATAACTATATTATGCTATTATGAAGCCTGAAGTCAAAAATTCAAATTGGTTGCCATGAACTAACTATAGACCTTACTTTTGTAATACCTTAGTTTTTATAACTTTTTGTATTTTTTTTTATGTTTTTTAATATTATTGACAGTATTAAAAAAAAGGATGCAGATATAATACTTTTCAGGAGAACTGTCCACCCACCTAGAGAGCTTCAAAATTGTCAAAAATAGTGATGTCAGAAACATGGTCGCTTTGACATGGAATTACCGATATGATAAACTAACTTTGTGTTTTTGATGCAGATAAGTGGTTTTTTTTGTACAAAATTTCAACACCGCAGCCGTTTTTCATCCATTTCTAATAGTTTTTTTTTTATTAATAAATGACGAAAGTATACGCTTAAAGCTTATTTTTTATTGACCACCACCATCGAAATAGCCTATTTTTGACAATTTCATTTTTTTGCTCAGAGTAAAAATGGTTTTTATTGAAACTCTCGCAACGCAAACGCATGAAAAGAAAACGATTAAGCAATGCGTGGCATTTGGGATGATTTCTTAAAAATCTTAACACTTTAATTAAAAAAATTTATTTATAAAATGTTGTTACGCAAATATGATATTTAAAAGGATTTTATATAAAAATTGTCTCAGTACTTTTGGAATTTACTTATAAATGTGCACTTTAATTTTATGTAATAGAATAGATACTATTTGAGCAAACTGATGCTACCAAAAGAGAGGTTATCTTTCGTACTACAAATTCAAATTTTCATGTTTTCAGAAAAAATTATTTTCCCATACATAATACCCCAGCTCCCCAACATACCTAAACAATTTTCTTTCAAGAATCTAAAAGAAAAATTTGGGGAGTTTTGGAGTATAATCCTTTTTATTTTCAAATTGTGCAAATGTGTTACACTGGCAACACATAAATGGGCACATGTTTGCTTTTACCTTGCAACATGATGCATGAACTTCAGGTAATTTTATTAAAGCACAATATAGTGCTTTAAACCTATATCGCGCCGTGTTGCAGATCTGCAACATTTAGGAATTGCTCTAGAAAAATAACTCAGAGAGAAAAAATTAATTTGGATTTCTCATAAATGACTCACAAACATTCTAAGCATTTCTAGCTTTTCAATTAGAGAGTAAATCAATCAAAAGTTATTTTTTATTTTTAGTTGCAACAGCGTGATTTAGAATTTAACAGCAGTTTGTGTTTTGCAATATTTTTAATATTTTTGTAAATGACTAAAACTGTTATAAAAAGTGTTAATAATTAAAATAAAAGTTTAAGAGCTACACTTATCATGAATTACTATATTAAAAGCAATGTTCAATACCCTGAAATATGTTAATCTTTTAAACTGTAAAAAAATATTTTTTGCAAATATTTGTATAAATAAAGTAATTATTTTAAAACACAAGTTGTTTTTCTTTATTTTTAAGACAGTTTGAGAGATTTTTAGGTAAAAAATTGAAATTGACGTTATTGCGCGATATAGGGTTAAAGTTGTTGTGTCGATGTTGTAGTTATTGGTTATGCTTGGTTGTAACTTTTAATAATACCAACAACACGAACAACAAAAACAACCGCAACAATGTTGCCAACAAGGCTCTACCCAAAATTTTCACATTAATAATATAATTTTTTTAAACGATTTAATCGATCAAGTGCAAAAACAAAATATTACATATAAGTAATCATATTAAACGAAAAATGCTTATTCCGATGAAGGACAGGTTGTGTTTTGAGCTGTGTTCGTAGGTGAGAGTAAAGTTTGTGAGTTGGTAAATTTATAAAATCATGCTTAAAATACAAGTTTTCTATGTGTAGCGCGTACTCATGATATAGCATTTATGGCACACTGTACGTGTGTGTGACTATATGTGTGTATGTGGGTGGGTGAGTAGGTGTTGATTGTGTTAAGCTTTAATTCAAGGAAATTGAAATTGAATTGGGTGGCGGCGCCAACCAATCATCGGATTACTTAGAAAATCGCTTTAAAATTGTGCTTGAAACGGAAGTAAAAAGTCAAAAGTGAAAAACCTTAATATATTTTTAATATTACTTGAATTCATACTTGACTTTTGCCCCGATCTTTTCCTGAACACCTTCCCATCAACTGAAAGCAATGTCCTTAAATAAAACAAGGCGTCTGCTGTTCTGTATCGACTCCTGATAAAGAAATCAACTGTAAACGAAGAGATAAAATATTGAACAAATCAATTAATTGTTGCTTCATCTTCTCTACATAGCAACATTGCAGACACAGCAACATTGTGCTTGTTGTTTTTATTGTTGTTGCTCTTTGTTTGTTTGTATTTATTTTGCAAATCCTTTTTCGGTTTATTCAACTGTTCAATGGTTCGAGCATAAAAACAACTTCTGTTGTTATTTTTGTTATTTTAAGACCATTTTTTTTTTTTTTGTGTATTTGTTTCGGTTTTTTTTTACTTGTTATTTTTCGAATTTTTGTTTTGCTTGTAGTTGTTTTTCAGGCATTGTTGCTACTGCTGTTTATCGAGTAGTAGAACTGCTGCTCTGTGAGGGTGTAACTGATAGCAAATGGAAATTCAATTGATATTGAAAAATACTCTTTCCCAGCACACACACACACAAAAACACATAAACACAGACTCTGTTCGAACACTGAACAATTAATACTCAACAATTTGTAAATATTTCTGTGCTAAGGATGAGCGGAAAGCATAATGTCGGATGTTGTGGCTGTAGCATGGAAGCTATAATGGCTGGGATGATGTTGGGAAAAAACAGATTAATGTCTTTGCGATTGAAATAAACGGAAGAACTAATGAAATGCATCGCTGACCAAGTTCTAAGTTCTAAGTAGTTTTTCAAATTTATCAATTTGTAATAAAATAGAGTGACTGCAAATAATTTTAAAAACTTTGTCTCAGCATAAAAACAGTAATATGAAATATATCTTTTGTATTATCTGTAAATATTCGTGAAGATAAGTTTTTAAAAACCATGTAACTCAATATTATAGCATAGCATAATATAACAAAACATAACATAACATAACACATAACGTAACATAACACATAACGTAACATAATATAACATGACATAATATAAAATTATATAACATAACATAACATAACATAACATAACATAACATAACATAACATAACATAACATAACATAACATAACATAACATAACATAACATAACATAACATAACATAACATAACATAACATAACATAACATAACATAACATAACATAACATAACATAACATAACATAACATAACATAACATAACATAACATAACATAACATAACATAACATAACATAACATAACATAACATAACATAACATAACATAACATAACATAACATAACATAACATAACATAACATAACATAACATAACATAACATAACATAACATAACATAACATAACATAACATAACATAACATAACATAACATAACATAACATAACATAACATAACATAACATAACATAACATAACATAACATAACATAACATAACATAACATAACATAACATAACATAACATAACATAACATAACATAACATAACATAACATAACATAACATAACATAACATAACATAACATAACATAACAACACATAACATAACATAACATAACATAACAAACATAACATAACATAACATAACATAACATAACATAACATAACATAACATAACATAACATAACATAACATAACATAACATAACATAACATAACATAACATAACATAACATAACATAACATAACATAACATAACATAACATAACATAACATAACATAACATAACATAACATAACATAACATAACATAACATAACATAACATAACATAACATAACATAACATAACATAACATAACATAACATAACATAACATAACATAACATAACATAACATAACATAACATAACATAACATAACATAACATAACATAACATAACATAACATAACATAACATAACATAACATAACATAACATACATAACATAACATAACATAACATAACATAACATAACATAACATAACATAACATAACATAACATAACATAACATAACATAACATAACATAACATAACATAACATAACATAACATAACATAACATAACATAACATAACATAACATAACATAACATAACATAACATAACATAACATAACATAACATAACATAACATAACATAACATAACATAACATAACATAACATAACATAACATAACATAACATAACATAACATAACATAACATAACATAACATAACATAACATAACATAACATAACATAACATAACATAACATAACATAACATAACATAACATAACATAACATAACATAACATAACATAACATAACATAACATAACATAACATAACATAACATAACATAACATAACATAACATAACATAACATAACATAACAAAACAAAACAAAACAACATAACATAACATAACATAACAAACCACATCATTACATAACATAACATAACATTACATAACATAATATAATATAACATAACATAACATAACATAACATAACATAACATAACATAACATAACATAACATAACATAACATAACATAACATAACATAACATAACATAACATAACATAACATAACATAACATAACATAACATAACATAACATAACATAACATAACATAACATAACATAACATAACATAACATAACATAACATAACATAACATAACATAACATAACATAACATAACATAACATAACATAACATAACATAACATAACATAACATAACATAACATAACATAACATAACATAACATAACATAACATAACATAACATAACATAACATAACATAACATAACATAACATAACATAACATAACATAACATAACATAACATAACATAACATAACATAACATAACATAACATAACATAACATAACATAACATAACATAACATAACATAACATAACATAACATAACATAACATAACATAACATAACATAACATAACATAACATAACATAACATAACATAACATAACATAACATAACATAACATAACATAACATAACATAACATAACATAACATAACATAACATAACATAACATAACATAACATAACATAACATAACATAACATAACATAACATAACATAACATAACATAACATAACATAACATAACATAACATAACATAACATAACATAACATAACATAACATAACATAACATAACATAACATAACATAACATAACATAACATAACATAACATAACATAACATAACATAACATAACATAACATAACATAACATAACATAACATAACATAACATAACATAACATAACATAACATAACATAACATAACATAACATAACATAACATAACATAACATAACATAACATAACATAACATAACATAACATAACATAACATAACATAACATAACATAACATAACATAACATAACATAACATAACATAACATAACATAACATAACATAACATAACATAACATAACATAACATAACATAACATAACATAACATAACATAACATAACATAACATAACATAACATAACATAACATAACATAACATAACATAACATAACATAACATAACATAACATAACATAACATAACATAACATAACATAACATAACATAACATAACATAACATAACATAACATAACATAACATAACATAACATAACATAACATAACATAACATAACATAACATAACATAACATAACATAACATAACATAACATAACATAACATAACATAACATAACATAACATAACATAACATAACATAACATAACATAACATAACATAACATAACATAACATAACATAACATAACATAACATAACATAACATAACATAACATAACATAACATAACATAACATAACATAACATAACAAAACATACATTACATTACATTACATTACATTACATTACATTACATTACATTACATTACATTACATTACATTACATTACATTACATTACATTACATTACATTACATTACATTACATTACATTACATTACATTACATTACATTACATTACATTACATTACATTACATTACATTACATTACATTACATTACATTACATTACATTACATTACATTACATTACATTACATTACATTACATTAAATTACATTACATTACATTACATTACATTACATTACATTACATTACATTACATTACATTACATTACATTACATTACATTACATTACATTACATTACATTACATTACATTACATTACATTACATAACATAACAACATAACATAACATAAAATAACATAACATAACTTAACTTAACATAACATAACATAACATAACATAACATAACATAACATAACATAACATAACATAACATAACATAACATAACATAACATAACATAACATAACATAACATAACATAACATAACATAACATAACATAACATAACATAACATAACATAACATAACATAACATAACATAACATAACATAACATAACATAACATAACATAACATAACATAACATAACATAACATAACATAACATAACATAACATAACATAACAACATAACATAACATAACATAACATAACATAACATAACTTAACATAACATAACATAACATAACATAACATAACATAACATAACATAACATAACATAACATAACATAACATAACATAACATAACATAACATAACATAAAATAACATAACATAACATAACATAACATTACATAACAACACATCATTACATTACATCACATTACATCACATCACATTACAATACATTACATTACATTACATTACATCACATTACATTACATCACATCACATTACAATACATTACAATACATTACATTACATTACATTACATTACATTACATTACATTACATTACATTACATTACATTACATTACATTACATTACATTACATTACATTACATTGCATTACATTACATTACATTACATTACATTATATTACATTGCATTACATTGCATTACATTACATTACATTACATTACATTACATTACATTACATTTCATTACATTACATTACATTACATTACATTACATTACATTTCATTACATTACATTACATAAATTACATTACATTACATTACATTACATTACATTACATTACATTACATTACATTACATTACATTACATTTCATTACATAACATTACATTACATTACATTACATGACATTACATGACATGACATGACATGACATTACATTACATTACATTACATTACATTACATTACATTACATTACATTACATTACATTACATTACATTACATTTCATTCCATTACATTGCATTACATATCATTACATTACATTACATTGCATTACATAACATTATATTACATTACACAACATAACATAAACGTATTTTGAAAACACAATTTGTTTAAAACTTTAATTGAAATCAAAACAAAACAAAACAAATTCAAAATTCAAACCAATAAATCAGGTTTGTTCCAAAAACAAATACTGTTCCGAGGACAAAAAAAATATTTTTTAGCAAAGGGTAATAAATTCGTTCATTAAATTGTAAAAATTATTGTGAAAATAATTTTTGGTATCATTTCCCGCTTGTAAAAAATTGTTGGTAATGACATTGTAATGCAGAACTGTAAGCGGGATGTGACAAAATCTTATTTGTATTGTCCGCTTTAATTCGTCTGTGTAGCAACATCGTGTTTTCTAACAGCCAACTTTGGAGTGATCTGTGTTTGCAAAAAGTATAAGCCTTTATGTTTTAACCAAAACAAAGTTTTATATATAAAATAACTAATTTTTGTTAAACATTTATTCGGAAATGCTAGATGAAAGGTAATAAATTCGTTCATTAAATTGTAAAAATTATTGTGAAAATAATTTTTGGTATCATTTCCCGCTTGTAAAAAATTGTTTGTAATGACATTGTAATGCAGAACTGTAAGCGGGATGTGACAAATTCTTATTTGTATTGTCCGCTTTAATTCGTCTGTGTAGCAACATCGTGTTTTCTAACAGCCAACTTTGGAGTGATCTGTGTTTGCAAAAAGTATTAGCCTTTATATTTAAACCACAACAAAGATTTATATATAAAATAACTAAGTTTTATTAAACATTTATTCTGAAATGCTAGATACAAGATAATAAATAAGTTCATTAAATTGTAAAAATTATTGTGAAAATAAATTGTGGTGTCATTTTCCGCTTGCAAAAAATTGTTGGTGATGACATTGTAATGCAGAACTGTAAGCGGGATTTGACAAAATCTTGTTTGTCTTGTTAAGACCGATATTTTTTTTTGGTTGTTCAAACAACAGTTGTACTTTAATAGTCTGTGTAGGAACATCGTGTTTTCTGACAAAAAGTTTTGCACTGAAGTTTATTTATGAATTTATTATTCTGTATGTTTAAAACAAAGTTTTATGTATAAAATCACTGAGTTTTTTAATTCTTAAAAGCTAAAAAAATTTAAAGAATTCGTTTATTGAACTATATAGAAATCATTGTAAAAATAATTTATGGAGTCATTTGAATTTGTTTGCTTCTTTTCGGTGTGTTCTCTTTCGTTTTCGTTGTGTTTTATGTGTAGAGAAAATTTTCGGTACATTTTTTTTCTCTACTATCTTGTGCATACCTACTCCCATCGTCGCTTACTGTGTAAGGTAGATGTCATGAGTGTTTAAGCGACCATCCCCAAACAAATTTAATTGAGAATTATAAAGGTGGTTTGGAGGCCTCGCAGCTGCATTGTGTTTAAGAAATAATCGGTTGTGGCATGTGTCCATTTAGCACTGGGATAACTATAAGGGATAAATAGCTGCGTCTCTTATTCTAATTCAATTTTCTCAAAACATTGTTTTTCCTTTTAATATGTGAACAATCTGCAAAAAATAGTTCCGGCTCAAACTAAAAGCGTTTTGGCTGCTGTAAGCTTAACAACAACTACCTTTTATTTCAACCTTTTCCATTAGTTTTCTAACAGTATTCCAAGAAACTGTTACTTGATCTATGCTAATAAGAACATCTTTCATAACAAGTTTTCATCTCATCGTTGTTGTTCTTTTATTGAGTTTGACAAACTTGTTTTGCATAACAAGAACAACAATCGACCAGACAACATATTAGTCACTATTCGAAATATGCTCATATGTATAAGTGTGCTATAAAACTTGCGCACACATACAAATACATACATGCACATAAAACTTAGTTCTTTTTATACTTAATGTGCTCTCATAAAAAAGCCGCTTAGCAGGATTAGTTTTTGCTGCTGGCTGTTGAGTAGCGGATTGTTGTTGTTGTACAAGTATCTGTGGCATAAAAAATATTTACAGAAAATGTATGCTTATAAATCAAAACCAAAAACCAAAACAAAAAAAAACACCGAAACATAAGGCAAAGAAGCAGCAGCAAGAAAAATGGCAGCAACTTTTTGACAGCAAAATAGCCGCAAAAAGAGCGAGAAAAACACGAAGCAAAACGTTTAACGCATGTAAAAAAATAAGCACACAAACACACAGACACATTAAATGTATGTACAGTACCTTTTTATATATGTTCTATAGAGACATACAGCGTCAATGTAACAAATGAAGGCCAAGTGGGAGTAAATCTGTTGCTTAAATATTTAAGGCCTCTTGCGAAGCGTGCTGCTTTGAGCTAGGTAGTTGGAAGCAGCAATAAAAAATGCGCTGCCGGAAGCTTCGAGGGCAGCACAGGACCCGCCACAGCAAAAACAGCAGCAACGACAGGCACCTTGAAGCTCATACAATTGGCCTTGCTTGTGTAGGTGTCAATAATAAACGTGTTGCCATTATTTTCGATCGATATTTTTGTTGTAGTTTTGTATTTTTGTTATTTGTTTAATATGTATTTTCTGCTGTTTTTTAGTGGCAGTGCACACCGGAAACGGAAACCTTAATCTTTGCACAAGATATGCACACAGTTGTTATTGATTGTTTGGAACATTATTGCTACAGATTTTCAGTGGGTATGAAGAGACAAATAACACTAATTTACCAACATAAAATATTCTGTATTTGTTGTGCATAAATGATACTTTTTTTGTGAATTTTTAAAGGATGTCAAAACATTCTCAACTCCAGTTAAAAGTTCTCTATCTCTTTTGGAATTGTTGACAATACACAATAGATCTAACTCAATCCTTATTTGCATTGCGTTTACTTGTAAAGGTTGTGCTGGACGTATGAGCAACAATAATTTTATTAAAAATCAATTTTATCAAAATGCTGCTGGCCGCAAATAGTCGCTTAATGCTGCATATATAAATGTAGTCGCATGTAAGCCCTTTATAGCTGCCGGTTACATGTAGCAATAACTCACACACACACTCACATACACAAACGCACTCTCAGGCGTAAACTGCTCTTGCTACTTTAGCACCTAAGTACCGAGAAAGCAAAGGAAAATCTCAATAATCCCCGTCTTGCAAAAGAAAAATCACAAAAAAAAGGATGCAGGATCAAGTAGAAATAGAAAAAAAAACAAAATGCTGTATAACACTTAAATGCGATTATTATCTGCTGACGCAGTCAACAAGTTTAACACCAATGGCATATATAAAATAAGTTGTAAAGGATGTGCCCTAAATCACATTAGATCCTTCAGAAAATTGAAAATAAAAAATTATTTTTTCGTTTATTTGAAAAGTTAGAAGTTAAAGTCACGAAAATTAGTTTAGCGCAGTAAAATAGCAGGAATAACATAATTTGTAAATAAGGCAAAACTATGTCGGAAATGGAAAGTTAACAAAATATCAACCACGCTGAGGCAAAGCCTAAATTTTATGTGTTACATTGGGGAAATGATTCATGAAAATACTGTGGCATAGTTGTAACAAAAGATCATTTCACTACATTTTAAACATGTTGAGCTAAAAAGCTGCGGATTTTTTAATACTCATAAAATTTTAGTGCAGAACTTTTTAGTGCTTTTAGATGCTTTTACATTTTGTTTAAGTAAATGAAGCCATTAGGTCCTCTTAGGAACAAGCTTAAGTCCTTAGTGTGTTTAAAAATTAACAATTTTAGTTGAGAAAAAATATGTGTGTGACCGCCACGCATGAAAGAGGTGGAATTTATACCCAAACAAGTCAATATTATTAAATTTAATTCATGTTAATACAATTTATACATTGCTATATATTGCTATCGATGATTCGAAAGAACAAAAAAAAACATTAAGAAGCGAGGCTGAAATTGCAAACTGAATTCGGTGAATTACAACAATCATGAAAATATTAAAGTTGTTGCTAAAGAGTGGAAAGAGTTAGGCGCTGGGCATCGCTGCTTTTAAGCTCAAAATTCAACTAAAACGCTAGAAATAAGTTAAAACTCAAAAATGTATTTAAGGGTGAATTTTGTACTTATTCAGAATTGGTGCTTAAATATCTCACAAAACATTGGTAAAATTTTGTTACTATATTATTATCTAATTGTTGCTTTTTAGCAACAAAAACTATTAAATAAAATGTCTTAATATCCTTGAATGTATTCCATGAATAGGTAGATATTTATAGTGAATCACAACAATCATGAAAATATTAAAGTTGTTTTTAAAGAGTGGAAAGAGTTAGGTGCTGGACATCGCTGCTTTTAAGCTCAAAATTCAACTAAAACGCTAGAAATAAGTCAAAACTCAAAAATGTGTTTAAGGGTGAATTTTGTACTTATTCAGAATTGATGCTTAAATGTCTCACAAAACATTGGTAAAATTTCGTTACCATAGTATTATCTAATTGTTGCTTTTTAGCAAGTAACTATTAAATAAAATGTCTTAATATCCTTGAATGTATTCCATGAATAGGTAGATATTTATAGTGAATTACAACAATCATGAAAATATTGAAGTTGTTGTTAAAGAGTGGAAAGAGTTAGGCGCTGGGCATCGCTGCTTTTAAGCTCAAAATTCAACTAAAACGCTAGAAATAAGTCAAAACTCAAAAATGTGTTTAAGGGTGAATTTTGTACTTATTCAAAATTGGTGCTTAAATGTCTCACAAAACATTGGTAAAATTTCGTTACTATAGTATTATCTATTTGTTGCTTTTGCGCAAGAAACTATTAAATAAAATGTCTTAATATCCTTGAATGTATTCCATGAATAGGTAGATATTTATAGTTCATAAAAGAGAGATCTTTTGTTGTTGTTGTTAATATATTATTTCTATTTTTTTACCTTGTCCTTGCTGCTGTTGTGTATTGCATAGTTAAACTAGCTCTGTTTTGTTTTGTGCTCATTTTTGTTCCTGTAATATTTATTTTTAGTGATTTTCATTTCCGGTTGTTGTTAGTGTGCGTGTTTTATAACTGTTTGTTTTCTTGCTGATTTGGCTACAGAACTATGGCTAGTGCTATTGCTTTTTCTACTGCTTTTGTTGTCGTTATGACTTTTATTTTATAGTTGACACTTAAATTCAAGGCGGATATTGTTGGCGTTATCGTTGTTGCTGTCACTTACACACTCTGGTTCTTATCGTTCTTTACAAAAATAACAACAAAATGTGCAAAAAAAAAGCCGCGCTCGTTGACACTAGTTGATGTTGATGTGTGCTTGTTTTTGGTTATACATAGTCAAGTGTGTGTGTGTGTGTGTTGGTTGCTATGCAGCCGGAGTTAAAAATCCATAAAAAAACCATAAAATCATTTGTCTGACTTTTTGCCTAAGCTCTATGCTAATTACTTATTTAAGCTGTATCTTTAATTTGCACAGTTATACTGAGGTTGTACAGCAGCTTTTTATCTCAACTCAAATTAACTTGGGAGGGTGGTGGTCTTCCCCCCTCAAATAATGTTAATATAGTAAATTGTTTTTTGCAAATTAAAATTCTTGTCACTCTGCTATAATTAATTAATTAAATTAATCAGCATGAGTTGACAACAGGCTAAATATGAGGCTTTGTCCTTCTAGATATAATTCAGAAATAAACTTTTTCTTTTTTTTTTGTGGGTCTTCAAATCCTTTTCATCCTTTCAAACCGTCGCAACACTGAACGCACAATTACAAAGTCATTAGCGCAGGAAAATGTTTTGACAAGTTTAACCCTTTTTAAACATGAAATAAAAGTCAAGAGAGAGAGCAGGTCAAAACAGGAAAAAAGAAACGATAGACGACCTAACGAACCGTTGTAGTCAAAAGAGTGCCCAAAAGAAATAAAAAGCAATTGAAATAAAATCAATGAGAGCTTTGATGGTCCAACAAAAAAGGCGGTGTGGGAGATTAAACATGCTTAGCAAAATTAAGCGCCGAAAAAAACTGCCGCTTAAGCTTTAAGCACTTAAACCCTTTCTGCGAAGAAAAGCCTTTCCTCACAGCTTATTTTCTTAAAATTGCACTTTTTAATATACTGACTTTAAGTTTTGGTTTTTTTCGTTCTTTATTTTTTTCGTTTTGTTTTGTGCTTGTTGTAAGCAGCTACACTCAGAAAAAATTTTAAAATAAAAAACACATGGCGTTTTAAAATTTAAAATTTCTTTAGTTATATTAAAAACTAGCAAATACCCGCAGCTTCGCCTGCGATAAAAATATTAGATAGTAATAATAAGTATTTTGTTATATCATCATAGCAAAATATAAAAATAATTGTGTTTGTTTAGTAATGAAAACATGTTATAAATATTAAAAAAATACTTTATGTTATTTGAATTTCATCTTTAAACAGTTATTGTCATGGTGGCATAAAGTTGCTTGGCTTCTTCTATATTTTGATTTTTTAATAAGTCTTGCATAATAGGATCATAAAAAATTTGGGTACAAAATTTTTAAAATTTGTAATGTAAATGTAATTTTTTTTAACTTAGATTCTGAACATGAATACATTCTTCTTAAGTTCTGGAAAATTTCCATTATTATGACATCAAACTTTTGGCTATATCTCGAAAACTTTAGATTTTCTCAGTTTTTATGAAAAGTCGTTTATTAATAAAAATAACGGTAAGCGAAAATTTTTCGAAAATATTTTGTGCGTATATCTAGTATATTGAAAAATTCCCGTTATTATGCCATACAAATTATTTCGATATCTTGAAAACTACAGATTCTCTTAATATAATGCATTTTTTAGCCTTAGAATGAGAAATAAACGATTGAAATTTCAATTTTTGAATTTGCTAGCAAACATCTCCGCCATTTTCAAATCGATGTTCATCAAATTTCTTTTGTTAATAATAAATAAATTAAGTGAATCTGGAGAAATGAGAAAAGATTTAACGTTACTTCACCAATTCGATGTTTAATATTGTTTACACAAATCCTCTACAATATTCAAATTGTGCTCAAAAATAGGCCATTTTCCCCACTCTTTCATATGGCATATCATTTATCTGCAAAAACTGCTTAATTTTGTTACAAAATTCATTAAACAGTTTCTATCATTCAAAATCACGGGCTTCCCCCATATTATTTTTTGGATAAAATTTTATTTTTTCAAAATTTTTTTATAATTTTAGACGCAGAAGCCACAGACCGCTCTACTGCCATATATGAATTTTTATCCTATTCGGAAAAGAAATTTTATGCATCCTTTATAGTATAGTTGCCGAAAGTAACCATATGAACTGAATTACCAAATTTTAGTCTAATAAGACCAAAACCGTTCGAAATATAGCGGAAAATATAGTGGGCGGTAATGGAGGTGTGGGAACATTTTTTCCCTGAAACCATCTTGTACTCGAAACAAATAGACTGCCCAAATTTCAGCTAAATTAAGCTTAAACATAGCGCGCTTTGCTTCACTCCACGCTTATCTCCTGAAAAGTGGGCGTAACTAAAGTGGGATACGCTCATTTTTGGTACAGTTGCCGAGAGTAATAATATAAATTAAATAAAAAAATTTTAGTTTAATACGACCCAAACCGTCTTCACTCCAAGCCTATCCCCCGAAAAGTGGGCGCAACTAAAGTGGGACACGCACATTTTTAGTAAAGTTTCCTTCCAAAAAAAACCGTGCGATCTAAATTACCAAATTTTAGTCTTATACTAAGTTAACATTGGGCCAAATGACTCATTACATTTGGTACATTAGTACAGCTGCCGAAAGTAACCATACAAATAAAATTACCAAATTTTAGTCTTGTACGACCAAAACCGTCTGAAATATAGCATGTTTAGCATATAGAAGAAGTGAAAAGAAGGTGTAGCAAAATATCAGCCTGTCACGATTTGGTTGAAATAACAAATTGTTTGGTACCTTTATCGTCTAAATCGGTTCAGGGGTTCTCGTGTGATTGTAAAACATCTGCGCAGTGTCACAACTAGTGTCCGAGCGAATATTCGGTTTCGGTTACGGCCAGTTTCGGCCCTTTTTGGCAATTTCGGCTAGTTTCGGCTATTCGGCCTCAATATGGCCTCAATATGGCCGAATAACCGAAACTAACCGAAACTTTTGGTAAAAATTTCTTAACATTTCAAGAATAGCGACAACTATAATTTTGGATTTTTTTTTCAGATTATATAGTTTTTGGACTCTTACTCCAAGTCTGAAAAAATTGCAGGCCGCTCGCAATTGGTTTAGAAGTTATAGGCCTCCAAAAATGGAAAAAATAGCCTACAAATCTTGCTATTTTTCTAAAATTTTCAAAGAAACTACACTCTATGGGTATCATAAGAAAGGTAATTTAAGTACCTATTCAACAAGGTACCAATTCAAAAATGAAAATCCATGCATAGCTTTTAAAGATATAAACATTTTTAGTGTCGTGCTTTCGTAAAAGGGAAACCACTAGTTTTCCAGACGAATTGTAAATATAATAATAGGTATATCTTAAAAAGTTATGAATGGATTTTCATGTTTGATACCTCGGTACTTGCATTTACTTTCTTTGGATACCCATAACGTGGAACACTAAAAAAAAACAGAAAGATTTGTAGCCCATTTTGCAACTTTGGCGGCCTATAACTTCTAAACCAATTGCCAGTGGCCTGAAATTTGGATTTGGATTTAGGAGGTTAAATCCGTATAATCTAACAAGAAAAAAGAGTGTTTTCGCTGTTCTTGAATTATACCAAAATTTTTTGCATCAGTCAATTCAAATATATAGGTTTGGTTTTATAAAAATATTTACAACGCATTGTACAAAACAAAAATTATGAATTCGTCTATAATTGGATTTGTTGTGTTAAAGCAAAACATTTTGGTTAATTTTATGAGTTCGATACTATCATTTTCGATATTATCATCTCTATTGCAATTACCATTAAAGTTTTATAGGCACTAAAAAATGATTTAATTTATTATTATAGTAATTTATAATATTTGTAAAAACTTAAATTTTCATATTAATAACCAGTTTCGGTTTCGGTTTTGGCCGAATATTCGGTTTCGGTTTCGACCAAAATTCCGGTTTCGTTCGGACACTAGTCACAACGCTTTTAACAGTAAAGATAGATAGATAGTATAGATAGATAGACTAACACAATCTCAAGTCGGAAAAAGTTAGCTGGCAAGGCTGCAAAATATAATTAATACTTATAACTGAATTCTGGCAACTCCCCTCAAAACATTTGCAAAAAAAATTAATCAACACTGTATGACAGCAAAAATCTCCCTGAAACCAACTACACAACATGGCTACAATGTTGTATCGAAAGAAGCTCTCCCGACAAAGAGAGGAAACCTTTGTTTGCTGTTGTCTAGTGCTGCTTCCCGTTTGTAAAAATTTGTCGGCGATGGCATTGTAATGCAGAACTGTAAGCGGGAACGAAATCTTGTTTGTGCTATTATTTTCTTTTTTTTTTTCTAATTTTTCATAATTTTCTTTTCATTGTCAAAACAATAGTTTGGCTTTATTAGTCTGTGTAGCAACATCGTGTTTTCTAACAGGAAGTTTTGCAGTGGAGTGTGTTTGTGAAATCAATTAATCATTATGTTTAAACTCAAACAAAGTTTTATATATAAACTTAATTATTATTAAACATTAACTCTAAAGTGCTAGATAAAAGGCAATAAATTCCTTCATTAAATTGTAAAAATAATTTTGGAAGTAATTTGTGGCGCCATTTGCTTTTGTTTGCTTCTTTTCGGTGTTTTCTCTTTCGTTTTCGTTCTGTTTTTGGCGCAGAGAGGATTTTCGTTCAATTTATTTGTGTTCTCTCCAATTTTGTGCGTCATTTTTTTGTTCTCTCCTATCTTGTGCATACCTACTCTCATTGTCGCTTACTGTGTAATGTAGATGTCATCAGAGTTTTAGCGGCCATGTCCAAACAAATGTAATTAAGAATTGTAAACAGACTTCAGAGGCCCCGCAGCTACATTGTATTAAAGAAATAATTGGTTACGTCATGTGTCCATTTGCTACTGGGTTGTAAAATGTAAGCATCAAACGAAATACATGAATTTTGTAGCAATTAAAGAATAGACTTTTCGAAAAACTTAGTAAGCTATGACACTGGAAATTATCCTAGGAATTGAATTTTAAAAATTATCGAATTGTAATCAAGAATTAATACAAAGAATTATCAAAAAATAATCGGTTCAGCGATTTCCGAGCTTGTTTGGCTTAAAATTTCGTGAGTTTCCTTTTATATAACAGTATAGATATAGATATACCCTGATAATATTTTCTCTCAGGAATCTATTTTCTTTTCATTTAAAAAACAAAACTTTTATTTTGTTTTATTTAACACGAATAAAAATTTTTTGAAAGACTTATAATTTTCTAAAATCATGTTTTAAAAGAAATAGTTTTGGGTTATACATGGTTCCAATAATTTTAGTTTAAAGGTTTTACTTATGAATTTCCTGGCACCACATTCAGCAGTACTTTCGTAGCAATACCTATTAGCTAATGAGCACACAATTTATAATAAGTTTTACATTCATACTCAACTTAACCGCGGCCGGGCAAAATAAAATTTGCAAAAAACAAATAATTTTTGCTCCACCTTACTGTAAATTTATATGTCAGTTTTTGTTTCAGCTTAAAAAAATTTTTTTTACTATTCGTCTGTATTTTTACATGTCCGTCTGTTTACCTGTATTCCACATTATCCATCTGTCGGTATGTTTGCTTTTGACAGTCCGTCCATTACACATTTATTTAAGTTTACAATATAAATCAGAGCCCGAAAAAAAAAACCTAAAGTCTTATAGATTTTTGCAAAAAGTGGTTTACAGTGTAAGATAGATGTCATTAGTGGCTTAGCGGCCATGCCCGCAGCTACATTGGCCCATTATCATAGTCAAAATAAAAGTCGACTCTAAATTTAGTGCAAACTTTTTGACAACATATTAGGGCAATTCACGATCTTGTTGCATCGTTGCAAATGCAAAATAAACAGCTTTTACAAAAACAAAAAGCATATATAGCAAAAGCTTTTCAATGCTTTTTTTTTTGTAAAAGCTGTTTATTTTGCATTTGCAACGATGCAACAAGATCGTGAAGTGCCCTATTATATTAAAAAACTGTAAAAAATTTTGACTATGATAATGGGCCATTGTATTTAAGAAATACTTGGTCACGTCATGTGTTCATTTACCACTGGGTTGTTTTTAGTGTGCCCTTTAAAGCGCTCATTGAACATACTCAAACTCAATATGGGAGAGTATAAATGTTCAAAGCTACCCAACACCGCAATAGAAACAATGGCCGCATTCAGCGCAGACAACAGTTGGCAACTGTTGTGTAAAAATTCGCTGAATGGTACAAATTTGGAAGCGCTAACTAAAACTGATAAAGTAGCGAACGCCTTTTAATCGAGCGAACAAATTCTATGCTGCATGAACACAACTGTTTGCTTAACTGTCAGATGCTGTTACTGACGCTGTTAAATTAATAAACGCAGAAAGAACGCAGCAAATTTAAGTGAAAAACCTTTGCAATTGAATTAAATTTACATAAAAATTAAATTGAATCTAACTTCTGACGTGTAGAGGAGCAACACATTCAGAGAAAAACATCGTGAACTAAGGTAGCGCTATCATTACAGTCCACAACAGATGTCTGCGCTGAATGTGGCCAATGAGAAACACAATAGCAGAGGAAAAGAGAGAAAAAGCTTTATGCTGCTGGGATGTCTAACAATTTAATGAAGCAATGATTTTTATGTTTGGTTTTTTGGGCTAAATTTAAATTTTAATAACTTTTAAGAGGTTTTTTAAAAAAAATGATGCAAGATTTTAAGTTAAACATGTAGCTTTATATTAGTGGAAGAATTACTAAAATCAGTTCAGTAGTTTCTAAGTTTAGCATCGTTGCAGATACGTGAGAAGCCTTTTATATAATAGTATTGAAGTATAGATAAATAAGTAAGAAGTTCATAAGCAATAACAGCTTACAATAAGTCTGATTTCAAAGTTTCGAGAAATTTTGCTTCAAAGTTTTTACTACTAATATAAAATAACAAATAATAATATAAGTTATTTGAAAGGATATTTTTTCTTTGCGTCATACCTTCACATAAGGTCATGTTAGAAGCTTCAGACTTTGTGTGTTTAGTGTCCTATTTCCGTGAAACACAACGACATAAATAACTCAGTTCCGTCTTAAGTCAACTTAAGCTATTAATGCTTATTGGCACAGAATTATTATATATTATTATAGCTTAATTTTAAACCTGTGTATATTGTTGGTGTATAAAACATGTCGGCTCCGGGCTCAGGTATGGTTCTTTGCACACTCTTTGTTCTTGCCTACATTAAGGAATTATGGAAAACTAAAAATCCACAACTAAATTGCGGAAAATGTTGAATTAAAGGATAGGAATACAACTAAGGGGTCGTCCATAAACTACGTTACTGATTTTCCGGTTTTCCCCCCCTCCCCTTGCGTTACTTTTCGTAGTGCTTTTCAAAACACCTCCCCCCCCCTAAATTGGTAACGTAGTTTATGGACGACCCCTAAGGGGTGGAAATACCTGCCGAGGTTAAGGCATAACACTAGCCTAGGTTAAAAGCAATTCAAATTGTCTTTCACTGTTGTTTCGCCTAATCATTAATTCACGTATGGTTCCAATCAATTCCTCTAAATAATCTATCACTTTCCTTTCAGGTCAAAGACCAAACCTTGTTTGCATAAGGCGCATGCCTTGGTTCTTTGATTTTTTTTTAAAAAAAAAAAAAACTAATTTAAGTTCGGTTGCAAAACATTGAAATTCTACGAATTCCATCCAAACAGTACGAAAAACTATGCACATAAATATTCTTAAATTCTGGTTTTTTTCGGTTGAATTGTTTCACTTTCGCCGGGTTGAAGCAAAATTGATATTCTTGGAAGATATTTAGACGAGTTATTTTTGAGTGAAAAGAAGGCGATTTAATTTCCTTAATTTTTGGCGATAATCAAAACAAATTAATACAGTTGCGCTGTTTAACCTCCTAGACGAAAAGAGAGCGATATGCTATTTTTGTATCTATCATTTTTTATTTATCAAGCTACTTGAGACAATACCTGCCACACGAAATAAAAAATCTTTCTTCTTTTGTTTTGTTTTGCAGCGCAGCACTGCTTTTTATGTATCTCATTTTTCGCCTTGCTCGAGGCTCATCTGATTTTTTGGTTTGTTGCTCTGTGCTAGCTGAGCACAAAGAGAGAAGAATAGACAGCAGCATGGAGTTTTTTGAAACTCTCGCAACACAAACGCGTGAAAAGAAAACGATTAACCCTGCGTGTGTTTATCGTCCTCCAACTTTTTGCAGTGTTGCTGATTCTCAAACATACACTTTGAGCGTGACTTAGCAACATCGCCTAAAAAACTTTAAGCCTTGTAATTAACAGCTGCCAAGTCGCATCAGTTTCTATCAAGCCGTTCGTTTGCCGTGTACTGTCACAATTGACAAGTGGACGAAATCGTCATAGTGGACACCGTACGAAACTTTTTTGAGATTTTAAGTAAGTAAAAAGTTAGCATATTTTTGTTTAAAATCAAATATTTTTTCATATTTTAAATTGTTTATACATAAAAAAATTTGTAAATAAAAAAATAATGGGCCTTATTCAAGAATTATATATTCCTGATTTCAAGCAAGTGCATGTGACGTCAGAAGTGAAAGAGAAGAGAGTGTCAAACTGACTGAAAAAAGCGTAGTAAAAATTCGATTAAAAAATCTCCTCATTTTCTTATAAAATCTTGAATTTTTTAAATGAAATAATTATAAATCAAAAAACAACGCTTGTCCAGAAAAAATAGAAACAGTTTTCATAACTATCTTTGATAGAAATTTTATATCTTATTGGGGTGTTAACTTCCGTGTTGACCCCTTCACAAAAAAAAAGCTATGTTGCTCGATTTATTTTGAGAGCAGTTTGACTTTTTCTTTTTTTGTATTTCGTTTGTTTCCTGATAAGCCAATCAGATTCATTTGCTTAGTTTCGTTTGTTGTGTATGTGTTGTTTTTGTGTGAATGTATTTTCACATATGACGCAGTAGACTTCTATTTATGCGCACTTATGGCGGGATCTTTTATATATTGTTCTTGCGCCTTATTCATAAGCATTTTAAAGTCGAGTCTAAATTAAGTGTGAGCTTTGCTGTATCGTCATATGAAATCAAAAAAGCCGTAAGTTACCAAAAATTCAAAATTGACTTTGTGATTGATTATGATGCACCGTGTCAAAATACATGTTCCTGCAAAATTTTACACTCCTACAACTTAAAGCCCACAATTACATAATTTTGAAATTCTGACAACGGATTTGGATTCAAATTCGTAAAAATAAACATAATTTAGGTGGCAACTAGAGATCTGCATAAATGAATTCATTCAACGGTTTCAAGTTCCGTGATTCAAGTTCCGTTGTTTTTAGATATACATGTATTTTGATTGGTGTTATAAATAACCCAGGTGGAAAAGGAGCCCTGCTGTGTGTCTGCCAGCAACATGCCTCGGATGGTCAGGAGACACGCTCACCTCCATACCCGCTTATATCTTTTTTCTAAAGGCATATCCTAGGCCAGCATGTCTGCCAAATTACCTACCAAAGCAGCAATGCAGCATGCATATCATGGTACGAATGCAGAATCAATACATGTCTGCCAAATGAACTGCTCCAGCAGCAATTCTGCATGCATCGCATGGTAATAATTCTGCATTCATACCATGAGATGCATGCTGCATTGCTGCTACGGCAGTTAATTTGGCAGACATGCCGGTCTAGGACATGCCTATTGAAAAAAGATATAAGCGGGTATGGAGGCGAGCATGTCTGCTGAATGTCCAACTAATGTTGCCGGCAATTTAAAAAAATACCATTATCCGGAGACTTGAACTTCGTCCACGTGAGTGTAAGTGCATCTACTTATCCATTCGACCATCGCAGCTGTTAACTAATCGTCGCTTAATTTGCTTCATTAAGAATAAACGTGTGAGCACAGGGTAAGAAAATTAACGAGTTCGCTTTAAGCAATTAATGCAAAAACCAGAACGAAATCACTAAAAAACAGAACAAACGAAAAAAAAAATTATGCGCTTCATTATTTCATTTTTCTTTATTTTTAAGTAACCTATCTTCCCCACTGTACACTTTCCAATAGCAACCACTTAATTTAATTGCTCCAGCATCAATTCTTACCCAGGTATTGTATTTCCCAGTGGGCATTTTAGCGAGTGCTCCGCAAAAGAAGGCATGCTAGCACTGCTATTATTGGCGTCAATAAACCTTCCATGATTACTGCATTGATGAGTACTTCTGTAAGGCCTACGTTTTGAAGGTTTTGATTCTTTTCATATTGTTTTACATGAAAAAATTAACAAAAATTAATTAAAAATGCCAAAAAAACTTTTAAATACACAAAATGGTTTGTAAAAATATGTAGATTTAAAAAAACAAAAAAAAGTTTTTTTTGTTCGAGTTGGGTTTCGAACTCGGGCTCCCGAAAACTAACACATTACATATTATATTATATTAAAAAATATTTATATAAAAAAACTCCAAGTCTTTTCTTATATTTTTGTATGAAGAAAATTCATAAAAAATTAAAAAAAAAAATTTAAATACACAGAACAGTTCGTAAAAAAATGTAGATGTTTCATGTACGGCAGAAACAAAATTGAATCAAGTCAGACATTTGATTCGTTTTTTAGAAGCACGTCACGAATTGCAGAGAAAAACAAATCAATTTTCTACAATTCAACTCAAAGCTTGATATTTTTTTAAGTAGCTTGTTTTTCAGTTTACTTGTAGCAGATCTCTGGTGGCAACCCTATTAGCCATATTGAATTTTGAAAATCTGACTTCAGATTCAAGTCAGCGTGTTAAAATATGTTTAAAATTCTTAAAATTACATATTATTAGGTGGCAACCTTTAATATTTAATTCATTCTATACTTATTTGATTCACATTTTTTTTTTTAATAATCACATATGAGTACTATTTTGGAAACTACTTATAATCATTCATGCTCATTTTTGTGTAAGTGGCTCATGATTCAAAAATGTGATTCACTTTGTTTTGAATCAATCACATATGAGTACTACTTTGGAAATTACTTATACATATTCATACTCATTTTTGAGTAAGTGGCTCATTGATTCAAAATTTGATTCGTTGCAGATCTCGGGTGGACAGAGGGAGAGTTAATAAAATATTGTTTTTTTAATAAAAGTTACTAGCTTTAAATGTTTATTTTAAAACAGCGATGCCCAGCGCCTAACTCTTTCCACTCTTTTACAACAACTTCAATATTTTCATGATTGTTGTAATTCGCCGAATTCAGGTTGCAATTTCAGCCTCGCTCTTAATGTTAATAAGGGTTCTCATCTAAGCATGTAAACATGTATAGCATTTAAACTTTTGATGAGCGATAAAGTGTAAATAGCGTAAATGTCGACAAAATGGCGGCTGCGGCTACGACAACATTATGACTTTTTTAATTTTAAACCTTTTAAAAACCTTCATTAACATAGAAAAAAAATAAAACGTGTTCATATTTAATCCAACTACTTTAAATATGTAATGATTAGCGCCAAAGGCAACCCTCATTCACACACGTAGATTTACATGCTCGTTTACACTACAAAATAGGCTCGGAAATGATGTAAACTCACGCCCATACAAATTTTGAAAGATAGTTTACGCGCATGTAAGTTCACAAGGTTTACAATGTTTACGGGTCAGTTACATGCTTAGATGAGAACCCTTATTGTTTTTGTTCTTTCGAACCACCGATAGCTGTTTTGCGTTTGCATGTTGTTGTTTTTGTTTTTGACACCATCGATCGCGCGAATACACAGAGAAAGAGTTATTGAATGTTTGCAGGTTGGCCCTTTTTTATATTGCATCAGAATAAATTATTTTTATAGGGGTTATTATAACCTTGAAAAATGGCAATAAAAAATTTTCCGGAAAACTGGGAGTTTGCCTATTTTTTCATAGATAATAAAAGATTAAAAAGATTTTAGTCTTAATAATAAGATTAAGCGTGTTTTCCAACATCCAAATCTGGATTTGGTTTTTGATTTGATACTCATTAAAATTATATGATAACTAGATGGCGTTGAATATAGACATGAGAATGTCAACAATGCTTTTTCCGATCACTAACTTCATGGTATGCCACCTGGCTGTGATGTTTCAAACTACTAGTTCACAAAATCTAAATCCATAGCAGGATTTTGTTTCTATGGAATCGGATTTAGATTTTGGAAATAACGCGCCTAAAATAACAGTTTAGTTAATAATAAAACAGTATGATAATAAAAAATATAAAAAATTAAGGTTAAAGCAAATAAAAATTGTTATAAGATTAAGAAATGAAAAAATGTATAGCAATAAAAAATTAACAAAAAAAGAGTTAAATAGTAAAAAAGTAAAAAATAAAAAACAAAAAATTAAAAACTATAAAACAAAAAATAAAAAAGGATATCTGAAAACCTCTATGTGGTCAAAGCTGGGTAAATCAGAATTTATCTGACTAGCAAAAAAACTAAAACATTTGGAATTACTTGATTCATTATTTTTACAGTGTACATAAAAGTACGCCGTCGCGGACTCTGTCAGCACTCGTGTTACTAGTAATTCCTCATTGCATTCAGATTTAAAAATATTTTTGATATTGTTGCTTTTTGTTGTTGTTGTTGCTTTTGCACTCTTTAAATAATTTTCGTGGGCATCGCTGCTTTAAAACATACTCAACATATGTAGTAATATTAAAATAATTCACTTACCTTAAAAATATTTCCTTATCATGTTGATTTTGTATGATTTAAATACAAATTCTAAATGTTTGATAGTTTAAATTATAATTGATTTTAAAGACAAATTCTAGTTGTTTGTTAGTTTAAAATCGTTTATTGAGCTTTAGATCAGTTTAGAAAAATTAATTGTTCTAACGAATTTTTCCAAAGAAACAACAACAACGTTTTCAATTTGAAAAAAACATCACAAGCTGATTTTATTGCAATTTCGGGCCTGCTATAGATCAGCTAGTGATGTTTTCATATTGAAAACGTTGTTGTTGTAGTTGTTCCTTTGGAAAACTTCCTTAGAACAATGTACCCTGTACTACCCTGACCTAAAGCTCAATAAACGATTTTAAACTATCAAACAACTAGAATTTGTATATAAAATCAATAATGATTTAAACTAACAAACATTTCGAATTTGTATTTAAATCATAGAAAATCAACATAATAAATAACAAGGTCATTTAGAAAACTTAAATTTCTGTTAAAAATTTATTAAATATTTATGAATTTTGCAACGATTTTTTCTGAGTGTAACATGGCTGAACTTAATTTCCGTTCTAATTTGATTTTTCGTTTGGCTTATCATCAGTATTCGCTGGCATTTCCTTTAACCTTCTTCAACTTTCACATCGCTCTTTGTTGGTGTTGCTGCTGCTGCTCTTTGTTATTTTCTATTGTAGCACATTGCAAAGAACGTGTTTTTTGCCAATTGCCGAAAATATAGTTTTTATTTGTCCCCTTGATTTGATTTTTCTCTCTCTTATATTCATATCCTGCTGAACTTTTTCCACACGATTTAACTTAATTTGGCTGAAACGACTGCAGCAATAGGTGCGTATCAACAACAACAACAACAATCGAACACCATTACTAGAAGTTAGACAATCAGCATTCACAACATCGTGACATACTTTTGAAGGCTATCATGACAAACAAAGCCTATTTCTATTTTCCTTGCAAAGGAAGCGTTATTTAGACTCTTGATGTTATTTTTATTTTTTTTTTTTGGTCGCCACAGTCCAGTCTTATTGCTACAAAAAAGATAGACTGAAGTCACGAAATGTTTTATATGTTTAAGACGTGCGTCTGTGTTGCTTTCTAATGATTTGCTTCTTTTTTTGTGTTTAGCATGAATTTTTAATACACCGGAATGGTTTGTTTTATTGCATACTCAAAAGGACTGACAGTTGGTTGTTGCAAATATGCCGTAGGGAATTATTTTTAAGGCATAACTAAAAAGGAAAGAGAAGGAGAGACCCTTACAAAATAGAATTGTTTTATAAGAAATCAAAAATTGTTAAACACTTTTGACTGTTAACAAAGTTTAGAGTAGTTGAACTTCCTAAGATTTTCTTTAAACTCTCAGTTGTCGTTTAATAAAGCTTTTGTGACAAAAATTTGTAAATAACTAAGATTTCAACTTGTATTTTCTTCCACCAAGCTTTACAGAACCCTTTTGATTTAGGCTTCATAGCTTCACTAACCACTTTATATGTCTTGAACACTATTTCATCCACGACCAAAAATTATCTTTGGACACCTTTGTGTTTAAATATTAATTTGGCTTAGGTAATACAGCACTCTCTTTGCTCTCAAAAATGTTTACAGAAGCATCGATATTTCTCCTGAAGATAAAAGGCATTTTTTGAAAATACAAAAGAGAATAAACAAGTAACATGGTTTCGAAAATACATATTAGGTATGTTCCTGTACTTTTTGAACTAAAAATGGTAAAAATGTCAAAAACGTGAGAATAAGAAAAAATCTCTCAAAAAAAGATAAAATACAAAAAGTATGGGAGCGTTTTTCGGACTAAAATTGTGTAAACTGTTACATAAAATTGTCTGCTGAAATTAAGACAAATTGTCACATTCCTATGTATTACAATATTGAAATTAATTCTCAAATTAACATTTACATTTAGTTTTTATACAATTAACCATGTTTCGGGTTTCCATTCCAATAGTTTTAATTTATCTCAAAGAACTATTAATGTTTTGTAATTTCTTTGCTATGTTGTAAACAGCTAATTTTAAGCAGTTTGACACTATGTATTACCATTTTTACCATAAAATTTTTTTCGAACTAAAACTTGCAACTTTTGATAGCGAGGGGAAAGTTTTTACTCTCTCAATTGCACTCTCTTTTACCATTCTTTCGAGTATGGAAACGCTTCTCGGACTAAAACCTGCAAAACTGGTAAATTATACTAAAACTTTAGAGTACGGGAGTATTCAGAGCATTAAAAAAATAATAGGTCTGATAAATAGGTCCTATAAAAAATTTAGGAAAACTACAAAATTTAATTTCGATCTAATTGCACCTTCCTGCTCCGGTTTGTTTTTAAAATCAGGTAATTTTTTAAAAACTAGCTGTATTTAAAATCTTAAGAACTAGTTTGGTTAGTAAAAATATGAAATATAGGTACTCAAAATTTTTTCCTATTCTGATAACAACACATAAAAACGACAAAAATTACAAAAAAAAACTGTACTGCAAATATTTTTAGATAAAGTTATAGGTACTTACCTAAATATTGATTAGGAAAATTTTTTCCGTTACAATGTCATCTTATTCAAGAATGTCCTTCAAATTTACTTATTTTTTTTTAAATTATAAAAATCATTAAGAATTAAGGCCAAATCAGCTGATAATAGGTTAAACTAAACACGTAAAAAATTTCATTACGATCTTACCCCAAATGCCTACTTCAGAGTGTCCTTGAAAATAACATATATTTAAAAATTATTTATATTGCAGTAAACATGATAACATTAGGCTTGGGCATTTTAGTTCACTAAAAAGATCGCTCTATTTAGTTCAGTTGAGTTTAATGAACTAGTTCGTTCATATAGTTCTTTTAGTTCATTTAGTTCGTTCGCTCTTTTAGTTATTTTCGTGCACTCGTTCATGTTGTTAGTTCGTTAGGTCTTATAGTTCGTTTGGTGTTTTAGATCGTTAGGTATGCTAGCTCGTTGTATTTTTTAGTTCAATAGCTCTTTTAGTTTGTTTTGTTTGCTCGTTCATGATCAGATCTAAAAAATGAAATAACATAAGACCGAATCAATCATTACCTGCGGACATAGAAGAAATTTACATAAAAATACATAAAAATGGGGCATTCCACACAATATTTGCCACAAAAATTTGTTTTTGCAAAATTTTTTTTTACCGTTCATTAGTAAAAAACTATATCAGCACGGAGTCAAATCATTGTTGAGTGAAACCAAATTTTTTTCTAGTTCATTTCGATCAGACTCGCTGCAAAATCGATTGAACTAAAAGAACTGAAAGAACGAGAATCAACGAACTAGTTCACATAGTTCATGAGTGCGAATAGTTCAATTGAACTAGTTCGTTCGTGAACTACCCAAGCCTAGATAACATGAAACATGATAGAATTAAATTATGATTTGTCTAATTTGTTGTTAAGAAAAAAATAAAAAGTAGTATTCTATTGCCACGCAGGACAATCGGCAGCTACACGAATTGCCTTGTGTTTTTCTTGTTGCTTTGCCTATTTTGTAGCATCTTCCAATTGGAGACTTATTTTTTTACAGTACATTTGATTAAATTGCGATTCGGCAATTTATATTATCAAAAAAATATTATTTTTTTTTTAAAGCAAGATGTAGGCTTATTAACAAATTGTAAGCTCTAATTTTTGTATTAAATAGTGAAAAAGGAATACATATATGAAAACCAAAACAACTAAAATGCTTTTTAGTTTTTTTTTATATAGCTGACTTAAACATGAATTATTATAAAATAAGTTTTGAAGTTTTTTGTGATAAATTTAAAATTTGCTAAATAAATGAAATTTTTAAATTTTTTCCTTTTCCTTCGAAAATTTAAAAATTACAAAATAAATGAAATTTCTTAAGATTTCTTCTTTGCTTTTAAATTTCAATTATTTCAAATGTATTTAAGTTTTAAGGAAATACCATACAAAAATAAAAATAATTACAAAAGCATGGGGGAAAACATTGCTAAATGAGGTGCACTTATTTTTAACAATATTAGGTGGATTCAGTTTAGAGTAGAGATGAGCGATATTTTGATACCGGTGATTTAGTCACCGTGATTGAAAAATCACTGGTAACTGTGGTGATTAAATACGATTAAAAAACCGTGATCAGTGATTGAGCTTTTGTTAATTTTTTGTCTTATGTCGTTTGCAGCGATTCGTGATATAACCAGTGATTTTTTGATTGTGCGAGAATTTTTTGTCTCTGTCTCTCAAGTACGCATATCATATGCGTACCATACATTTTTTTTCTATTTTGTTTCAGTTTCTAGTGACCGGACGCTTATTAAAATTTGGATGGTAGAAGTCTATGCTATCACAGTAATCAAATGCATTATTGCAGTTCATGACATAATGAAAAGTTGCTTCAGCATTCGCCTTATTTGCTTCCTTATTTGCGAATAGCCGAAGCAACTCAATACCTGAACTGCAAATGAAACCCTCATTTAGTCGAATTATTTCGGATTAATGTGTTTCTCCGTAATTTTTGGCATTATTCGAAGGGTCTTCGATGCATTTTTCAATATACAAGGGTATATTCTATAAAATTTGTCACGAACCGAATTTAAAAAAACGTATCATAAAGTCCTGTATTGCACACTCAAATCTTGCAACGCCAGAGTGGTTTGATGAAAATGGGAGTTGCTTTGAGCACAGGCAAATCATTAAAGATTTTCTTATAACTGTTTTAATTCGAAAGAATTCGAAATGATTAAAAGAAAATCTAGCGTCCGAAGAGTTAAAAAAAACAATGCAAAAATGCAAAGGCTTCTAAATGCATAAGCATTCCGTTTGTACGTCTGAAAGTCTGTCTGAAAGTCTGTCTGTCAATTCGTCGTTTTGGATTTTTTTAAATAATCCGACTGTCACTTCATCTGTTTGTCCATATCAATAACGGCGTTATTAGTGAAATTTTTCAACTAAACAAATGCATATTCATGTATGCATGTTATGAGAGGTGACCGAAACAACATTAAAACTCATATCGAAGTGCATATGATATGCGTACTTGAGAGACAGAGACAAAAAATTCTCGCACAATCAAAAAATCACTGGTTATATCACAAATCGCTGCAAACGACATAAGACAAAAAATTAACAAAAGCTCAATCACTGATCACGGTTTTTTAATCGTATTTAATCACAACAGTTACCAGTGATTTTTCAATCACGGTGACTAAATCACCGGTATCAAAATATCGCTCATCTCTACTCTAAACTGAATCCACCTAATATTGTTAAAAATAAGTGCACCTCATTTAGCAATGTTTTCCCCCATGCTTTTGTAATTATTTTTATTTTTGTATGGTATTTCCTTAAAACTTAAATACATTTGAAATAATTGAAATTTAAAAGCAAAGAAGAAATCTTAAGAAATTTCATTTATTTTGTAATTTTTAAATTTTCGAAGGAAAAGGAAAAAATTTAAAAATTTCATTTATTTAGCAAATTTTAAATTTATCACAAAAAACTTCAAAACTTATTTTATAACTAGCTGAAACCCGGCGCGTTGCTGCCCCGCCCCGTTTCCAAACACCCATCAAATGTAAATATTGTACATAGCATGCTTAAATTGTGGTTAAATACTAACTCTGTGCTACCTATAATTCCAAAGCTATTCGATAAATCATAAAGTAACTTAATCATAAAAGCCATTACTTTTGATTGGAAAGAGATATTGGGGTAATTTTTTCACATAAATTACTTTTAAGACTTGAATTTTTTGTAATAGATATAAAAACAACATTTTGAAAAAAATAAATTTCGCCAAAAAAATCAAAGGGTGTACCTTGTTGTTTTGATGACAAAAACATTAAAATAATTTTTGCGCTTAGCTGGAAAAATTTTTGCAAATAAATGCTATGGCATATGAAAGTTAGTCAGATGTGCAATTTTTAATTGATTTCATTTTTACAACAAAAACAATTTTTGAGTAATTTTTTGAGTAAAAAGTCAATATTTTGGACCTTTTTTGACATAATTATAAAACATAGTTTCACTGACTAAAAGGTACAGTTCAACCCATTTTTTTAAAGTATATTTATTGAACTTTTGAACAAAAAAACTTGAATCAAATATATTAATGGACAGAGGAGATATTTGCATCCAAAGACCAAACTTTGATTTTCATGGCGTTTTTTCTCATTCTTTGGTAACGATGTTTTATGAAAAAGTCGTTGTACTGAAAATTTCTACAATTTTGAGTGTATGTGAGTGTTTTTGATGCCAAAATAACAGAAATTTTTTTAAATTAAAAAAAAAACTCCGATAAAAAATTATTATAATAACAAAATTGCCGTTAGTTGAAAAAGTTCGGAGGGGGCGTGGCAAAAAATAAGTATGTAACATTTTAAGTTAGAATACATTTAATATGTGCACCTAGTTTGAGCAAAATCCGTTGGGCCGTTTAGATTTGTAAAAAGGCTAAACAAACAAACAAACAGAAAATGAGTTTTATTACTATAGATTGTCAATTGTATGAAAAAATAGATTTTTAGTCATAAATTTTGATTATTTGAGATATAGGCTTTGGCAGCAAATGTTGTAAATTTGATTGGAAAGAGATATAGGGGTAATTTTCACATAAATTATTTTTGACTTTTTGTAAAAAATATAAAAACAACATTTTGGAACAAATAAATTTCGCAAAAAAAATCAGAAAGGGTACCATTGTTGTTTTGATGACAAAACCAGTAAAATAATTTTTGCGCTTAGCTGGAAGAATTTTTGCAAATAAATGCTATGTCATATGAAAGGTACGCCGATGTGCAATTTTTAATTGATTTCATTGTATGATGCCAGGCATAGTACCCTAAAATTTCCGTTTAAATCGGTCGACCCGCTTTTGCAGTTAGTGGTTACATCAAGAGTGGTTACATAAGACCTGTATTCCTCGGCAGACGTTGTTCGGCCCCAGACCGCCTTAATGCCATATACGAAAATGTCAAGAAATGCGAAAAATATTCACCATTTTCAGTATAACTGCCAAAAGTAACCATATGAATTAAATTACTAAATTTTAGTCAAATACAATCAAAACTGTTTGAAATATAGAATTTTTGTTGTTTTGTAAGCGGTAAAAAGGGGTGCGGCAAAATTATTTCCCTTAAACCATCTCGTACACGAAACAAATCGACTGCCAAAATTTTTCTCAATTTAGCTAAAGCCTGGCGCACTTTGCTTCACTCTACGCTGACCCCCCGAAAAGTCAGTTTAACTAAAGTGGGACAGGCCTATTTTTAGTGCACTTGCCGAGAGTAACCATATGAACTGAATTACAAAATTTTTGTCCAACACGATACAAATCGTTGAAATAAAACGTTTTTATTGGTTTGTGGGCAGTAAAAGGGGGGCGTGAAATCAATTTTTAGTACAGTTGCTGACAGTAACCGTACAAACTAAAGCAACATTTTAGCTCAATAGACCCAGTAGTCAGTTTTAATGATTTCTCAAAAAGTGGGTGTGGGTGTGGCTATATAGCGATGACGCCTTTTTTTTAGTTCAGTTGCCGAAAGTAGCCATACAAACTTAGGTATCACATGTAATTCTCATACGGCCAAAACTGCTTGAAATATAGCATTTTCACTGATTTGTGGGCGCAAAAAGGGGGGTGGAAACCAATTTTTCGTACAGTTACTGTCAGTAACTTCACAAACCAAAGTACCAAATTTAAGTCTAATACGACCAAAACCGTCTGAAATAAAGCATTTTCATTTCTTTGTGGGCGGTAAAAGGGGGCGTGGAAACCCATTTTAAGTACAGTTATCGACAGTAACCGTACATACTAAATTGCAAAATTTTAGCCTTATACGACCCAAACTGACTGAAATATAACATTTTTATTGATTTGGGGGCGGTAAAAGGGGGGGTGTGTCACATTTTCCCCCTCAACCATCTCGTACCTGAAACATATCGGCTGCCAATCGGTCGGTCAGCTGCCAATTTCAGGTCAATCGGTTTAGTAGTTTTGGAGTCTATAGACATCACACATCGTTTTGCTTTTTATATATATAGACATTGATTTGTGGGCGGTAAAAGTGGGCGTGAAAACATTTATATATAGTGACCGCCTCTTGGAGCACCTATACAGTAAGTTTCACTGTAAAAGTGTATAGAACTCTGGAATTGCCATGATTTCGAAAAAGTGGGCGTATTTATTTACGACCACGCCCATTTTTTGTACAGTTACCGACAGTAACCATCTGAACAAAATTACCAAATCTTAGTTTTTTACGATTGAAACCGCCTGATATATATCCTTTTTTTGGTTTGTGATCGATGGAGCAAATTTGGCTTGTATGGGAGGTACCACGCCCACTTCTCCAATCGTTACCAAACCTCACAGGAACACTCTCAAGATGTGGCTTTATTTTCCCTGAAAATATCATAAAGATCGGTTCAGCGGTTTTGGAGTCTATACGTGATATAGCCACATACCCACCCACATACCCACATACCCACATACATACATCCATTTTTATATATAAGATAATTCGTGTTTAAGTCAGCTATATAACAAAAAACTTAAAAGCATTTCAGTTGTTTTGGTTTTCATACATGTATTCCTTTTTCACTATTTAATACAAAAATTAGAGATTACAATTTGTTAATCTTGCTTTAAAAAAAATAATATTTTTTTGATAATATAAATTGCCGAATCGCAATTTAATCAAATGTAAAAAAAAATAAGTCTCCAATTGGAAGATGCTACAAAATAGGCAAAGCAACAAGAATAACACAAGGCAATTTGTGTAGCTGCCGATTGTCCTGCGTGGCAATAGAATACTACTTTTTATTTTTTTTCTTAACAACAAATTAGACAAATCATAATTTAATTCTAAATAAATAAAACAAGTAAATAAAATGCATGGTCTTTTCTTAAAAAAAAAATCAATTAAAAGTTATTATTGGAGTTTTTGTTTTAAATCTATTTAAAATAGTTAATAAATAATTGGATTAATTCTGTTAAAATTTAATTTTGATATTATTGGAATGGATAAAGGTAAAAATAGTAAATAAAGAAATCGATTAATTTTTGCAAAACTTTATTTTGATGTAATTTGAAAGGATAAAGGTAAGAATAGTTAATAAATAATTGGTTTAATTTTGTTATAATTTAGTTTTGATGTCATTTAAGACATTGATCAATTTTCTAAAATGTTGTCCTTTGGTGCATTTGAATCCGATTAGAAACAAAAAAGATATAGCGATTTATCTAAGCCGCCTTGCTTCAAATAGATAAATATATACTTTTTTTAACAAATTAGCCGAATATCAATTTAAATTACAAAGAAATAAAAACAAGAAAACAAAATTGATGGCATTTTCTTTAAAAAATACAATTTAAAGGTATGAGTGGATTTAACTCTGTGCAGCAGATTAGACTTTTACTTTTAAATCTGTTTGAAATAGGTAATAAGTAATTGAATTCATTTTTAAAAATTTAATTTTAATGTCATTTAGAAGATTGATAAATTTTCTAAAATTTTGTTCTTTGGAGCATTTGAATCCGATCAGAAATAAAAAAGATATAGCGATTTATCTAAAACGTCTTTGCTTTAGATAGACAAAATCGCAAAAATATGATTTATATCTGACGATCAACGAAATGCTTCCAAAACGTGAACAAAATCCTAGCGTAACAAAAAAAGTCCAATGCAGCAACAACAAATCAAGCCAAAAAAATGTAAACAAAGTCAGGCTGCTTTAAGCAACATATACATGTGCTATCAACACAAATCCATGCAAGCGATTACTCGCTAGGTTATTTACTCGTCGGGTCTCTTGTCTTGTACGTGCAAATTTTTCATTCCGTTCCGGAGCTTTCACATGCAATGTCTATAAGTATTTATAGTCTCTGCAAAAGGTCGAACTTTAATATTGGTTTGCCAGAGAGACGGCTGCAGTAGTTTTTCATATAGCGAAGAGGATATCCCTAGTTTAAATGATATACTCTTCAAACTATTTACATTCAAATATTTACATTGAAGAAAAATTACAGAAATTCAATCATTCCTATTTTAAAAAACCCTTTCAAATAGGTTTGTATCTGTAATATTTTTTAAGTTATTACATTAAAGTTGATATCGTCATATAGCCGGTGACGGTCGTTTATCTTGTGTTGTTTTTGTTATTGTAATTTGTTTATATCAGTTTTTATTAATCTCCGTGTGTGCTGTTTTGTGATTAAAAATTAATTTTAGTGTTAATAAAGTGAAGTTCATTTTTTTTATGGTGTAGTATATTAATTTTTTTAATGTTTATTGTGGTAAATGTATCGTTTTATTTATCGTCATAGTTTGATAGTTGAGCTGCTGCTTAAGTATATACTTTTTCTTTCTCTTTTTTTTTTTTTTTGCGTTCCTCTTTGTGCGTTATTTGTTTATTTGCATAAACTAAGCACAGCGAATTGTTGCAGTTGCTTTTAAACTGTAACATTTTATATTAACCCATTAGCACTTAGTGGACATTACTTTTGCACACATATAATTTTTAACTTTATTTTTTCGCTATGGAATATTTTTCCGTAGAAAATTTTGCTGCTTGTTCTTTAGACGAGCTTTGCAAAAGTCAAAACATTCTGAACCGTATGTTTAGTTGTTCTGGCCCATGTGGGCGTTTGTTCCATACTTCATGTGCTGGGATCTCTAAGTCGTGTCTTGATGATTTAATCTCACCACGATCAGGTCTTCGCTGGTATTGTGCTTCGTGCAGGGTTCTTTCACCAGATGAGTTTTTCTCAAAAATTAAGCTTTTCGGTGATAGTCTTAACGCTTTAAATAACAATTTTAAAGAAATTGTTACATTTTTTAATGAAGTAAGCACCTCACCCAGCACTAGCATTTATGATGAAAAGTCTTCATCGGTAAATATTTCGACCGCATTGTCTCAGACTCTTCCAGCCTCTTCTTCTGAGACTCAAATAATTTCATTTAAAAAAGACCTAAATATTTCGAAAAAAAAGAGAAATAATTCAAAAAATAAAAATAATAAGCGGCGCATGACGCTTCCAGCCACTTTAGAAACGAAGCAGATCTCGGCTAAACCAGTGTTTACGCCAGTGAGAATAGATAATATAGTTATTACTCCATCTTCTCCATCTCTTTCTCCCCCGGCTAGTGACATAACTAATGAGCGCAATAGTTCATTAAATTTAAGAGCGTTGTCGAGGAAAAAAAGTTTTCATTTCACGCCTTTAGCCCGATACAACAAGTGAAAATGTATTGACGTTTGTCAAACATAACCGTTTAGTAAGTCAGACTGCTTATGCTCATGCAAAAAAATTGGCAATAAACCGTCCCACGCATCATTTATTCTCACAGTAGCTGCTGAAGAGTTTGCAACTGTTCTGAGCTCTAATCTGTGGGCTGATAATATCTTTGTTTCTGAGTTTAAGCCAAAACACAGGTCTAGAAGGACGAATAATATCGCCAGTCAGACCCAAAAAAACTAAATAGGCTTTCCCTTTACTATCAAAATGTAAGGGTATTGCGTTCAAAGACGCGCGACATTTTTTTGTCAACTCAGAATTTTTCTGAAGATATTATCGCGTTAACTGAAACTTGGTTGAACGGAGGAATTACTGACTTAGAACTGTTTGACAATAGTTTTCAAGTATATAGGAAGGACAGACACGCTGACAATAATTCTGCAGTTGGTGGTGGTGTCCTATTAGCTGTAAGGAACTCCTGTGTTAGTTCCTTTATTGATATTCCCTGCTCTGCTAATATCGAACTCATATGCGTTAAGGTTGTACATTGCAATTCTAATGTATATGTTATTAATGCATACGTTCCTCCAAAGAGCAGTGTAGAGGTCTATGCAAGCCTTGCGGATTGCATAGAATTTATATTAAATTTACTTGACGTTAATGACGACATTTTATTGTTGGGCGATTTTAATTTGCCTGACTTAAAATGGCATTCTTCTGACGATGAAACACATTTTTGTGCATCTAATTCGAAGACACGCCAAGAACATATATTTGTTGACAATATATGTTCTGACTTACAACAAGTTAGTTGTATTTATAATAGTCTGGAAAGGCTGCTTGACCTAGTCTTAACTACAGACAGTAACAATGTCATTGTTCAGAAGGCACTTCATGTTTTGACTACTATTGATAATTACCATCCACCTTTGAGTGTTTGGTATAAATCCGATAGGCAGAATATGGTAAATTCAAGCTCTGTTGACACAGTTTATGAATTCAATTTCAAAAAAGCTGACTTTTTGGGGTTGAATCATTTACTTTATAGTAAATTAATTATAATTACAGAGTACATAAATAATAATAGTCTTAATAGTTCAATAAATTTTTTTCTATACGGAGCTCTTTGCTATGTTTTCTCAGTCTGTACCATATAGTCTCAAATTTGCGAAAAATTCTGCGTACCCTTGGTACACACAGGATTTAAAGACTCTTCGCAACAATAGGAATAGGGCATGGAAGAAATATGTTTGTAGTTTTGACTCACATGACCTAGAAGCATACAAACGTTTGTTTCTGGAATTTGAGAATTGCTCAGCTGCATTATATAATGAGTATTTGGATAATATGAAGCTGAGTATTTTGTCTGATCCAAGAAAATTTAGGGGATTTATTAATGTTAAGAAGAAGACTGATGGATTTCCTTCTTCTTTCAAACTTCAGGATGGATTTACTGACGATTCCACCATTATTTGTGGCTTATTTGCCAATCTTTTAAAAGAATCATTTTGTTCAGATTCTTTTAATCCTGATTTAGCGTATTTTGATTATATGAACAACGCATCCAGAGTTTCTTTGGGGCATATATCTTTTACCTCAGAGGATATTTTTAAGTATATTGAATCAATCGATGAGGATTTTAGCGCTAGACAATGCGGCTCCGTTTTGTGTCAGCCTCTCCCGTTACTTTTTAATAAATCAATTAATGAAAGTAATTTTCCTCTTTTTTGGAAAAAATCTTATATCAGTCCTATTTGCAAAAAAGGTTGCAGGAATGACGTCACTAATTATAGGCCCATCGCTAAATTGTCTTCGATTCCTAAACTTTTTGAGCGAATAGTGTACGATCGAGTGAAAATTCACTGTGGGCAAGTCATGACAACTCGTCAGCATGGTTTTGTTACTGGCAGATCCACTGTGTCTAATCTCCTTGATTTCACTACATTCTGCTTAAAATCTATTAATTCTGGTAGCCAGGTCGATTGTATTTACACTGATTTTAGCAAAGCTTTTGATAAATTACCACATAATCTAATTTTATTTAAACTTAAATTAATGGGATTTCCACAATATTTTGTAAACTGGATCAAATCGTATTTGATGGAGCGATCTTATCAAATACGGTTCCGAGGCGTGTTGTCTTCTGAATTTGTTGCAGAATCGGGTGTTTCTCAAGGAAGCCACCTGGGTCCACTTCTGTTTATTTTGGCAATTAATGATGTTACCCACGTCATCAAACACTCTCATTTGCTTATTTATGCAGATGATATGAAAATATACAGAACAATTAATTCTAATGACAATTCAGACCTGCTCCAGTCAGACTTGAACTCCTTTGAGGTTTGGTGTTCTAAAAATAACATGTTTTTAAATCCAGATAAATGCCAAACTATGACCTTTTCGCGTAAAAGGAACAATTTTATTTTTGATTACAAAATTAAAGATACTGCTTTAAGTCGTGTAACTACCGTCAAAGACCTTGGTATATGCATGGATTCTAAATTGTCGTTTAACATGCATATTGATACAATTTGTAAAAAAGCGTCTTCTATGCTTGGTTTTATAAAACGGTGGGCCAAAGAGTTTGATAGCTTAATAACAACTACAACTCTGTACTATTCAATCGTGCGTCCTCACTTGGAGTACGCAAGTCAAGTATGGTCCCCACATTACAATGTGCATGTTGATCGTATAGAAAGAATTCATAAACGTTTTGTTCGGTTTGCTCTAAGAGGCTTGAGTGGAACTGGCACATTTAACCTTCTTCCATATGAGGATCGTTTGAAATTATTAAAAATGCAATTATTAAGTGAGAGAAGAAAATCTGCTGATATCGTCTACTTACACCAACTCATAACTGGTGTATTCGACTCTCCAGTAGCTCGTTCTTGTAACTCGTAACGATCGCAGTTACCGATCCATGTTACCGATTTGACGTCACTCTGACGTAATTGTCACCTACACTGTTTGTGTAATAATCTGAATCGATTTCTGTTCTATTCGTTTGTTCCAAATCGATTAGTTGTCACATGTTCCGATTTCACTTCAATAGAATCTTTACAAAAAGTGTTTGTGTAAGAAAAGTGAATCGATAAAACTTCATGTTTTTCTCACTCACTCTGCGGCAAGTGAGAATTCTACCGATCGGTATAAATGACAGTAATGTTGTGTATATATTAAATAACAAGTACTCGCAATTAATATTCTAAAACGGGTACTTTCGCTTAAGTTACATTTTTTTATTGTAATACTCTGATTTAACTATTGTTTTTGTTTTAAAACGTTTTAACTTAAGAAGAAAATTTAAGAAACAAAATATTTGTTAGAGCAATGCAAAAGAACCCGGTTGCAAATATTTGCTAAGCTTATATTACACATCACTAATTGTCAAATTATTTACATTCATAATAGTTGATTATTTCCGCAAACATTATAACACATATAAATAATCAAATAATCACTTTTTAATAAAAAGACCATCACCTTTTTTTTATAAAATTTTAGAGCACATAAAATAAAATAAATGCAAGTAGACAGCTGCTTACCATTTAATTCAATTTCGCAACGTTTCTTCTCGATTTGTGTTCTTTTTCATCACGGACCAAATTTTTACCGATTTCAACGTACACAAACATTAGTTGTCACGAAATCGGTAACTAGGGATCGATAACGCGTGACGTCACACAAATCGGTAACTTGCCGATTTTGTTACAGGAACGAGCTACTGAGCTTCTTTCTTTTATAAATTTTAACACTAACCGTAGAAGCAGCAGAAACTCTAACAACTTGATTTATTTACCATTTAGTAGAACAAATTATATGTTAACTGCTCCATTAAATCGCATGAGTACCTTTGTTAACAACTGTAACGTGTTTGATGTTAACTTGTCGAAAGGTCAACTCAAAAGTAGATTGAAAACTAATGAAGGATAAGATCTATGTAAACGCATGGTTAGTTGTTATGTCTTGTGTTGTCCCTGAGCCCAAGCCATATTATGGTGGGTAAATTTTTCTCTCTTTTGGTTTTGTTTTTTTTGACCACTTCTATCAATATCTTTGAGATATTTCAATGATATTTGGATTGGTTCTCTAAATGATCTATTGCGGAGAAAGTGTGAAAAAGCTGTAGTACACTGAACCAAAAAATTACCAAAAACCACCGTAAAATTAACGTTTTTGGTTTACATTTTTCGGCCGATAGTGAAAGCTATCAATTTTGATATTCTAGCACTTTCATTTTTGATTTGAATATTAATTTTAACGTGAAAAATGTAGAATTGATATTATATTAATGTATTTTTGATGTGGTTCATATAAAATTTTACATGATTTTATTATCATTTTGATGTTGTCCACATCATATTGATATGAAAAACGTAAACTTTTTTACAAATTTATAACATTTTGATATGGTTCATATCAAAATGATATGGGAAAACGTTAAATTGATAAGAAAGAAGTGTTGTTCTGATATTTTTCATATCATAATTAATTAAAAAAACGTGGGATTTACATGAAATTAATGTTATATTGATATGAGGCATATCAAATTGACATTATATTATATCAGTTGTGATGTGGTGCATATCAATTTGATATAATATTTTATCACTTCTGATGTGGTACATATCCAATTTACACGATTTTAATAGTATTTTGATATTTTCCACATCATATTGATATGAAAAACATTAAATTTGTAACTAACTTATAATATTTTGATATGGTTCATATCAAAATGATATGAGAAAACGTTTAATTGATATGATACAAATGTTTTTTTGATATTTTTCATATCATTTTCAGTTGAAAAAACGTAGAATTGATAAGAGATTAATGTTATATTGATATAAGGCATATCAAATTGATAATATATTATATCAATTGTGATGTGGTACGTATCAAATTGATATGATATTTAATCACTTATGATGTGGTACGTATCATATTTACATGATTTTATTATCATTTTGATATTGTCCACATCTTTTTGATATGAAAAAACGTTGACTTTTAAAGGAATTTATATTTTTTGATATGGCTCATATCAAAATTAAATTTGTTTTTATTATTAAATAAATAAAATCTATTTGATATGAGATTAATGTAATATTGATATGAGGCATATCATATTTATGTAATATTATATCAATTTTGATATTGCTCATATTATATCATTATTATAAGAAACGTAAAACTGATAAATTTCACTATCACTTATTGGATATTGATATTGGACATATCAAATTGATATGAGAAAACGTGGCACTAATAGCAAATACTACTACTTTGATATTGTGCTTATCAAATTGTTATGAAAAATTGTCAAATTATTTAAATATTAATTTTTAAATTTTCCTTATCAAATTAATATGAGAAAATGTAGAAATGATAAAATAATTGTTATTTCAATATTGTACATATCCTTCATATTAACCCTCAAATTAATCACCAGTACGCATATTAGCACTGTAAAAAACTTTAAATTCTTTGAATATTGTTTCTTTTTCCTTTTCTGGCCAAAGCAAGAATATTCAACTATCGAATCAACTATCTAAGGGAAAGTGAATAGATACAAAATAAAAAAAATTCTATAGTTTTTATAATTTACTATTTTTTATTAATAAAAATTATTGATTATAAAATACATATAATATTGATTGTAAATATAAAATTATATATAACAATTTGAATGTATGTACTAAAACAATTTATTTTTTATAAGGGCAGTTCCATCTGGAATAAAATATATACATATGTATAGGTGGTCCTGTAAAAATTTCTATTTTAAGGATTTCTAAAAAATTGCAAAAATATGGGACTGAAAGTGTATAGAAAATTCAGTTCATATCTGTTTACAACTAAACACACTTGAATATCGTTACAAATCAATATATCAACAATTTCATAAAGTTCTAAATGTTCACCGATTTTTTTTTTGTCAAAAAGTGTCCTTTTTTGTATTTAGATCTCTTATATGTAATTATATCTGTAGACAATACATTTTACATGGTAAACATTTTATGGAAATATGAAAAATACATTTTACATGGAAAATTCATGGTAAACTTTGAAACAGATATCTAAAGCACGAACAAATGAGCTATGTTTTTGGAAAGACGAACCAAAACACACATAATATTCTGTAAGTTGGCTGTGTTGTTAAATTTCTTTCGATAGACTTTTGAAGTTTTTTCTCCTGCGCCAACTCTAAAACGTTAATTGTTTTCATGTGTTCGATGCAGCTGTTTATGGCATCTTTAATAGTTGTTTTTCTAACTTGATTCCTTCCTTCAAGTTTGGTGACATACCTGGATGTTGGCTTTAAAACTGCATTGAGCAACATCGCGTGTACGGCATCTTTGGAATCTATGAAAAAATAGTTCATTAGTTAGAATTAGAATTATTTAATGTAAAGAATACATTATAATAGTTAAATAGAATAAGATATATACAAAAAATTAAAAGTGTGAAATCTTTATAACATTACATGGGGAATAACTTATCATAGTATCATTAATATATATCTTTAGAGTTCCGTCGGAAAACCGGAATGTCGGAAAACAAAAACATCTACTTCATAGGGTGTAAAATATGCCTCTTTTCCAAGATATAGTCCTATAAATAAAAATAGGACTTTTATTCCGTTCCTTCAATTGATTAGTTATCCGCTATCGTATGTCTGCCAGTTACACGTAACCTTGTTTTGATTAAAGTTATAAGCGGTGGTTTCATAAGTAGCGTGTTGGATCTATGCCTAGCATACTGAAACCATTAGACCGCAAACTTCAAAAAACTAATTCAGACTACCGAGCCTTACAGCAAACTAACAACAATTGTTAAAGGATATTTTTTTTTCTTCATGACTTTCTTTTAAAAGAGACATATTTAAAGGACATTTAAAAATAAAACTTATGAATAAAAGAAATCCAACGAAACGTACAACATATATTAATAATGTTATGATTAAAGTGATCATGGAATCTAACAAAAAATAAATAAGTTACAACGAAGTAACTCTTCTCATAGTAGTTAAAATATTTTAATATAATAAATGTATAAGAATGTAATACTTTGAAATCGTTTTAACATTATATGGGATTACCTAATCATAGTATCAACTATTTGTATTGTAAGAGCTTCGTTGGATTCTCTTGGCAAACATGAATGTTATAAATTAATTTTAAAAAATTCCTCTTTTTCAAGATATAGTCCTTTCAATAAAAAAAGGTTTAAAACGGTTATTTTCCTTCAATTGATAAGTTATCCGCTATCGTATGTCTGCCAGTTACACGTAACCTTGTTTTGATTGAAGCTATAAGCGGTGGTTTCATAAGTAGCGTGTTGGATCTATGCCTAGCATACTGAAACCATTAGACCGCAAACTTCAAAAAACTAATGCAGACTACCGAGCCTTACAGCAAACTAACAACAATTGTTAAAGGATATTTTTTTTTCATTACTTTCTTTTAAAAGAGGCATATTTAAAGTACATTTGTAATTGCAAAATATTTATAAAAAGGATCCAGCGAAACTTACACACTACATATTAATAGAATTATGATTAATGTCATTGCCATAAACGTTTTAACGATTTCGAAGTATTGGCATTACCGTCCTATAATACCATACCTGTTTAATACTTATTAAGAGTTTTAGCAATTTGGCATCCCTACACTCTGAAAGTCTGAAAGTTTGACTTTAAAATAAAAAATAAACACAAATTGTTGTTTTAAAAGTAAGTTATTTTTGAAACAAAAGCACTTGCATTTGCTTAAAAAATTGATACTTTTAATTTCATTTTACGTTTTTCCATATCAAATTGATATGAAAGTTATCAAAATGATATGCAATAATATCCATTTTAAGTTTTTCTATATCAAATTGATGTGAACATTATCAATATTATATACATTAATATCCATTTTACGTTTTTTGATATTAAATTGATGTGAACATTATAAGTATTATATGGATTAATATCCATTTTCCATTTTTCCATATTAAATTGATATGAATATTATCAATATTTTATGCAATAATATCATTTAAGTTTTTCAATATCAAATTGATATGAATATTATCAAAATGATAATCATTAATACCCATCATACGTTTTTCCATATCAAATTGATATGAATATTATTAAAATTGATATGAATTTAATCAAAATGATATGCATTCACATCAATTTTTAATTTCTAAGCAAAATTTATGTGATTTTTTTAAAGTCATTATATAAAGAAAACGAACAAGTTTAAACATGCGCATAGCTTCCCTGAAAAAGCTGCATACGTTTGCTCCAGTTTAAAGGACTGAAGAAGCTCATATAAAAAGTCTGGTTCATCAAGCTGTCCCTCTTCAGGCTCTTCTGTAGATTCTTTTTCAGTTTGGTGATCCATGACCAGCTTTTGAGTGTGAATTTCGTCAGAAAACATACTTTCTTCTGAATAGCCACTTGCCATTTTGACAACGTTTTATTCAATTTTTCACTTTTTCTTTTGTTTTTCACTACTTTTGGTGTTTTGTTTAACTTGTTGTAAATTTTCTTTTTGTTTTTCACTAATTTTTAGCAAATTTGTCACTAATTTTCACTTAGTTCTAAATATTTTTCTTTAATTTTTCACTTATTATTTCTAAGCTGTTGTCTCTTGAGCGACCAACGAAAAACTGTGAGCGTACAAGCTTACTCATGCTGAGCTTGCGGTGAAATAGGTATATTCATATGAAATTAGGTGGAAAAACGTAAAGTGGACATTAATGCATATCATTTTGATAATATTCATATCAATTTGATATGGAAAAACGTAAAATGGATATAAATGCATATAATATTGATAATGTTTATATCAATTTGATATGGAAAAACGTAAAATGGATATTAGTGATTATAATTTTAATAATATTCATGTAAATTTGATGTTTAAAAATGTAAGATGATATAATTGCATATAATATTGATAACGTTCATATCAATTTAATATGGAAAAATGGAAAATGGATATTAATGATTAACATTTTGATAATATTTATATCAAATTTATATGGAAAAACGTAAAATGGATATTAAGGTATATAATATTGAAAATATTCATATCAATTTCATATAGAAAAACGTAAAATGGATATTAATGATTCTTATTTTGATAATATTCATATCAACTTAATATGGAAAAATTTAAAATGTATATTATTGCATATCATTTTGAAAATATTAAGATCAATTTGATATGGAAAAATGTAAAATGGATTAATATTCTAATTATTCATATAATTTTAATAATATTCATATCAATTTTATATGGAAAAAGATAAAATTAATATTAATACATTAAACTTTGATAATAGTCATATTAATTTGATGTAGAAAAACGTAAAATGGGTATTAAAATTCATATCATTCATATCATTTCGATAGTATTCATATCAATTCCAAAATATTTATATCAATTTGGTGTAAATATAATATTCATATCAATTTGATAGTATTCATATTATTTTGATAATATTTATATCATTTCGATTATGTTCATATCAATTTGATAATATTTTTATCAAATGCTTTCAAAATGATAAGCAATCATATTAATCTAAAGTTTTCATGTAAATGTGATATGAAAAATATGAAAACAACATGAAATCATATTAAATAAACATAAAATTTATTGACATTTTAGCCTTTCATTTTAACATTATGAATTGATATTACAATGTAATACAGTATCATATCAAATTAATATTTTTAATGTCAATTTGACGTGAAAACTGTCAATTTAACATGAAGTACTGTTATAATAACGTTTTTCTTATCAAGTTGATAGTTTTTGGCACTACGTTGAAATTGATAGGTGTTTATCACTTTTTTTACATGGCACAATTTTTTCGGTGTAGCTGAACTCTATTGTTATTGCATGTTTTAAAACTGATGGCACCCATGAATGCCAATTTTTGCTATACTTCCGCTTATAGTTCGAAAAAGGGGGTGATGAACCCCCCTGCCATGCAATTTTTTTCTTGTCTTGTCTTCAAATATGTATGAAAATTTATAAATATTTTTCGAATAAAAAATAATTTGTAATAACAATTATCATTTTCGGAATCAGAGCAATGAAATACAAATAAACAAAAAATTTTTTTTAAAGCAAACCTGTGCAGTATAGGCTTAGTATGGTACATGTTTAAATAATTTTATTTGCACAAAATTATGACATACTTCATTCGAGTCAAAACCATTTCAATCACTTATACGAGTATGTCTTTAAATGATCATCCACTAATAATTGCTGCGCATTTCTTTTTTATTTCACTTCAACCACAACAATTCAACGACAACAATATGACAGTTTATGACCATTTATAGCATTTGTAACGGTTTAGATGTATATGTTTTGTGCTGTCATTAAAACAAATCAACTTTTGTTTTGAATATTAAGCTAAATTAGCTGTTTTTATTGAGGTTCATGAATATTTTTATTACAAGCATTGGTTTTGCACTTGATTTTGTTTGTATTTTATCTTTTTTGAGCCAACATAATTAAGTTGTAGCGTATTGTTGTTGCTTATTGTAGCGCGTTTTGTTGCTGATGTTAATAAATGTCTGTTTATATTTTGCCAACAGACCGGCTCACAGTACTTTGTCTCATAGGAAAAAATCAAGATTTTTGTTGTGGCAGATCCTAACAATATTGGTACCGTTTTTTTGGAAATACTTTCACTAAGAAGAATCCAAATTTTTTTGCCAATTGAACAATTTTTGTAGACTCTACAGCTCTTTAAAGTCAACCATTTTTATGCATTTTGATTGTTGTGAAATATTTGATTTTGGACATCCTGCAAAGAAAAAATTGCTTAAAACGCAATTTTTGCCCGATTCTTTTGTTTTTTGATTTTATTTCAAGACTAATATTGTTAAAATAAATCAATTTTAATGTATTTTTAATTAAGCTAAAACTAAAAATATGAAAATTGTCCAAAAATAAAATTTTTTTTTAAATATTTTTCAAAAATTTGCAATTTTTGAGAGAAAAATAAAAAAAAACATCAAAAAACATCTCTTTAATTTTTTAATATATTTTAATATACATATTTATCTTTCAAATTCTAAAATTTGATATCCGCTTGCGTTCGCCCTTCGGAGTTATCGCGTTTTGAAGAATAGTCTAAAAATCATATTTTCTTTTAAATAATGGAAATTAGTAATTTGCACATCTTACAAAGAAAAAATTGCCAAAATTGCAATTTTGGCCCAATTCTTTTAAGTTTTGATTTTTCTTCAAGATAAATACTGTATAAATACATAAATTTTGGCGCCGTGTTGCAATCCCATATACCATAACCCCATATTGGCTTTATAGCACTTTTTCCTATGCTATAAACCCATAATTTGGGTTTGGGGTTATCGCACAAAATAAAATGCAATAAAGCCAATATGGGGTTATAGCACAAATTTTAAATTTTAAACATGGTATTATCTCACTTATTTGAAGGGAATAAACTCATATTGTATTATTAGACATTTGTATACAAATGAAACCAAATGATTTTGTAGGGTGTACGAATTAGCCCCCACGAACAGTTATAAATTAAAAATTTTATTTAATTTCTTTGTTTTCTTACGCCATATTTTCGTAAATCTCCGTTACAAAATATTACTTGATTAAGTTCGACATTACAGCTATAGTACTTGTGAGCGTTCGGAGAATATGCCAGCCATAAGAGTAATTCTGTTATTTTTTTTTCGTGAGTTTTTGTGAAAGGTATCCATCGTATGAGTTGAAGGATTTGCGACTCGCTGATTCCATTAACAAAAGCAAAAGCACAAGCTATTAGTTGCGCTTTATAAGTTCTTTTTCCGAAAAAAGAATCAATTATAAATCCGGGAACATTAGAAAAATTTATAATATCGCTTTTATTTAGTAAGATCTTCCTTGCGTTTAAACGATTACTCTCCATTCTTTTAAAATTTTCCATATTTATTTTTAAGCAGCATACGCAAAACTGTTTTTAATATTCGCTTTTTATGTGATAACATAGTTATTAGGCAATTCAATGCAAAACAGGTTTAACAGTTAGTTCACTCTCTATTATTGATTGCAAAAAAAAACCCAGCAGAAAATTCAGTATGCCATGAAAAAATAGTTGTAAGGGATTGATTTCGATTATTTTCAAAATATATGAAAAGTTAAAATCACTTATATTGCGCATTTCGTAAAAGGGGAAACCATAATTTTGCAAAAAAATATTATAATAGAAGGGAATTTTCCCTTTTACGAAAAGTTAAAGTGCACTTATAAATTTATTGCAATAAATTTATAAGTGCAATAAAGCCAATATGGGGTTATAGCATAAATTTCAATTTTTTAATATGGTATTATCTCACTTATTTGAAGGAAATAAACCCATATGGGACTATAACACATCGCTGGTGCTATAAAGCCAATATGGGGTTATGGTATATGGGATTGCAACACGGCGCCTAAATTTTAATATGTTGAAAATTTAGCTGAAAGTAAAAAAATTAAAATACGCCAAAAAATAAATTTTTTTGTAAATATTTTCCAAAAATTTCCAATTTTTGAGAGCAAATTAAAAAAAAAACAACGAAAAACATCTCTTTTATTTTCAAATATATTGTTATTTATGTATTTTTCTTTCAAAATTCCAAAACATATTAACCTTTTTTATCCGTATTTTAGAGTTATCGTATTTTGAAAAATGGTCAAAAAATCATATTTTCCTCTAATAAACGTAGCATGTAGTGAGGAGTTTACTCCTTTGAAATGTAAACAAACATATTTATGGGTGACTAATTTCGAAAATGACGTCCAAATGAAGTCCATTTTTTTTAATAATCGTTTTCATTAGGTAAAAAACTAGTATGTTTATTTCTATTAAATCATTAAATGTTTACTTTTAAAAAAATTAAGACTTAGATCATTTTTAAAGTAATCTGTATGAATTGTACTCTACGCTCAAAAGTAAGACGTATCAGTTTGCAGAAAATTGTTTTTTTAAGAGGTTCTTTAAATAGTGATTTTAACTTATTATGTTTGTAAAAGTAATTGGAGTATGAAAATCTATTGTAAAAGTTGTAAAAGTAAAAGTAAAAGTAATTGGAGTATGAATTCTTTTGTAATTGTTTTTTAAAATGCTGCTATTATATACAGGTTAAAAATAAATAATGACTATTTATGTTAAAATGTAGGGCATTCTCATGCTTACTATTGCCAACATATTTGTTTTTACCGTATTTTTCTCAGCGAAAACATTACAAAGATTTTTAATTTAAAATGCCAATAATTATTACTAATAACGATTTATTTAATTGTTGGATTTCTGCCGGTCCACGCAATAAATATTTGTTTTTGAAGTCATTTGTTAAAGATAAAATTTGTAAAATCCCATACAGTGAAGAAATAATTGATGAAAATATTAAGTTTTTATATTGCAATTGGAAACGAAGTGGAAGCAGTGCGGATATAGTAAAAGCAAGCTTATTAAAAAGTATTCCAATTGGTTAAGTGCCGAAGCAATTGTTATTTCTGATCCAAATAATGTACGTAAGTAAAAATAAAATTTAATATTAGCGCAGTTAAAAATAAAGTTTACATTTCAGCAACCAAGCACAAGTCGCGGAAGGCCTGGAGTTCCATTTGTTATCAGAACAAATGAAAAAAAGGAAAGTGGCTCACTTTTTATCTGATTATTCTGAAGACGAATTACAATATGCATCAGAACTTGCTTCAAGAAAAAATAATCATGGTTCGAATATTAACAGTCAAAATTGTCTATCAGTACAAATGGCTTTGTCACTGTACTTAGATTTGGATCTCTCGGAAGAAAAATATAATATTCTGCGCAAAACTGTCAACGTCTATCATAAAAATTTATTTCCGAGTTTGTATGCGATACAAAATTTTAAGAAACGATTAGTACCATCTATTGAAGCTTCGGAAAGTACTGCAGAAGTTCGCTTACAACCACTTTTGCGGTTTACAGCTAAAAGTGTATTAGAGCTCTGTAAAGATGCAACAGATAAAATGACTCTTATTTGCAAATGGGGTATGGATGGCAGTTCAGGTCACAGTCGATACAAACAAAAATTATACTTTATTATAATTACTTAAATACCTATTTTTTGGCATAAATTTTTTTATTTTGTTTTTAATTTTTATTCTTTTAATCAATTAAACAAAAAATATTTAATTCAATAATACAAAGTGAATTTAGAATTACAAAAAATATTTTTTTTTGCAAAAACATATTTTTTTACATGAAAAGTAACATTTTCGTGAAAAAAGTGCATGTCAAACTATAAGCATATCTTTTTTTAAAAAAGATATTGCCATAAAATTTTCAGTTTTAACAAGTTAAGACCTTAAAGTTTTCAAAAATATATTTTTATTTTTTTTTTAAAAAAGTTTTTATAATTTTAATATTTAATTGAAAATAGGGAAATTTCAGTTTTTTTAATTTTTAAACCTCATTTATGGCTGTTCATAAAATCTGATTCAAGTTTTGAAATCAACAGCCAAAAAATAATAAACATGCCAAATTTCGTAAAGATCGAACAACTCCTTGTATTTATTCCTCACTTTTGTATGGGCTCAAAGTACTGTGCGGCTGTCCTTTACTATATATACTTAAAATGAGCTTAATTTTATGATGTTATGGTATGATGATATGATGGCTGTTGTTGTGATTATTGTTGCTGTAGCTGTTGTGATAATATGCTTAGTTATGCAACTTTATAAAGGGCTTACAAAGCATATGCGTTGGTGTTGAAGTCAATGGGAGCTCAAAGCTATTTTAAGGACTCATTGACTTCAACACTTGTTAGCTTTTTACTTGGGGCTAAAAAGTTGAAACAATTTAAGTGCCTGTTATGTGAGCAACTTGATTTTAATTTTTAGTACAAAGTTGTTTTTATGTAAGTTTCGTTATAAAATTCTCAAGCTTAAATAGCACTCATTTTGATATAAGCTTTTAAGCTCATTCTCAAACTTTTTAGGTCAAATAACTTCCACCAACGTGCAACGAAATCAAAAATATTAAATCTAACTAAGCTGATTCAACGTGAAAGCGCCTAAAGCACTTAACTCGAAAATTTTGCCAAAAAACACAGTTTCTCAAAAAACACAAACATTGTCAAATTGCACTTTAATTTCCAATCTCTTGACCTAATATAGCGTCGCAAAAAAACCCTACACATTTCAATAACCCGCATTTTATTTTGTTTTTCTCTCCATAAACATTGAACGACCTGATATTGCTGCGAACTCTTTTGACCACCCGCTGCCGCCTCTGGCAACACTTGCAAAAGAGCAGCTTTAGCAAAGCAATCAACATATGATGATGCCAAACTGTTGGCAACTTTCTCGTTTATGTTTTGCCAATAAGAGTGACGGTAAAAGAAAAAAAAAAAAAAAAACAGCAGCCTAACGGGCAACCGGAAACAGGTCAAACATACATGCAGCCACATACCCAAACGAACCCTCTGTGGCGACCTAGTTAAACAAACTGGCAACATCGAATACACACACACATACACACACACACAACACACATACATGCCAATAAACCCGGTTGAAGTGCTTTTTGAAGTTGTGTTAAAAATATGCTCCACATACAGTGGAGGCAGCCAGCGTGTCCTGCAGGAGGCTACAAAAGTATGGCTGATGAAAGCAAAAATCAACATGCTGCAGCTACCTGTTGGGAAAGAGCAAAAACAAACAAAATGCCCAAGCAGCAGAATGAAGAGCACTGAGTAACTCACCAAAGCGAGCACAACAGAGAGAAAGAGTTTCGTTGTGAAGACTCTCTGTGTGCGCAGGCCTTGGAAAGTCTACAGGACACTCTCAATGCTGCTTTGTGCTAGTGAGTAAAATGGCCACTCAATTGGTCTGTGCATCCGTCCATCCCGCTGTCTGCTCCAACTGGAAACACATTTATTATTTATACAATGAAAAAGTTTATTAAATTTTTTATACACAAACACATTGATTAAGTACAGCGCTCAGGTAGATATCAATTTACACAAGTACACGCTATTTCAAGGTATCCAGTACAATGTACTATGTACAAGGATGTGCATTTCTTTTAGTGCTTAAAGTTGAAATAAAGCAAATTTAAGCTTTGTTGTTTGAAGTACTTTTAGTTTAAACTAAACGCAACTTGGAGCATTTGGTTAAAATTGAAATTTTAAATTTATTTATATTTTTCTAACGTATTAAAGTCGCCAGTGCTGCCAATAACAGTGCTGCCAATGAGAAGGAAACTCCAGTTGTTCCTGATGAAGTGGCCACATGTGAGCTGCTCACTAACGCGTTCATTGGTGCATAGATATTGTGTGTCGCCGTGCGTTGAGTATAGTAATTGGCCCAAATGCCGAATGTCAGCAGATCGGCTTTTGGCGACGTCAAAGCAATCTCAACGCGGGTGGAGTTGGCGCTAAAAAGGAGAGGTAAACATTAATATAGATTTAAGCTGAAATCAAAGAATTAGACAAGAGTTTGTTTAAGTTTTGGTCCTAAGGATTTATATATGACCTTCAAAGGAGTTGGATCTATAAAACCGGTTTAAGGACCCTTTTGAAAATTTTGTATTATATAAGAAATCCATTCAAAAAACTTAGATGTATTCACCATCCCCCTCCCTTTCATTCCACTTTGGAAACCACTCATAAAGATTTTTGGAAAAACATTTATATCTTAATTTTTTGAATAAATATTTTTTTTTTGTGTTTTGTAAAACAAACTAAGAATGCAATTTAACCCTTTGAGTTGGGAATTAATTCTAATATTGTTAAAAATTAGTTATTAGTGCTTTTTAGTGAATAAACGTCATAAAAACTCAAAAATCACTATAAAAAATTTCTCAGGCAGCTACTTGATCCTTTTGCGTACATACCAACTCAAGCGTCATTTTGTTCAGTACTAAAGAAAGATTATTAAATATTGTAAAAACAAGTGTTTTTCAATTATTTCTAAATAAAACGCATTCCCATGAGTTCATTTCTAAAGTTTATAATATACTTCTATAAATTTTGATAATTTTTCGTATGAAATTTATGAAAGCAATTTCGATCCTTCTTCAAACAGAAATGTATCCTGTGCTTACAGCAAATTAAACAAAATCTACCCGAGCACTTGGAATTCTTGCACTTTACGCAATCCGTTTTGTATTTTGCCAAGCTAGCACCAAAAGAAACGTCAGCGAAATGGAAAATAATGCGCAATATCAACTTTTTGACTAAATAAATATTCTTTTGGATTAAAAAAACTGAATCATCTCGTCTTGAGTCTTCTGTTTAAATGCTTTTCGCCATCTGTTCTGCATAAATATTTGTATATGTGGCCATTCGATTAAAAATTTGAGTCGCAAATAATTTTGAAAATATAATAATGGCCTGCTATTTAGAACGTCCTCTGCTTAATTTTTTACCAATACTTCTGGTTCAAACATAAACATTCCTGGGAAAAAACTGCCTTCTTCTGAACTCAATTTTCTTTTTGTCAGTTACTATGTACTTTTCCATCCCATCAGTGAACTGCACATTTTCAGAACCACAAAATTCAGTAAAAGGTGGAGTAATATCCGATCTTCAATGTGCGATCTTCATAATGTACTTGGTTGGGTTAAATAAGAGGTTTCACGCCCCCTTGTCGTTCGCCCATAAAATGTAATTAATGAAACTGAATTAATGAAATTGAGGTCGAATACTGAACTCTGACGCTGTACGACCTATAACTTCATTGATATTCGATATCGCAAATTTACGTTAAATGAGAGGTGCCACGCCCCTCTTACCAATTAACATAAAAAAAATCAATGAAACTGCATGTGTACAATGAGGTCGAACACTGAATTCCGGCGCTGTGCGACCTATAACTCCAAAACTATTTGATAGCACAAAATTGGGTTGAATGCGCTATCCCCTTTTCCCTACGCCCATAAAATGTAAGTAATGAAACTACATGCAAAAACTTAGGTCGAATACCGAATTCTTACGATGTCAACTTATAACTTCAAAGCAATTCGATATCGCAAATTGAGGTTGTAAGGGAGGTGTCACGCCCCGCGTCCAACGCCCATAAAATTAAATCATTGAAGCTTCATGTGCAAATTGAGGTCAAAAACTGAATTCCAAAGCTGTGCGCCCTATAACTTCAAGCAATTCGATATCGCAAATTGAGGTTGTAAGGGAGGTGTCACGCCCCCTGTCCAACGCCCATAAAATTAAATCATTGAAACTGCTTGTGCAAATTGAGGTCAAAAACTGAATTCCAAAGCTGTGCGCCCTATAACTTCAAAGCTATTCGATATCGCAAATTTGGTTTATATGAGAGTTGCCACTCCCCCTTGTCCAACTCCCATAAAATTTCGTCACTGAAACGGTACGTCTAAATTGTGGTCGAATACCGAATTTCTAAGCTGTGCGACCCATAACTCTAAAGCTATTCGATAACACAAATTTTTTATGTATATCTGAGAGGTAAAAGGGGGTGTGGCACTTCTTAATAAACCATCTCGTACTCAAAGCAAAGCCACTTACAAAATTTAAGCTCAATCGGGCCAGTAGTTTCGAAGTATTTTGATATTTTCTTAAAAGTAGGCGTAGATGAAGTGTGACCAAGGCCATTTTTACTAAAGTTAATGACAGTTATCAAACGAACTTATTTACAAAATTCTTGTTTAATAAGACCAAAACCGTCTTAAATATAGCATTTTTATTGATTTGTGGGCGATAAAAGTGGGTGTGGAATTATTTTTTTCCTAAACCTTTGCGTAGCAGTTACGAACAAATCCGTAGAAGGAAGTTTCCGATTTGGTCTAGTCGTTTTTAAGTTTTAAGAATCCGAACAAATCACGATTACTTTTTATGTATACAGATATTGATTTGTGGGCGGTAAGAGTGGGCGTGAAAACATTTATATATCGTGACTGCCTCTTGGAGCACCTACACAGCAAGTTTCACTACAAAAATGTGTATAACTCCGGAATTGCCATGGCTTCGAAAAAGTGGGCGTATATATATGGCGACCACGCCCATTTTTGTATAGTTACCGACAGTAATCATCTGAATAAAATTACTAAATCTTAGTTTTTTACGATCGAAACCGTCTGATATATATCCTTTATTTGTTTTGTGGTCGATAGCGCAAATTTGGCTTGTATGGGAGGTACCACGCCCCCTCGTCCAAATGTTACCAAACCTCACAGGAACACTCTCAAGAAGTGGCTTCAGTTACTCTGAAAATTTAATAAAAATCGGTTCAGCGGTTTTGGAGTCTATACGTAATATACCCAATGTGCACAAAAACCGATGCGGATCCGTTACGAACCCGTTACGAGTCCGTCAGTACGCACTACGTTTTCTTATGTTTCGACGGACCCGTTACGAACCCGTTAGGAATCCGCCAAAAGAGTCTGAAACGGATTCGTATATGAAGTCCGAAACGGATTCGTATCTGAAGTCCGTTACGGATTCGTTTCTGAAGTCCGTTCTGAGTTCGAGGCGGATCCGAAAAAATGGAAAAAGCAATTCGTATTTTTGAGAGGAATCGCTCTTATGTTTTGACGGACCCGTTACGAACCCGTTGCGAATCCGTCAAAAAAAATACCACAACGTTAACATAAAAGACAGTCTAAAATTTGTTTTACAATTTCTTATTTTATTTTCAGTGGATTAGGGATACGAAATACAATTGTGTACTTATTTTTATTTTAAACAACTTTTTTATTTCATTAGGCTCGTGCTCCTCAAGCTCTCCTTCAAATCGAAGAAAAGTACTTGTCAGAATTTTTAAATAATTATCATTAGTCATCAAGTTAAATGTGACTATAGGATAGCCGTACACAAGATATTTTTCGGAAACTTTTTTAATTGCGTGAATTTTGTACGCTTTATCATTATAGCAGTAAAAGTTATTGGGATGCTTCAATGAAAAATAATGTTTAGCTGTTTGAAGAAACAAGTATGAGCCATCCTGGAACTCACCAACATTGTACTCGTTTGTTTGATATTTTGATAATTTTTTTTACCATTTAAACTAGCCTCCACTACTCTCTTATAAATTTGATTACAAAATAATTTTTTTGTTTTAATTTACGTTTAATTTCCTGCAAAAAGTTTTCGAATTTGAATGCGTCAAACTTGTTTAGAGAACCTATATTTTTAACATCTGTAGCTAAATGCGTCAAACGAGTCCGTTGCGAGTTCGCATTATTTAAAAAAAAAAGTCTGAAACGTCTGTTTCGTATATGAAGTCCGAAATGGATTCGTATCTGAAGTCCGAAACGGATTCGTATCTGAAACTCGAAAAAGATTCGTATCTGAAGTCCGAAACGGATTCGTATCTGAAGTCCGAAACGGATTCGTATCTGAAGCTCGAAAAAGATTCGTAACTGAAGTCCGAAACGGATTCGTATCTGAAGTCCGAAACGGATTCGTATCTGAAGTCCGAAACGGATTCGTAACTGAAGTCCGTAACGGAGAGAGGAATTTCATACGAAAAAGGATCCGTTTCGGACAAAATGTACGAAGAAGTGAGTTCGTTACGGATTCGTAACAGATCCGTTTGGCACACTGGGTAGCCACATACCCACATACCCACACACCCACATACCCACATACATACATACATCCATTTTTATATATATAGAAGATAAAGCATAGATACAAGTCTGTTTTATTAAATTGTAATGCCAAACAATGTAACATGCACGGTTAAAAATCTTGGACTATACATATTTTAGTCCAGCTAAAATATAATCTTGCAGTAAGTCTTGCGGTTTAAATTTTAAAACATTTACTCATATTGAAAGCTCGACTGTACTAAAATTAAAACCAAATAAATATTAAAGCTTCCCTTTTAGCTTTTTGGTTTAAATTTAAGTACAAAAGAAATATTACAGCGTTTTTTACATTTTTTTTTTATAATTTGAAAACAATTCTGTATTACTTTTTCTTCTTAAATTTAAATGGTTGCTTCGGCTTAGATATTTGTTTATTACTTTATTTACGCATAGCGCAATAGCTTAGTCGTTGGACTGAAGAACTTACAAACTGAATGTCGTAGGTTCAAATCTCGCGGTGATTGTTATTTTTTATTTTTTATTTTTTTTTTAGTATTTTTAAGCAAACCTGTACTAAATTTTAAATCAAAGCTGTATTAAAACCATACATACTTTAGCATTTTGCAAATACTAGACTTGAAACCAAAGCTGGTGAGGACTTAGTTATCTTATATGAATTACAGAAAAGTTTTGATTTTAGTACAAGATTTTTATTCGTGTTTTATATTTACCTTCACGCTATTTCATCCGATAGCTTGAAATAATTTTTTAGACTGCTTCTTACAATTAGTTCTAACTAGAATTTTTAAAGTTATAACTGTTTTACCTTTTATATCTCTTCAATAACGGTTACACTTTGCACAGACTTAACTACATTTTTTAAGACGTTTTTATATGTACTCAGTTTGTTTGTACACATTTGTGTATATGATTTTTTGAGCTGTTTTTTTTTTTTTGTGGGACATGGATATATTTTACTGTCTGACCAGAATCTTGTCGTTGTCGTGTCGGTGAGAGAGAATCGCTAAGAGTTGGCCCAGAATTGTAGCGTTGGCTTTGTGGTTTTGCTTTTATTCAATCTGCCATTGTTGATTTTCTTGAACTTGCTTCAGTATTCTCATCGTACTCCGATTGAACTAATAATTACTCCACTTCCATTTATTTCACTACTTTTTGCAATACTCTTCATATAAATTTACTGGATTTTCAACTGAAGGCTACTCCTATCATTATTAGAGCAAATAGGAACACTGTTTACTCGCTACATTGGTTGACAGATTCTTAAAATTTTGTTAAAATATGGCAATATTTTTAGAGAGAAGCTGAGAGAGCTATCAAATAAACGACAAAGTCAAAATAGAAATAGAAACATTTCTATCTTGGCGTTTTCGTTGTCGTATTCTGCCGCAATTTTCTCCCATAACTGTCTGACCAGAATCATGTCGTTGTCGTGTCGGTGAGAGAGAATCGCTAAGAGTTGGCCCAGAATTGTAGCGTTGGCTTTGTCGTTTTGCTTTTATTCAATCTGCCATTGTTGATTTTCTTGAATTTGCTTCAGTGTTCTCATCGTACTCCGATTGAACTAATAATTACTCCACTTCCATTTAATACATTACTTTTTGCAATACTCTTCATATAAATTTACTGCATTTTCAACTGAAGGCTACTCCTATCATTATAAGAGCAAGCAGGAACACTGTTTACTCGCTACATTGGTTGACATATTCTTCAAATTTTGTTAAAATATGGCAACATTTTTAGAGAGAAGCTGAGAGAGCTATCAAATAAACGACAAAGTCAAAATAGAAATAGAAACATTTCTATCTTGGCGTTTTCGTTGTCGTATTCTGCCGCAATTTTCTCCCATAAGGTTTGCATTGTCTCTGCCAGCGCTCTGCCTGCCGACACGACAACGACATGATTCTGGTCAGACAGTAAGGTTTACATTGTCTCTGTCAGCGTTCTGCCTGCCGACACGACAACGACATGATTCTGGTCAGACAGTTATTATTTCTGAAATAGTTCTGTTTCATAAGACCACATTTTCAATGAAATACGGATTTTCCTTCTCCCACAAATATGGATTTCAATGTACGTTCATGGAATTAATTTCGGCTGATCTAAGTTATGTCAGAAAATTAAAACAAAATCTGAATTTTGATATATTTTCATAGTACAATATGTGTGCATAAATATGCATAAAGAACACTCTAAAGAACTAAAATTCCAATTGAAACGAGTCTAACATGAAACACATTTTTATACAAGCGCCATACAAAGTGACGTACGCAATTGTGTACGCGCCAACTGAAAGGGTTAACAAAATCATTCAGTCTCGAGTTGAAATGTGTTTTACCTATATGGAAAACAAATTCGATGTTTTGCAAATTAAAACAAAACTTTAGCTCTCTCCAGGCGCGTACCCAAAAAAAATTTTAGGGATTTTAAATTTTTTTTTTTTTTTTTTTGGTTAGACTTATTCCAACTTTTTTTTATATATAATTTATAATAACTCGTAAGCCCGTGTGGCGTTAAAACACCAGAAAGCAAACACACCTAGATTTTATTTTAAGCTACTGAATAGATTTTCAACTGATTAAAATTGAAATGAAATTAATGTTGGCCTTTTTGCAATATACGCGCAACGACGATATAATGTTAGCATATTTAATTTCGTACTTAAATTTATTTTAAATACACAGGAGTAAGAATATTTCTTGATTTCCAGTTGAAAAATGCTTGAACAAAAATGTTTCATTGCCAGTATCCAATTTCTTATTAAATTTTTGTGTACATTTTTAAAAATGAAAAAATTTTCCGACCAACAGCTTAGAAATCTTTTTTCAACTGTCAGAAATCATTCCAGTATCACTTTAATATTGAATATATCAATTCATAGTTTTAGCTGTGAAATTATAAAAGATTATTCGTCAGTATAACAGTTTCATAGCTATTAGCCGATAGGTGGCGCTAAATACCTCACATTTTTTTAGGCATATGCTGCAATTAAGAAGAGAAAAAGCAACATAACAACAACAATTATATACAAACTTTAACTCGCTATAACTTAAAAACATAAATTTTTAAGAAATAAAAAGTCCAGTTTGCACATCTACAGGTCTAAACCTAACAAACCATACTAAATTTATTAAGATTGGACTTGTACTTAAAAAGCCTAACGCCGGACAAAATTTTCGTTTGCGTAATATATATAAGTTAGTATACAGTGATGTGCAAAGAAATAGGGACACCTGTATTTTTATGTTCAAAGCTGCATGAATTATATACAAGGTGCCCCAGATATAGCATTAACTACCTCGGGTAGTGATTCTGCTTGATTAGGCGAGTGAGGAAATGCAAGGATGATGGTGACCCCTCCCCCCTTTCGGAGCTAGAGAGGAAAAACTTAAAAATAGGTGTATAACAATTATTTTTTTTTATATGGCCTTTATAGTTTTAAAGGCCATATCCATCGAACAGTTTTGGATGTTTTTTTTTCAATTTCATTTTTAGCGACCTCTATAAAAAGCCAAAAAATTGCTAAAAAAAAATTTATTTAAATAGTTTTTATGTACAATAACCCGTATAAATTTCAAAAAAATATAACAACTCCTTGTACCTCAAAAAAATGTTTAAAAACAAGCTGCTGTTTTTCTCTTTTTACACGTATATTATACCGTAAGAACGATATTTTAAAATTATGTTTTAAAATATTTGTTTTCTTAAGTAATACTTTAGTTTTAGTTTTAAAAATTTTTTTAAACAAATGTTTAAAACATTGTTTTGAAAAAACTTTTGGTTTTAATTGAACTGTACAAACATTTTAGAAATGAAATTTTTTCAAGCTCTATTTCAAAAACAAATTATAGTCTTTTCACAATAAATGTTTTAAATTGAGTCTTTTTATTTTTTTCCATGTTGTGCTGAGTGTTTCTCTCGGAGCTTGTTGAAATTTTTTCATTTCGGGGGGTTGTAACCTCCAAAATCCCCCTGCGTACGCGCCTGGCTCCGTCAGAGAAATTCATTCGAATTTGGACCATACAATTGGACCACCAATTGGTCCATACTTGTATTTCGCAAGCAAAACATATTTAATATAAATTGAAACTTCAATCAACCTTAGAGAATAAATGAAAACGGTGTTTTATCATGGTCGATAAAATTTTAAGCCTGAACAGTTGCAAAACTATGTTTTTGTTTTTATTTATGTCATTACACTTATTTGCTCCAAATTTCCCATTTGGATCCTTGAAAATTATTGAAGAAACCAATTCAGTTTAAGCAAAGTCTAAGGAGCTAGTCTCTTTTCCTTTAAAAATTGAAGCATCCCAGCAAAAAAAGTGCTTCCAAAAGAAGGTAAAGTGGAAGGGAAAGTCTTGAATTCTATCACTTCCACTTTCATACCCAGAAGGCACTCTAACTATTAACATATGCATGTCTAATGCTACCAACTCATGATATTAAAAAATAAGTATATTTGCCACTTAGAACACTGAAAAATAAGTATTTGTAAGCATAATTTTTAAAAATAAGTAAATATAAGAACCAATAGAACCCACAATATTTCTTCTCGAAAAGTTTTGTGTAGGCAACCTAACTAAAACCAAATTCTTCAGATAAAAAAAAATTAATTTTATATGTTTGCAGTTCATATACCCAGTGAACCAAAACTATCTTTTTTTTTAATTCATTTGTGAATTTTTTCGGGTAGAAAAATTTATTTTCGACACTCATAAATGAACCTTTTTGGACTCATTCGTCGGACTAAAATGCCTCTCAAAAGCATACCTTTTTTTCAGAAGTGAGTTAATAAAAGAATAATCAACTGTCTATTTTTTTGTTCGGAAACGAGTTGAAAAAAACTATTGAAAAGTTATTTTTCGGCACTCATACATTAACAATTTTTAACTTTAACTCATTGCCGGATGAATTGCCTCTCAAAAACGAACCTTTTTTCGAAAAAGAAGTAAAAAACTAACTATAGAAATGCACTTTTTAATAATAAACATTTTGTTATGGAATAAATTTTCACGAATTTAATCTTCTCTAGCAAGAACATTGATCATACAAATAAAAAACAAAAATTTACAAAAAAAAAAAAGTTCTTTCCGAAAACATATGGTTCGGTGGGTATATTTCATGTATAGAAAATAGTTTGAAAACAAACAAAAGCATAACAAAAAGTTAAAAGTAATACGTACTTTCAAAGTAGTGAAATAAAAATAAAATAAAAAAATCAGATTCAAATGAATTAGGCTGGTTCGATTTGCAAGCCTATGTTTCCTGGGCGATTTTGGATCGGGCATGAAAAGTTATTAAAAAAAGGGGGGCAATAGAGGTGCACTTTACCCTATCACATCTTCAGTTTTGTGAATTTTTTCTTTAGGAATTTTTTTTACAAAAATTTTTGTATATAAACGTGCACAGCTAGAACAAAACTTATGCCAAAATCAACTTAAAACCGGTCTCACATTTTATATCCCCCTAGGTGGCGCTGTGTTCGATTTTTATCGGCTTATAAATACAATTTTTTTATTAATACAATTTTTTTAAATCCATTTAGAAACTTATAAAAATCGACCACAGCGCCACCTAGGGGATCTAAAAAAAGAGACAAAGTTCGGAGGACCACACAAACACATGTGAATATAAGGTGGATAGCTTTTGTGGTTCAGACGTGATGGTCAAAAACCTTAAAGTTTGTGAATTTTTTTCTTTAGGAATTTTTTACGATCAATTTTTGTCTAAAAACGTATAAATGTGAGACGGGTTTAGGTTGAATCAGGTACGAGGATTTCATATCTGGCATCATTATTGTTCTATCTGTGCACGTTTATATACAAACATTTTTGGAAAAAAATTCCTAAAGAAAAAATTCACAAAATTGAAGATGTGCTAGGGTAAATTGCACCCCTATGGCCCCTATCGCCAAGGCAACATCAATTTTTTTACCTCCAAACAAATCGACCCAGCCTAAAATGTATACAGAGATCAAAGCAAAGTTATCATTATTCGCCCTCACTGGCATTGAATTGACGTGCTACATTAACTGGTTTGTTTTATTTTTGCTTGGAATCGTATTTGTCTTGGCTTGAAATGTTGTTTAATATGTCAAGTCTTGTCTTTAAAAATTTGCAAAATTCGATACAGCTGTATTCAATAATATTTTCAACAAATAAAATTGACTCCAGTGTCAGTATTTTTAACGCTGTTGACTCCAATTTCCAAACTTTTTATGCTTTTGCAAGCAAAACTTCAACCAGAGCTGAAAGTAAGCATGAATAAGTATAAATCTTAAAAGTAAGCATACTTATAAGCATGCAATTTTAGTAAGTATATGAAGCTGAAAGTAAGTATGATACTTACAAAGTAAGTATAGTTGGTAACATTATGCATGTCATTAGGAGGAATGCTTTCCTTAGTCTTCTCTAGAAGTGCTTCCAGAATTTTTTCAATGGAAGATTTCTTTGAGCTCTTAAATGAAAGGATTCTAGTAGGTGTTTTTGAGGAGAACTTTAAGAAAGCATTCCAAGGAATGAAATGGTTTTTGTGGTTAGGGGGGCTTGAAAAATTCCACGGAAAATATCCTTTTTACCAATTTTCTCGCGATTTTAGTGTTGGATATGAGAAGTTTTTGGGTTTTGTTGGGGGCTTAAAAAAAAATCCACTTAAAATATCTCTCTTCCCGATTTTCACGGCATGTTGGTGTTTGAAGTAGGAAGTGGTTGCGTTTTATTGGAGGTTTGAAAAATCCCATTGAAAATAAAAAAAAACCTCAAGAAATAATTGAATTTAAATACTATTTGTATGCCTTTGAGAAGTGGTTTATGAGAATTCTTCTTGAAAGCACTTCTTGATAAGGCTTAGAAGAAGCACAATTGGATCTATAGAATGTCTTCTGGAAGCAGTGTCCCAAAGAATGCATGTCATGTATGTAACAAAAATTTTGCTGGGATTTTGCACAAATTCCTTTCAAACATGCAGCCGTAAAAGTTCTCAAAAGTCAGTTGCATTTAAGGTAAAATGGTTTAAGCTAATATTTTTCACGAAAATCTCTGTTTTCTTAATAAAATATTAACAGTAATTTATTTGTAAGTTGGGCCCAGTGGCGGCCGTAGCCTACTGGGTAAAGTGCGTGGCCCCTAAGCTAAGGAACCGCGGTGGCCCGGGTTCGATCCCCAGCTCAGACAGAATGTATTATCAATTGTAATTAATATTTCGGTGCGACTGCAACCTCTCTGCAAACAATGGCAAACCTCAGAGAGTACAAACTGCCATGTGAAGCCTCTTGCGAACATAAGCCGTTCGGAGTTAGCATAAAACTCGTTGGTCCAGTTTTCGATCAATTGTGTTTAAACAAATAATAACAAGCACAACACACAATTGATCAACAGAATCTCGATCAAAGTCCTTTCTAGGGCTGAAACGACCAATTTATTTTTATATTTTGTAGTCTTTTTAAAACTAGCTACATTTGGGGGCAAAACGGTTTTCGTACGTTTAAAGGGGGAAAAAAGATAAATATTTTAAGTTTTAATTAGGCTATTGCAAACTTTTTGCAAACCTTAAAAGTTTACAAAAATCATAAAAACTTGAAGCAAAATGGAAAAATAAGCTAAAATGTTGCAGATAAAATTTGTCTTCAAAGTTAACAAACACAATGAAAATAAGGGTACCAAACGGTTTTAGATAATATTATTGAAGAAAATCTAATTTTTGCAAATTTTGTTAAAATCGAGAGACCTGAAAGTAAGCATTTATTTACCTCACGGTTTTCTTCATATCGTACATTGAAACCGGCAACGGCATCATGGCTCCATCCACGCTGCTCGGCATGATCAGGCGACGATCGGCAAGCCTAAACTTACCACTTACATTCAATACAGTAAAATAATACTTGTTGCCCACCAAACGGCCCTCTGGGAAAATGCGACCACAACTCCACAACTCCTCGTTTGTGCACGCAATAACAGCGCAAATACTCAAGTCGCTGGGATCTATGCGCTGGAAGGTGGTTCCGGATCCATTAAAAGATGCCAAGCGATAGCGATACGCTGCATGCGCTGCTGAATTGCTGATCAGCGAGCGACGCACGTCAAACTTGCAGCAAAAGCTGCCGTGACACACAGTTTCCGAAGCAGCAGTAAAGTCTTCTGCCAGTAGTTTAGTGGAAAAGATGTCCACGTTGTAGTCACGCAGCAAAGCCAACTTGGTGAATCGTCGCGTCTCCAGTTGCGGCACAAAGACGGGTTGTACAACGGGTGGCATTTGGTAACTCGTTAGCTGGTTATGCTTGGGTACGCGAGCTTTAAGCAAACGTGTTGTTGGCTCTTCGTGAATAACAGCTGCAAGGCGTCCGAGTTTACCGGCATAAATGCCGGAGCCAGTATTCCGACCCGAAGGTTTACTAGCATCAGCGGCGAGAAGATTAACATTGTTGGCATAGGCCCAGCCCTCCTGCAGTTGCACAGCTGTAAAGGTGAGCACATTACAAATCAAGCTAAAAGTTGCAAGCAATGGTTTTTGAGACTATAGGCCCAACCAAAATAGACGTTTTGCTCCGTAACGAGTAAAAACGTAAGTGTTCGGTTAAATGCATATTAATGTTGTTACCCAAAATGAGCAAACGTAACTGAACGAAACTAAACGACACAGTTTGACATGACGTATTATTCCGTAAGTACCGAACTGCTAGCGTAGCAACTCATCAACAACAGCTGTGCAGAGTGCGTTTTTATTTTATTTTCCTCAATTTGTTTCAATTTCGCCATTTTTTCACTCATTTTTCACAAATCTTTATTAAAAATTACAAAATGCACAATATAAATAAATAAATAATACTCGATTGCCTACTGATCAGCTGTTTCAGACGAGTTGAGCAAATCGTTTCATTTTGGGTTAAATCCGTAACGAGTGCAGACGTTCGTCAAAATGCTATCGTCTCGTTTCGTCTATTTTGGTTGGGCCTTATGTCGCAAGTCATGCCTGAACGAACTCTTACACGTCTTCCCATTACAGAACATTTTTTATAGGGATAAGTCAAAGGATATATCTAGATATGTTATATGACCACAAAAATCGTTAGAGCTCTCAAAATCGCGAATGTTTTTAAGAACACCAACAAAAAAAAGATTTATGTGTAAACTTTTATGTAAATCTCTCAACCCGAATTTCATAATCTACACGATTACTGAAAGACCACTAATTATCCTTTACAATGGCATACAATTATGGTGAGCTTGAAGCTTAAAATATCTCAAAAGTTTTTAGTAGTCGATATCTCATTAAACATGCTCAGAAAGGACTTATTTTCTAGATTAGCTTAAATAAGCGATCTTTGCAAGGTCAAAGTTTATGCATTATTGACACATTCAAATTTCTCGGTCTTCTAAACTGTATGAAGTTTTGTCGTGAGACCTACAAAAATTTGTTGCAGATTTCTTGGCTCTGATGAAATGAGATTACATTTTTGCACCTTAATTTATGCAAAGAAGGGCAAATATCCGTACAAAAAAGTACAAAAGTCAATATTACTTAAAAACGGTTGGTTATGTCAATTCCATGATTCCACAAACAAATCTTTCATCAGGTTATAATAATCTATTTTTAACATTATATTCCAGAAAAAAACGTATTTTCCGCTATTAGTCCCTAGCAAAGCATTCTCCTAATATATATAGGGTATTCACAAGGTGTGCTATCATGTCATATTGTCCTACAATTTTACAACTACAATTTACAAGATAAATAAATGCAAATAAGAAACAGCTGTTTGATTAAGACACTTCAATAAATATATAGGGTATTCACAAGGTATGCTATCATGTCATAATGTCATATTGTCCTAAGATTTTGCACTAGTTTAAACATTTTATTGTTGCCTTCCATATAAAAAAAGGCACTAATATATTATAACTCCGAAAGCTATGTTTATTGAAGTGTCGTAATCAAGCAGCTGTTTCTTATTTGCATTTTGTATTTATCTTGTAAATTTCAGTTGTAAAATTTTAGGGCAATATGACAATATGACATGATATCACACCTTGTGCATACCTTAATATTTTTTAGAGTTGTAATATATTAGTACTTTTTTATATGGAAGGCAACAATAAAATGTTTAAACTAGTGTAAAATTTTAGAACAATATGACATTATGACATGATAACACACCTTATGAATACACTAATAGTAATATAACTCAGTTTCTGTTTGTTTGTTTGTTTGCTTGTTTGTTTGACCTTTATACAAATATAAACGCCCAAACTTGTTTTTGCCACGCCCTCTTCGAAATTTTTCATTAAACGGTAATTTTGTTATTATAATACTTTTTACCATCGGAGTTTTTTGTGTATTTAATTTTATACAAGTTTTGTTATTTTTACATCAAAAAGACTTTCATATCTTTAAAATTGTCGAAATTTTTAGTACAACGACTTTTTCATAAAGCATAGTTAATGAGAAAAAACGACATGAAAATAATAGTTTGGAATTTCGATGCAAATATCTCCACTGTTCGTAAATATTTTTCATTCAAATTTTTTTGTTCAAAAGTTCAATAAAAGCACTTCACAAAAATAGTTTGAACTGTACCGTTAGGTCAGTGCATTAATGTTTTATGACTTTTTCAAGAAATGTCCAAAATATTGACTTTTTACTCATAAAATGACTCAAAAATTGTTTTTGTTGTAAAACTAAAATCAAGTAAAAAATGCACATCTGACTACCTTTCATATGACATAGCATTTATTTGCAAAAATTCTTCCAGCTCAACGCAAAAATTATTTAACTGTTTTTGTCATCAAAACAACAAGGATTTGATTTTTTTCGCGAAATTTATTTTTTTCCGAAATGTCGTTTTTATATTTTTTTTTTTACAAAAAGGTCGTCTCAAAAATAATTGATGTCAAAAAATTTCCTCAATATTTCTTTCCAATCAAAAACGAACGTCCTGCAGTACTCTCAAATCGAAAAAAGACGAAATAAATCAAAAAACAGATAGTAGACAGTTAAAATGGCAAACTCTAAGCAAATTAGATCAAAAGTTTAAAAAATATTAAAAGCAAAATATAAAAAAACATATAAAAAAACTAAAAACAAGGAAAAAATAAAAAAGTAAAAAAAAAATAAAAAAATATTAAAAGCAAAACATCAAAAAAAACAGAAATCGAAATATAAAAACAAATATTAAAGGCAAAAAATGAAAAAAAAAATAAAAAACAAAATTAAAAAAATATTTAAATCAAAAAATAAAAAATATCAAAACAATACAATATTAAAAGCAAAAAATAAAAAAATAAATATAAAAACAAAAAAATAAAAAAATATAACAAACAAAAAAGCAGAAAAAATTTTAAATAAAAATATTTCTTTCCAATCAAAAGTTATGACTAAAAATCTATTTTTTCATACCATTGACTATATATTAATAAGGGATTTCATGCAAAGTGGCAGGCTTCTAATTTGGGCAATTAGTTATTTTTATCAGACAGGTTGTATGAACAGCCCTTAAAGTCGATTGTGCATTTGCAGCATATAAGTCAGCTGTGCGATCTGCCAGCGGTGCGTTCCATTTAAACGGGGACGCTTTGCGGATTGTTTGCTTGTTTTCTGAAATTTTTAGAATTAAATCTTTATTAGTTTTGCTCAAATTATAACTTTTCCTTCAAAAAAGAAAACAGCTGATTGATCATATAAGTTTGCCACCTCGTTTGCTCACCTAAATCGAAGAGCAAATTTATCTGGTTTGTGCAAAAGCTTTTTCATACGAATTTTGACAGTTCATTTATAAGGCTGATAAACTTATGAGGTTTATACCATTTATAAGGGTATTGCCCATTTGCATGAAAACCCTTAATAAAAGTGATTTTTGTATTAAAATTTTCTATCCTCTGAGCTACTCTCCCCATTTTTGACAAATTTTTCTCTAAGGATGCAGTTGTGGTTTTGGAGTAATTTTACAAACATTTTGGTTTATACAAATGTATGCCTAATTTAGTATGTCTACTTATATTTCTGACGAATGATGTCTGCCACATGTTTCTTCAAATTTAACCTCACGCGTTTGGCTGACTTGACCCCTTATACATTGGTCAAGACTTGAAAGCAAGTTTTTTTTAGTACAAAAACTTGCCAGTACAGATCAATTTTAATCTCTCCCCTTCATCTCCAAAACTCACGTAAACTCACCACGATTTGTCCTACGAACTCACATTCTTGCTTTCAAGTCTTGCCCAATGTACAAGGGGTCCTTGATATATATTTTAGTACAATCATTTTTAGCACAAGGAATTTTTCATAAAACATCGACAGCTAGGAATAAGAATAAACTTATATAAAAATCAAAGTTATTACTTTCGATAAAAAAAATATCTCCACTGTTTTTAAATCCATTCCAAATTTTTTTTTTTCAAAATTTCAATATATTTTTAATAAAAATTTTTATTCAGATATTAAAATGTTCATATTTCAAGAAGCCATTGAGTCCCACCATAATTTTTATATCGTTGAAAAGGTAATTTGGCTAGCTTTAAGATTAAATAAATATTTAAATTATTTTGAATTTTTAAAATAGGTTTTTCGTACCCCTTCTTTGAATTCAATTAGCTCACCGTAAGGGATGGAACCCCCAACCACCAAAATTTTCCAAAACTATTTTTGGATTAAAGTCCGTTCAATTACCTTTCTAACGGTAGCTCAAACTAAAAATTCAACATGTTTTTCATTATTCCAGAATTTAAAAAACATTTAATCGAGAAGTGAATATGAAAATGTTTATATAAATGACTCTCGAGAGTAATACCGAGTATATCAGCTAGTATTGTAAATAATAAAAATTCAAATAACTCAGCAACAGAAGCTGTTCTAATCTCAAAACTTCAACAGGCATGGCTTTTATTATTATTTTGTATATATTTTAGAACATCATAAGCAAAAAACCATCATTAAAGTTTATTATTTCATTTCAATCATAATTTTTAATACTTGGAACTGTTTATTTTTTGAGTTTTTGGCTAGAAATGTTGACCAGAAAGATACACCACGTGGCACATTGGGCTAGGAATTTCAATAAGTGGCCAAAAATCAAATATCTTATGTATAAAAATGATTTTAACGATTGATAACGGTACACATTAAGGTACCCTGAGATGAAATATTATTAGTATTAGATTTAAAATTACAATTTGGGACAGAGTTAAAGGAAAAAATTGCATTTCTTTTTTATTTACACCAAAAATTTGTAATCATCGACAATTTAACTATGTCTTAAAGTACTTTAAAATTTTTAGCACTTTATTAAAGATATTGAATACAGTATTGACAAAAAATATGCAAACATATTTTCTTTTATTTTTAATCCATTTTTCATCATACAAAATACACAAACATGGGGTTTAAGAAAAAATGTCACGCCTAAAGAAGATTCTCCGAGATTCCGCTGGTAATTGAAATAATTTACATGCTATAACTTTCTTTGAGATATTTACTTGAAGAGGGATATGCAAAACTTTTGCACGTTTTTAATAACTTTCGAGAAATTTCTAAAAAACGAACGTCCTGCACTGCATCAAATCCAAAAAGACGAACTAAAACAAAAAACTAAAAGTTTAAAAAATGTTAAAAGCAAAAAATAAAAAAACATTAAAAACAAAAACTAAAAACAAAGAAAAAATAAAAAAAATATAAAAACAAAAACATAAAAAAATATTAAAAGCAAAAAATCAAAAAAAAAACAAAATAAAAAATATTAAAAGCAAAAAATTAAAAAAAAACATAAAAAATATTAAAAGCAAAAAAAATATTAAAAACCAAAAATTAAAAACAAATATAAAAAATGGAAAAATATTTAAAGAAAAAAAAAATAAAAAACAAAAAATAAAAAATATTAAAATCAAAAATTAAAAAAAAAATATCAAAAACAAAAAAATATAAAAACAAAAAAGCAGAAAAGATTCAAAAGAAAAAAGGAAAAACCATGAAGCTCTCCCCGCAACCTTGATAACCCTGAAACTAATATTAATGTCATTTATGTAGTCTTATTGCGTGTTTTATGTTTCTCGATTTTATAAATATTTATCGTTCTAAAAGTGCTATTTTCTAAAGCCTCGTGTATTTATTTTTAATCACATCACACGTCAGATTCGGTAAAAGCGGCCCTTAGTCTCTCTCGTATGAACCATATAAAAAACAAAAACTAAAAACAAGGAAAAAATAAAAAAATATAAAAACAAAAAAATAAAACAAAATATTAAAAGCAAAAAATTAAAAAAAAATATAAAAAATATTCAAAGTAAAAAATAACAAAAATAAAAAATTATTAAAAGCAAAAAATTAAAAAATATTAAAATAAAAAATAAAAAAAAATTTTTAAAACCAAAAATTAAAAATAATATATCAAAATAAAAAATATTAAGAACAAAAAAGCCGAAAAAATTTCAAAAAAAAAAAAAAAATAAAAAGCATGGAGCTCTCCCCGCAACCTCCACGTGATCCTGAAACCAATATATATGTCATTTATCTAGGCTTATTGCGTGTTTTATTTTTCTTGATTTTATAAATATTTATCGTTCTAAAAGTGCTATTTTCAAAAGCCTTGTATATTTATTTTTAATTCACATATCACACGTCAGATTCGGTAAAATCGTCCCCTTATTCTCTCTCGTATAAAACATATAAAAAACAAAAACTAAAAACAAGGAAAAAATAAAAAAAATATAAAAACAAAAAAATAAAAAATATTAAAAGCTAAGATCAAAAAAACAAAACAAAATATAAAAAATATTAAAAGCAAAAAATTAAAAAAATAAAACAAAAAAATTAAAAAAAAAAACAAAAAAAATATTAAAAGCAATAAATGAAAAAATATATTAAAATGCAAAAATATTAAAAGAAAAAAAATTTAAAATCAAAAATTTTAAAAAATATATCAAAAATAAAAAAATATTAAAAACAAAAAGCAGAAAAAATTCAAAATAAAAAAAAGAAAAATCTCCATGTTTTTTCCGCAACCTCCTCGTGGTGACCCTGAAACCAATATATATGTCATTTATGTAGGCTAATTCCGTGTTTTATGTTTCTAGATCTTATAAATATTTATCGTTCTATAAGTGCTATTTTCTAAAGCCTTCTGTATTTATTTTTAATTCACACATCTTACGTCAGATTCGGTAAAAGCGTCTCCTTATTTTCTATAAAGGTTTTGTTTTCGTATAAAACATATAAAAAACAAAAACTAAAAACAAGGAAAAATATAAAAAAAATATTAAAAGCAAAAATAAAAAAAAATAAAACAAAATGTAAAAAAAAATATAAAAAGCAAAAAATGAAAAAAAAATATAAAATATATTAAAGGCAAAAAAAAACAAAAATAAAAAATATTAAAAGAAAAAAATGAAAAAAAATATGAAAAATAAAAAATATTAAAAGAAAAAAAATAAAAAACAAAAAATAAAAAAAATAAAATCAAAAATTAAAAAAATATCATAAACAAAAAAGCAGAAAAAAATCAAAATAAAAAATAACATGGAGCTCTCCCCGCAACCTCCAGTGGTGACCCTGAAACCAGTATATATGTCATTTATGTGGGCTACTTGCGTGTTTTATGTTTCTCGATTTTATAAATATTTATCGTTCTAAAAGTGCTATTTTCTAAAGCCTTGTATATTTGTTTTTAATTCACACATCACATGTCATATTCGGTAAAAGCGTCCCCTTATTCTCTCTCATATAAAACAAATAAAAAACAAAAACTAAAAACAAGGAAAAAATAAAAAAAAATATAAAAACAAAAAAATAAAAAATATTTAAAGCTAAGATCAAAAAAAAATAAAACAAAATATAAAAAATATTAAAAACAAAAAATTAAAAAAATAAAACAAAAAAATTAAAAGCAAAAAATAACCAAAAAAATATTAAAAGCAATAAATGAAAAAAATATATAAAAATTCCAAAATATTAAAAGAAAAAAAAATAAAAAATATTAAAATCAAAAATTTTAAAAAAATATATCAAAAACAAAAAAAATATTAAAAACAAAAAAGCAGAAGAAATCCAAAATAAAAAAGAAAAGGCTACATGTTTCTCCCCGCAACCTCCACGTGGTGACCCTGAAACCAATATATGTATATATGTCATTTATGTAGGCTATATATAATATTTATCGTTCTAAAAGTGCTATTTTCTGAAGCCTTGTATATTTATTTGTATTTCACACATCAGACGTCAGATTCGGTAAAAGCGTCCCCTTATTCTCTCTCGTATCCCGCCACTTTTTTAATACCACAGAATCAATAATAACGAAACTACTGTTTTTATTTAATAGTGCCAAGTCCTTTGTTGAATACCGCTCACTTTTTCTAACATGCTCGGAAACGATCCTACCCAATCCCATAGGCAATAAGCTGCTCCCAATATTAGACGAAATATAGTATTTTATTGACAGTGACATGCCCCTTTATTTAATCCTACCCACTTTTACCATCATGCTCGAAGAAGATCCCATCTACTACTGTACCGAATTTCAATAAACTAATGCCAGTATTAGACAAGATACAGTATTTTATTGATTATGGCACGCCCATTTGTTGAATCCCACCCAATTTTTCCATCTCGCTTGGAAAATATGCTTTATTCTAAGTATCTTGCACCAAGTTTTATTAAATTCTGTCTATTCAACGCCAAGATATGATTTTTGGCCACTTTTTCAAATTTCTGGCCCAATTTGCCAGAGAAGGTACATGCATTTCAGAGAGACAGACTGCAAAAACTGTTAAAATGAAATTGACAGCTCATATAAAATCAGAAAACGATTAGAAAGCGAAAATTGACCGCATTTAGAGGAGTCAAGTGTTGTGAACTGTTGTGGTAGCGATACCTTAGTGAGCAATGTTTTTTCTAAAAAAGTTAAAAATTATTTAATTTCATAACTATAATTGTTTAATTATGTCAATAATTTAATTGCAAAGGTTTCTCAAGAAATTTTAATACAACAGTCAGTTACCAACTGTTGACTCCGCTGAATGCGACCATTGATTTCCTTTTGTTCTCATTCGCAAAAAGCTGACTTCGACAACTTTGGATATGAGAAAGAGAACGCAGTCCGAAATGCATCTACCTTCTCTAGTTTTGCCAAGGGCTCTGATAATATTCTTTATTTACCGTCTGGCAAGAACTTTGACAATCCTTTTAAGCGAACTTTTAAAATTGTCAATTTTCGTTACTTTCTTGACAGAATGTATAATGTAAAGTTGTAGATAAATCGCTAAAAAGTTTGTTTAAGGAAGATTTGAAATTATATTAAAATTTGGAAATTTTTTCTTATGCTATTTTTTAAAGGCAAATTTTTGGGCTATCATTCATCATGTGGTCTATGAACCTCGGATGAGTTTTGACAGAGTTACATAATAGTTTACACATGAAACTGCATGTTGTTTTTTGGTTTCTCGACCACAATTCAAAATTTCAAAGGTATGTTTAAAAATTTATATATGCGAATATATTGAATTTTACCCTGCCTACCATCTCTATTGTGTTTTATTCAAAGATTTTTTTTTTTTTTTTTTTTGTAAAATCATGTAAGATAAAAAAAAACACATAAATTGGTTTTTACATATGACATATCCAGATTTTTCCTTTTACCTATTCCACTAAAAAAATGTACTGTATTCGAAAGTGGCATTAATGGTTCATTCAGCGACGTGAAGGCAAAGTGTTTTATTTCCTGTACTTGTTTTAGTAACTGAAAATGTAGCAACACTTTGCGACAAGATAAGTGGTACTTCTACAAAAGAGTTCTTCTAAGGCTTTGTGTGTTTTAATTTTATCTTTAAAATCACTTTCAACATAAAAAAACTTACCCGTCAGGAATGGCAACTCCGAGAACCAATACGTCGGATACACAACATCAGTGACGTTGAGCTCATTGATTAGCACCATTGCCGGATCATAGAACAACATGTCGAAACAGATAAAATGTCCGAAGGTCACACCAAAATCTGTCTTAAATACTGCATGTTGCGGCTTAGGCATTACATTTGTGTTATACCATTCACCACGATACAGATGCGTCTTACGATAGCGCGAAATAACGACACCCTGACGATCAAGCACCACATTGGTATTATATGTCTTAAGACCACTTTTATTACACTCCGCCTCAACGCCTGGTACACAGGGTGCCTTTTCAACCATATTCAACACGATGTAGAGTTGACGACTACGTGCCGAACAAGATAACTCGACTAGAAAATGTTCATAGTCAGGCGTATCGCAGGGTGCAATATGTTGCGCTGGATCTGGTATAAAAGTCTTAAGCTCCATATCATTTAGTACATATTCGGGAAATACTAAAATATCCAAATCCTTGGTCTCCTCTGACTCGATGATTTTCCTCATATTATACATGTTTCTTCTTGCCGAATTCTCCTCATGTTGAATGGGTATAAATTCAACGATGCCCGCATGATAGGTGGGATCGGTTGGCAGCGATGACTGTGAAGTTTATTGCATAGCTTAGTAAAGAGGTCCTGTTTTTAAGAGCAACCAATATACATACCTGCCAAGTTAAGTGTGGAGCTGCTAGTAGAAGCAGCGTTACAGCTGCCAAAATTGCTGCCATGTCTATTGCTTGTCTATAAAATACTATTTGAAGTAGGTCGACAGCAATCTTAGACTACCTCAAACTTATCACACCATTTTTGATGATCTATCACGACATTTACATTTTTATCTGCTTAATTATGAAAGTATTTGCTTGACTTTAAAATGTGTCTACAAAATGTATGGATTGTAACGATTTTACTGTTTCGTAAACAGTAATATCTATAATGACTTTTTTTTAAATTTATAGCGTAAAAAGATTAAGATATTTTTTTAAGCAATTTATTACAAAATTCAGAATACGAGTATATAATAGTTTATGGTTCAAAATTTTTAATATACGTCACACAGTGCGTTGATCCCATACAAAAGTTGGAAAAAACAAAAGGAGTGCTTCTATGATAATGCCATTTTGTATGCTTGGTAAGTCTAAGCTAATTAAGAAAAATTTCAAAAATAGTCGAAATCGGTTAGATTCTAGGGGTACTCCATTGGACCCATATTAATTTTTTACTTTATTTTGTATGGGAGATGCATACAAAGGTTGACCGATCTTAACAAAAACTCGTCAGAAGGGTAATCAAATAGATATGTATATATGTCTATTAAGGCGGGTCGGTTTAAAAATCGCCCATTGCTCAGTGAAAATCGTATTTTAGGGATCAAAATAAGAAACTTCGCCCGAGGAACTATACCTCCAAAACGAATTCTAATGCCCCAACTTTTCCGTAGGTCAAATTTAGAAAAATCCCTCTTTGACCCATTTAGAGTGCCCCAATCGAGTCCAAATGTATGACCCACCCCTTCTAACTTTGGAGGGCCCATCCACCCATGCCAGTGGCACACTCCCTGAAACCCCCTTGGGGGTTCCCCATACAAACATTTAAAAAAATCACAATTTTTGGCACTTTACATGAAAAAAACAGCGAAATGGGGTCGCCACTGGCATGTGTGGATCGGCCCTCCAAAGTTAGTGGAGTTATTGGCACTAAAAGTAAAAGCTTTGATTTTCATATAATTTTTTTCTCATTCTTAGTTATCAATGTTGTATGAAAAATACGTTGTACTAAAAATGATTGTACTAAAGTATATTTGGCATTTCCACCAAAAGGTCTACCGCGACTGAAAAATAAAATGTTTCTGAAAACTTTAAATTTATATTGTGAGAGTACTGAGAGCTGATCTCAATTTGAATTTTGAAAAAATGGCAACAAAAGCAAAAAAATTTTGACAAAAGTTGAAAAATTTTAACAAAAGTAGGAATTTTATAAGTATAATAAATACTCGTATAATACAAAGTTTAATTCAATTTTTTCAGTTTTCTATTTTTACGGACCTGAATTACACTTTGTATAATTTTTAAGTTCAATTAAATAAATAAAACTTACAAAAATGTTTACTTCTTTGAAGGGAAAAATCTGTATCGTAACGTCTGTATCGTAACGTATTATGTTATAGCTTGTATAAAAATAATTAAAAAAGAATTTTCAAAGAAATAATAATGAATATATAGCAACATCATTCCAGAAAACATTAAAATATTTTTTATAAAAAACTCGTGCACACTTCCCAGATATTTTGATTATATTAATGCAGAGAAAAACCACTTCCATTTTTTGTATCGTAACGCGTTCTCTTTTGATTGCTTATATCTTTGGGCAATACTTTCGATCGCTTCCACCTTTTACACTAAATATAGTACTACTAGAATGCTATTCAAAAATTAAAACAGCACGAAAAAAGTTTAAATATTTCTTTGCTTTTTTCATTTTTAACAACAAACGTTACGCGTACGAACGTTACGTGCGTGACTATGGAAATGCCCATATTAGCTGCGTTTTTTTTCATGGGAGATCAGGATCATATCATCGCATTTTCAAGCAAAGCAAAAACAACAAATGATCCAGCACGTGAGCTGGACATTTAAATTGATCCAATTCTATGTTTTTAAGTGTTGAAAGCGCAACTGTAAAAGTAGACAACACTTAGCCGTTATTGACGGTTAGATGACGCTGCGACTGAAAAAACTGGCAGCACTGCATTATTTGACATTTTAAAAGTCTGGTAGCAATAGCATTTTCGCAAAAAAATTCACAAAACTTATCTGCTAGCTACATAAGAACATCAGATATTCTTCTGTAAGCAGAAAATAGCGTCACCTGTCTGTAATCCCAAACGTGTGGGGTCAAATTTAAAGAAACTTTTCGTAGACATCATTCGACTATTCACCGCAAGGTGTTTAGTTTGTACCCACAGTACTTACAAATGCGGCGCCATCTATCTGTGAATTTTAAGCACAGATCAAAACCAATGAAATAATTGTGCTAAACAGATGCGCATATGTTTTATTATATCGCCATATAGCTGAAACTGATTACATGAAAATATTAACTTTTACAGCATTCTTATTCACAGTCATCTTTTCGATGAAAAGGTGATATATTTACAACATTTAAAGTGCCATTGATAAAGAACTGAGTGACAACGGTGACACAATAGTGAGAAAAAATAGAGCCATCACAACAAAACAAATTTAACAGGAGTGGTGCGGGAGGTGGAGGGGCAAAAAAACTAAGTAGATTACTATAAAAAAGATTTTATATAAACTAAAATGTTCGTAATTACTCTGAACACACAACTGCATTCTTAGAGATAAATGGGGACGTTCAAATTATATAGAGAATTTTAAAACAAAACTCAGTTTTATTAATAGTCTGGTATGCAAAAATAGACTTTAAGCCATAACTTTTGATTGGAAAGAGATATTGGGGTAATTTTTTCACATAAATTGTTTTTGGGACTTAATTTTTTTGTAAAAAATATAAAAACATCATTTTGGAAAAAATATATTCCGCGAAAAAAATCAAAGCGTGCACCCTCGTTGTTTTGATGACAAAAACAGTAAAATAATTTTTACTGTTGGAAGAATTTTTGCAAATAAATGTTATGTCATATGAAAGGAAGCCAGATGCGAAATTTTTAATTGATTTAATTTTTACAACAGAAACAATTTTTGAGTCATTTTTTGAGTAAAAAGTCAATATTTTGGACCTTTTTTGACATAATTATAAAACATAGTTACACTGACTTAACGGTACCGTTCAACATATTTTTGTGAAGTGATTTTATTGAACTTTTGAACAAAAAAGATCTGAATGAAATATATAATGGACATCGGAGATATTTGCATCGAAAGACCAAACTTTGATTTTCATGTCGTTTTTTTCTCATTCTTAGGTAACGATGTTTCATGAAAAAGTCGTTGTACTGAAAATTTCTACAATTTTGAATATATGTGAGCATTTTTGATGTCAAAATAACACAAGTGTTTTGAAATTAAATACACAAAAAACTCCGATACTAAAAAGTATTATAATAACAAAATTACCGTTAGTTGAAATTTTCGGAGGGGGCGTGGCAAAAACTAAGTATTTAACATTTTAAGTTGGAATGCACTTTATATGTATACCTAGTTTAAGCGAAATCCGTTGAGCCGTTTAGATTTGTATAAAGGCCAAACAAACAAACAAACAAACAAACAGAAAATTCGTTTTATTACTATATATATTTGTAGGACGAAGTAGGAAGTTATTTGCAGTTCATGGTTTACTAAAATCCTTACTAGTAGACTGAAAAAAAACTGCTCTTAATTTTATAGGATTTTTTCCCGTCTTGGGCACGGAGCAGCGTGCTTGTCTTTTATATATTAACCCGAATGACTCTGAGTAAATTTTTTTTAAATTTTCAGAATGACCTGTTAACGCAAATATAAAATGGTTTAAACTAAAATAAGCATATTTTAAGTGTTTGTGTTTGTGTTTGCGTTGCCATATGGCAAGGGCAGGATGTTTCGGGTTAAGATGAGAACCCAAAGCGAATTGAAAAAAACATGAACTTTTTTTTAAATATTTAAACTTTGAAGTGTCACAGCGTAGACAAAACTGAGTCTTTTCCCTAAATAGTTTGTTTTTGTCTTAAATATTCAACTACCTGGGGCCGAATTACAGCATCCGGGATCGAGCAAAATCGTCTAAATTTATCGGCACTTCTCTCGTCGGGCCGCTTGTAATTTTGTAATTCTGTAATTCGGCCCCTGTAGATTGACAATGAATCGATGAATGGATGAAAAACTTATTCAACAATCTTTTAACATCAGGATATAGCGAACTGCTGATCAATTTTTGCTTTCTTATTTGCAAACGACCAGTGATAGAACAATAAATAAACTATAATCTCTTTTTTTACTTAATTTTGTTAATGTTGTGTGGTGGAGATGCGTCTGTCTTAGCTTTGGGAGGCTTTTCCAAAGGTGAGAGCGTTTGTGCCTCTCCTCCCTTCTTAGTTCTTCTTTTATAGAATGTGTGCCTAATCCGCAGAATGGTTCTGGTCCTATAAATTTTGTGGCTGCACCCAGTCGCGCTTAGCCATCGGCTTCTTCGTTACCTTGTATTCCTTTGTATCCTGGGATCCAGAGTATAGTAACTGTATTATTCTTGCCTAGTTCATTGAGTTTTGTTAGACATGTTATTCTCGATGATATCTCACAGGAAACTAATGCTTTAATTGCTGCTTGGCTGTCTGACATCACAATTATGTCCTGCCCTTTATATTTCCGGTCCAGGTTGAATTGTGCACACTGCTGTATTGCTAAGATTTCCGCTTGGAAGATACTGGGTGTTGTCCTCATAGCTTCAAAGTGCTTGGTTCTTGGCCCATACACCCCTGCGCCAATACCTTCCAATGTTTTGGAGCCATCCGTATACCATGATATACTGTGTGGTTTCTTAGCTTGCGGTATTATCTCGCTGTCCCACTCTTTTTTGGTACTAAGCTTAATTCCGAAGTGTTTTCCGAAGTTGTACCTTTTTACTATATCGTCTCTTGGTAGATCGATGTAAGGGGTGTGCTTTGCAATATCCTCCTTCTCTCTACTGCTTATATTTTTGCCTAAACCTGTGCCCTCTTTAGCAATGCATTGCAGAGTTCGCTTAGCTACTCCCTCTATGACGACGTGTAAGGGTGTTAGGTCCAGAATTACTTCTAGTGCTGCTGTAGGGCAGGTCCTCATGGCACCTGTGATGCATACGCAGGCCAGTATCTGCACCTTTGTTAGCATATTCCTCATTGTGGTTAGCTTGGTTCTTTCACCCCATGTAATTGCACCATAGGTGAGGATGGGTCTCTTAATTTTTAAAAAAAAATAATATATTCAACCACAAATAACCGACTATTTTAACCTAATGTACTTTAACGCGGAGTAAATAAAAAAGTATTAACATGAATAATTAAGATGTCCTTTACCAAATTCTCTAGTTACCATAAAAAATTCGGTAACTCTAAAGTTCAGAAAATTGTACTGCATTTAAAAATTTAATAATTTTAAAAATTGGTTTGAAAAATATTCTCATCAATTTTAAAAACATGTGGATTTTTTCTGTATAACAGTTAATTTACAACTTAATAACAACTCGTATAAAAAGGTGCGGACGAAGCTAATACTTCAAAATTGCTATAATACTTAAATGCTGCGGATGACATGCACTATTATCTAAAAGATCTAAAAGCGAACAAGTTAAATTCTGGTGCTGAATTAATATGGTTATCAAGTAATTATATGGCTTAGACAGATGAGATTGTAAAATATTTAAATACGTTGTCAAGCAGTGTTTACTAAATTGGCATTGAAACCACATATCTTTCTTTACAAGGTGTGAAAAGATAACTGAAACAAGTTCTAAAAGCTATAAAATAAAAATAAAACTTAGTTAAGGCTTAAGGTTCTATAAAGTAAAGTAAATATTGTTGTACTTGAATCTAGGTGTGTAAGAATGCTAAAATAATTTTCAAGTCTCTTAAATAAAATTCGACAAAAAGAATAAAAAATAAAATAGCGCCGTAATCTTTTACAAGAAAGTCTTTATGCCATTCATAAAGAAGTAAAGAGCTGAATTTAAATTGTAAAAAAAAAGGTTTTTCAAAGGTTTAAGTTTTTGAAAACAGTAAAATTTTAAATGTTAAAAATTTAACTAAAACCAAGTCTGAATATAATTTCCAAGATGAAGTATAAATTTGAAAGAATGTTATGACTGAAAAGCTGTATTTGTTTGGTATTAACTTGATTTTGATATGAAAAAACTTAAATTTGAATTGACTAAAAATTTTATTGATTAGAGTAACAAATTCCGCCATTACACTATCTATCATTACAAAAAATATTTCAATATCGGTTTGAAAACAATTTCCCAAACTTAACACATTTTGAGCCAACAACGCACAGTCGATCATTCAAAGCAATAAAATTTGGTTAAAAGGCTTACAATATAAAATAATAGATAAATACTTAAAATGGTTTATATCGATTAATTATGGACCTATGAATATTAAATTATTACATAATTTTGTATGGGAGGTAGACACAAAAGTTCACCGATCATAATAAAATTGGATTCAAAAGCTTACAATATAAAATAATAAATGTATACTAAAAATGATTCAAATCAATTAGTTTTTAGGGGTAACTCCTTTGGACCTATATTTCATTTTTACATAATTTTGTATGGGAGGTAGACACAAAAGTTGACCGATCTTCATAAAATGTAGTCAAAAGGCTTCAAATATAAAGTTTTAGATGTATACTTAAAATGGTTTAAGTCATTCAGTTTTTAGGGTTACGTCCCTTGGACCTATATTAAATTTTTACAAAATTTTGTATGGGAGGTAGACACAAAATTTGGCCGATCTTAATAAAATTTGATTAAAATGCTTACAATATAAAATAATAGATGAATACTTAGAATGGTTCAAATCGATTAGTTTTTAGGGGTACCTCCCTTGGACCTATATTAAATTTGTACATAATTTTGTATGGGAGGTAGACACAAAATTAAGCCAATCTTAAAAAAATTTAGTCAAAAGGCTTAAAATGTAAAGATTTAGATGTATACTTTAATTGGTTCAAATCGATTAGTTTTTAAGGGTACCTCCTTTGGACCTATATTAAATTTTTACAAAACTTTGTATGGGAGGTAGACACAAAAGTTGACCGATCTTAATAAAATATGATTAACATACCTAGAATACCTAGAATGGTTCAAATCTATTAGTTTTTAGGGGTACCTCCCTTGGACCTATATTAAATTTGTACATAATTTTGTATGGGAGGTAGACACAAAAGTTAACCGATCTTAATAAAATTTGATTAAAAAGCTTACAATATAAAACTATAGATGAATACTAAAATGGTTCAAATATATTAGTTTTTAGGGGTACCTCCCTTAGACCTATATTAAATTTTTACATAATTTTGTATAGGAGGTAGACACAAAAGTTTACCGATCTTAATAAAATTTGGTTATAAGGCCTACAATATAAAATAATAGATGTATACTTAAAATTTTTCAAAGCGTTTAGTCTTTAGAGGTATATCCCTTGGACCTATATTAAAATTTACATAATTTTGTATGGGAAGTAGACACAAAATTTGGCCGATCTTAATAAAATTTAGTCGAAAGACTTAAAATTTAAAGGTTTAGATGTATACTTTAATTCATTCAAATCGACCTATATTAAATTTTTACATAATTTTGTATGGGAGGTAGACACAAAAGTTTACCGATCTTCATAAAACTTTGTCAAAAGATTTTAAATATGAAGTTATACATCTATACTTAAAATGCTTCAAATCGATTGGTTTTAAGGGGTACCTCCCTTGAACCTATATTCAAGAAATTCTCAAGGTTGATTTATATCAAGATTGCGTACATTTTTAACGTTTTCTCATTTATTTTAAATGCAACCTTATTTTAAATTGAGAGCAAGAGAGCGTAGTCATAAGAGCAAAACATTCACACGGTTGCTGGAATATGAAACTATTTATATGGGAGGTAGACACAAAAGTTGACCGATCTAAATAAAATTTGGTTTAAAGGCTTTTCTTTTTCTTTGTTTTTTTTTAATTATTCGATTGCTAAACCTTAACAGGTTTTCTAGCAAATTTAAATTTATAAAATAAGATACTTAATACAATTCAAATATATAAAGTATGATTTGATATAGACAAATATATCAATATACAATATAAAATAATAGATGTATACTTAAAATGGTTCAAAGCAATTATTTTTTAGACCGATGTATATTAAATTTTTACATAATTTTATATGGGAGGTAGCCACAAAATTTGGACGATCTTAATAAAATTTAGTCAAAAGGCTTAAAATGTAAAGATTTAGATGTATATTTTAATTGGTTCAAATCGATTAGTTTTTAGGGGTACCTCCCTTGGACCTATATTAAATTTGTACATAATTTTGTATGGGAGGTAGACACAAAAGTTGACCAATCTTAATAAAATTTGGTTAAAAGGCTTACAATATAAAATAATAGATGACTACTTAAAATGGTTCAAATGGATTGGTTTTTAGGGTTGGTTCATAATTTTGTATGGGAGGTAGACACAAAAGTTGACAGATCTTAATAAAATTTAGTTAAAAGGCTTACAATATAAAATAATAGATAAAGACTTAAAATGGTCCAAATCTATTAGTTTTTAGGGGTACCTCCCTTAGACCTATATTAAAATTTTACATAATTTTGTATGGGAGGTAGATACAAAAGTAGACAGATCTTAATAAAATTTAGTTAAAAGGCTTACAATAAAAGATAAAAACTTAAAATGGTCCAAATCTATTAGTTTTTAGGGGTACATAAATTAAGCTTACAATATAAAACAATAGATGATTACTTAAAATGGTTCAAATCGATTAGTTTTTAGGGGTACGTCCCTTAGACCTATATTAAATTTTTACATAATTTTGTATGGGAGGTAAACACAAAATTTGGCTGGTCTTAATAAAATTTAGTCAAAAGGCTTCAAATGTACAGGTTTAGATGTATACTTTAATTGTTTCAAATCGATTAGTTTTAGGGGTACCTCCCTTGGATCTATATTAAATTTTTACATAATTTTGTATGGGAGGTTGTCACAAAAGTTGACCGATCTTAATAAAATTTAGTCAAAATTCTTCAAATATAAAGTCTTAGATATATACTAAAAATGGTTCAAATCGATAAGTTTTAGGGGTACCTGCCTTTGACCTATATTAGATTTTTACATAATTTTTTATGGAAGGTGGACACAAAAGTTTGCCGATCTTTATAAAATTTAGTAAAAAGGCTTAGAATATGAAGTTATAGATCTGTACTTAAAATGGTTCCAATCGATTGGATTTTAGGGGTACCTCCCTTGGACCTATATTAAATTTTTACATAATTTTGTATCGGAGGTAGACACAAAAGTTGACCGATCTCAATAAAATTTGGTTAAAAGGCTTACAGTATTAAATAATAGATGAATACTGAAAATGGTTCAAATCGATTAGTTTTCAGGGGTACTTCCTTTAGACCTATATTAACTTTTTACATAATTTTGTATGGGAGGTAGACACAAAAGTTGACCAATCTTAAAAAAATGTAGTCAAAAGGCTTCAAATATAAAGTTTAAAATATAAACTTAAAATGATTCAAATATATTAGTTTTTAGGGGTACCTCCCCCTTAGACCTATATTAAATTTTTACATAATTTTGTATGGGAGGTAGACACATAAGTTTACCAATCTTTATGAAATTTGGTTAAAAGGCTAAGAATATGAAGTAAATTGGTTCAAATCGATTGGATTTTAGGGGTACTTCTCTTGAGCCTATATTCAAGCAATTTTCAAGGTTGATTTTATCAAAATACATTTTTAACGTTTTCTCATTGCGGCAACCTTATTTTAAAATAAGATCAAGAGAGCGTAGTCATTAGAGCAAAAAAATTCACACGGTTGCTGAAATATGAAACTGTTTGAATAGCAAATTGAATAGTATTTTTTTACTACTTTTAATACTCCTATTTGTTCGTGATTTTTTTCTTAGTGAATTGACTTCGATTTTACATTGCTTGTGTAAAATCGGTCGCTGATTCTTAAAATCATGTATATACGTCGCTGTATATGGCCTCCAGTTACGTGCTACTTGCAAAAATAAACGATGCAGAGAAAGTAGACAACATAAATTCCTCGACATTTCGGAAAACTATTTTTAAACGTATGAATTCACATGCAAGCTATCGAATCTAAAAAAGTTTATTTTAATTCCAAGATGTATTTTTGTTTCTTACTTTTATAAGTAAAATAAAAAACTGGAAAAAATTAAGTTAATCCTGGTCTTATACTACAATTTTATGTAACTTCTTGATTCCCGTTAATCTGCACTTTATTTTTTTCAGTTCAAGGCTTGAATTTATATTGCGGATTATGAAATTAATGCGGTATTTAAAAAAAGTTTAAGTAAAAAAGTTAATATCAAGTAAACCCCGGCTTAACTCGCCATGAAAACGTAGTATTAAAAGTAACAGCGAAGCCCTGAAAAATTCGATTTTTTACATGGGGGTTACTCGAGACAGTACTCTTTAGACAGTCGCAACACATTCACAAATGTTTACCCACACACACACTCACTTTAGTTACTGGCTGCTCTACTGTCTTAACTTTTTTGTAGACAGTTGGCGGGACAGTATCTAGGACAGTAGAATTATATTTAGTATATCAAATGACAGAAGACGATACAAATTAATAGAATTATTTGGAAATTTTGCAAAACTTTGACGTGCTCGTAGTTTTAACAAAAATTTTCTTCATAAAATGTAAAATGTATACTATTTTGTCTACTGTCTGGCCTAAAATTTTTCGGCCTTCCGCTCTCGCGACTCTAAAGAGACCTGCTAGAAGCTCTTTTTGAGAATGCACGTTAGAAAGAAAAGCAATAGGGGTATTCACGGGTTGCTGCGAATTGCAAGAGTGTGAAAATGCAAGATATTTTGCGCGTTAACGCGTGAACATCAATATTGCAACTTAATTATGCAATAAAAATGATATGTCGAATGAACAGTAAATATATTGCCACCTCATTTCAAAATCACAAAAAGTTGTTAGAATCAGCGTACAAACTTAAGCTTTTAAAAGTTTTACCCAGGTGGCTACTATGTTTAAGAATAACCCAAACATGAATCAGCTGTTTAGCATCACTGCGTGTGCGTTTTTGCAATAGGTTTAGGCAGTGCGTAATTCAAGAAGACTTGCAAAATTGCTTCCAATGTGTTTGTTGTTGGAATGATGTGAAAGTTTGCAATCTTGCATTTTCGCATCGCCGCAACTGCGTTTCACATCAACCCGCGAATACCCCTAATATAAATATCAACTTGAAATAAAAAACTATTAACAATTTCCAGATTTGAACCAACGTCCTCTCATGTGGCGATCCAACTCCACTCCACTTATCCACTCGTTCACTGAAGTTCTTAATAAAATTAAGCTTATTTTGCATCATTGCAAATGAAAGTAAGCTTTCGGAAGAGCGGGTTCGAGACTCAGCTTGGACAAAAAAAAATCTTTTTTTGTATTTGTTTTTAAATCTACATTTCTTACAACTTTTTCCGTTCATTTAAAAAAATAAATTTTAATTTTTTGGTAAAATTTCTTCATACAAAAATATAACAAAAAAATTGGAATTTTTTCATATAATTATTTTTAAATTTTTAATGTTAGATTTGGAGACCTGGGTTCGAGACCCAACTCGGACAAAAAAAAATTTTTTTTTAATTTTGTTTTTTTAAATTGTTCTGATCATTTACAATTTTTTCTAAATTTTTTTATAAATTTTTTCATATAAAATAATATGAAAAGACTCAAAACCTTCAAAAGGTAGGCCTTACAGTAGCAATCATCGATGCAATGATCATGGAAGGTGTATTGCTGCCAATAATAGCAGTGCTAGCATGCCTTTTTTTGCGGAGCACTCGCTTAATTGCCTGCTGGGTACTTTCTCGTGTAACCCCCGTAATACATAAAATAAGGATGCGTCAAAAAATGTACGCAACCTTTATTTAAATGAACCTTGAGCAATTCTCAAGCACTTCACGGATTTTTAGAGGTATATTCAAAATGGATTTTTTTTTTCAAAAAAGCGGAACAAAGCGGAATTTATCTTTTCATAGCCTTTAAGATAAAGGTTCAGGGCTATCAATTAAAGAAAAAACCGCTGCTAATAATGCTAATGGTATAAGTAAATGTCTACCAAAATTTGCAAAATTTTTCGCGTTTGGTATTTTTTTTTATTTTATACTAGCTGAACCCGGTGTGCCTCGCTACCCCCCTCGCGCTGTTGCACTTGGTCGTTATCATCCGCTTGACCCATGAAATAAATTTGTAAAAACTTAGGATCTTCATCTGGAATTGACAATATTGATCCCATTCGGTGATAAATTTGGCCTTGAACTCTAAATGTTGGCATGAAGTGGTCTCGAACCACTTTAGTCGCAGCAAACGATGTCATTTGAAAACACGAATTGTATTTTCGTATGTTGCTTACGAAATATTAGAAATCCGCTGTTGTTCATGTAGTGGAATATTATTATTTTGAATAATAATCATTTCATTTTTTCCTCTTCTTCCTTTTTTGAAGCCTTAGGGGCAAATTATTCATTTGTTCTTACCTGAAACTAACGATAGTAGTGGTTCTGGTGGTGATAGCAGTTCGGGTAAAGCAATTTTACCATTTGCGAAGCACATTCCAGGTGCTTCATTTTTATATTTCTTAGCATTGCAGTATTGGCAAACTTTATTCATTGGTCCAATGGCCACTAACTTATCTTCACTGCAATCAATTTCTGATGTGTAGTGGAATGCAATCAGCTATATGATGCAGGGCTTCGACGATGCTGTGATCTTCGACTACGATCTTGTTGACGGTGTGCCTCACGTTGCTCTGGTGTCTCGGCAGCTCTTGATAAAGAGGATCGCGATCGGTCACTTCGCATACGTGTTTGACGTTGAGTAGAAGTCTCGGAAGCCCTTGATATCAAGGTTTGAGAACGGTCGCTTCGTAACCGCGTTTCATGCTGAACAGATGTCTCCGAAGCCCTTGATGTTGAGGTTCGAGATCGCTGAATTTCTAAGCGTGTTTCGCTCTGAACAGCAGTCTCGGAAGCCCTTGATGTTGAGTCAAGAATTTATTAATTCGTAAGAATATCCTATTGTGAAAATTTAATGATGATCGGTCCAGTAGTTAAGACTATATTACGATTTTTAATTTTCCTAAAAAGGGACGTGGTCCCACCCACTTTTCTCCTGGTACGTATTCCTTATTATGCCAATACCATATGTACCAAATATCATCGACGTAGGTCAAAAAATGACCAAAATATGGCGATTTAAATTTTTGGGTTATATGAACGGTGCCACGCCCCTTTGTCCAATCAAAACTTCATATAGCCTATTATTTCTTCCAGAGTCACAGTAACATGCTGTGAAACTTTCAGGAAGATCGGTCCAAGGGTTTGGCCTCCTATAAAGCACAAACAAACAAACAGACAGACAGACATTCATTTTTATATAAATATACCATATTGAAAGCAGATTAATTGTAATTAAAGTAAAATGGGGCGAAAAAGGGGGATTTGGTAATAAAAAAATCTATGGCTACCTTACCTGTAGATAAAAAGTATATAAAACTTTAGGTAAATACATATTACAAAAAAAGTATTTTGTATAGCAAACATTGTTAGTGGTATAAGTAAGTATCTGAATTAAAAAAAGGGGGCGGTGAAGTGGGCGTGGTTCATAGTTATATGGCGACGTTAACAGTATTAAGAGCAATATACTACCAAATAAAAAATAATCCGTTGGAAGGAACAAATTTGTGCAGAGAACAAAAAGTTTAAAACTTAAATTTGGCGTGAAAAGGGCGTGAAAGGGGGCGTGAACGGGGGCGTGGTGTAAGAAATGTTTATTTCTACCTCCCCTGGAGTATAATGTGTATACAATTTGAAGTAAATCTGTTAAAAACTATGTGGGAGCAATTACATAATTTTTAAAAAGTGGGCGTAAAAGTGGGCGTAAAAGTGGGCGTGGTCGAAAAAAGTACCCTATTAATCATGCCAGAGTCCCAGTTAAATGCTGTGAAAATTTCAGGAAGATCGGTCCAGAGGTTTGGTCTCCTATAAGGTACAAACAAACAAATAAACAAACACACATTCCATTTTATATACATAATAATATAGATACCAAAATTCTATTTTTTTATTTATTTCAAAAATTCTAAAAAGAAAAAATGAAACAAAGTTTTTTCTTTCAAAGCAACTTTTTATTTTTGTTTTCGATTAAAACTATATTTTAAGAAGAATTTTTCCTGTGAGCAGGAACAGAACAAATCGAATACTACCTTGCAAATTGTTTAAAAAATTAGACAAGTCTTACATGATGCAGTGCCTACATTTCTAATTCTTAAGCAATAATCTTTTGTACTTACCTTAATGGGAGTGTTATTTTTTGGTACATATATATCCATTAATATATTTCATTCAAATTTTTTTTGTTCAAAAGTTCAATAAAATCACTTCACAAAAATAGGTTGAACTGTACCGTTAAGTCAGTGTATATATGTTTCATGATGATGTCAAAAAAGGTCCAAAATATTGACTTTTTACTCAAAAAATGACTCAAAAATTGTTGTTGTTGTAAAAACGAAATCAATTAAAAATTGCACATCTGGCTACCTTTCATATGACATAGCATTTACTTGCAAAAATTCTTCCAGCTAAGCGCAAAAATTATTTTACTGTTTTTGTCATCAAAACAACAAGGGTACCCCCTTTGATTTTTTTCGCGAAATTTATTTTTTCCAAAATGTTGTTTTTATATTTTTTACAAAAAAGTCAAGTCTCAAAAATAATTTATGTGAAAAAATTAATGGCTAAAAATCTATTTTTCATACCAGACTATTAATAAAACTTAGTTTTGTGTTAAAATTCTCTATATAGTTTGAACGTCCCCATATATCTCTAAGAATGCAGTTGTGTGTCTAAAGTAATTACGAACATTTTGGATTATACAAAATTTTCTTTATAGTGATCATCTACTTATATTTTGCCAAATGTACCAAATGGTACCAAATTTGTAGAATTCCGAGACCAAAACTTTTTTATTTATTTCCGCTGTGCAAAACACTGTGCAATTTTACTGTGCGTATCGAAAAATTTAGATCGTATTCTAAGAGGTCTCAGAAGTTGCATAAGGATGTTTTAAGGAAAAAATAAGGATGTCTTCCTCTCCCGCAAGGACAAAGTTGTTTTTTAAGAAAAATAATAAAAAATCACGATCTCAAAATGCTTTAATTTTTGTAAGAAAAACTTCATGTGTCTTTAAGTAAAAGTAAATAAAGACTTTAACTAACAATCCTGCCAAATACGATGCCAGTCTCGATTTCTACCCACAAGGTCCTGCGTAAAGGATATTCGAATCTAAGAGCACACTCGAGGTAGCACAAAACTTTTAACGGCTATCTAATTATCTAAATTTTGGCGATTTTGATTATAGTGTTGAAGTTTTCCTTAAATTTGGGGAATTAATAATTTGCGGTGAACAAAAATTTATATAAAATCTATAAAAAATCGTCCATTATTTTGAGAATTTTGTATTTTGTAAAAAGTTATGTCGCGTTGATTGGTGTGCTGTCAAAAATGTCATTTACCTGGCTTAAGGACATCAAAAAGCCGTTTGAAGAATTCAATCATTTTTTATACATTTGTTTTAAATCGTGAAAAATACATTTAACCGCAGAAAAGAACAATAAATTATCTATCTAACGGGCTCAAAATGAACAAAATCGGAAAAGCACAACCCGAGATATTGTGATTTAAGTAACACAGACATTGACAAAATGTTACCATTTTTCACAATTTTGACCGAGAAAAATCCCGATACACGTGTAAGCTTATTTTACGTAAGGAAAAAGTAAAAAAATTTCAGGTAATTTAAAAATGTCAAATTTTATTTTTTCCAAATTCCAAGCGATTTGTAAAAGAATGGACCCATATGCAAAAAATATGCAAATTATTAATTCGCCAAATTTAAGGAAAAACTTAACACTGTAATCAATATCACCAAAATTCAGCCCCGGATCTAGGGGGGGGGGCCAAAGGGAGCAAGCGCCCCCGGCGGCACCTTGTAGGGGCTGCACTTTGGTAGGCGGAATAATTAAATAATTAACTAATCGAGAAATAAAGTATCTTAAGTATTCTATATGAAAACCAAATTTCCATGCAAAAAAAACGACTATGTGTCAACACTTGTTCAGTCATTTCATGCAACACTTTTACTCGTATTCGGGGAAATACCTATTTGGTTTTTTGTTATAAATCATTTATCTCATTCGCGGATTTTAAGTTATTTTTTATATTTTGATAATAAAGTGTATATCTGTCTAGACGAAAGACCGTGTTTTCGATTATACTTGCTCAGCCCGGTAAGAATTTATAATAATTAAATTAATATTGATTGTAATAGTTATTGAATGTGTCTACTTTTTTTTAACGTAGATAGATGTGTGTGCATTATTTCTGACACTAATTTAATTCAATTGGCAAAACTATGTTTCCCAGAAAAAGATTATCCGGGTGTGAGTATAAAAAAAGGCGGAAAATAACAGCAAAAGAATCCAAGCAAAATGTGGCCACCATATCTGGCTGGTTGCAAAAAAATAATGATGACAAAAATGAGTTAGAACCAGTCAATAATTTCAATCAGTGCTCATCAGCAATGTGCGATATAGAAGAAGCGAGTTGCTCTGGTCAGTATAGGGTTCTGGATGAGAAAACTAACAATGAAAATACAGCTGCAAAAGATGATTTCGTGCCGGCAGTAAGCGAGAAGATCCCATTAAATCCGTCAGAACCAAGTTCCTCAAATTTGGAAGCTGTGCCTATTTTTGATGAAATATCTGACAATTCGACAAGAGAAGGAGAGTCTGCGACAATTGAAACAGCCCAATTTGATATTTCTGATCCAGTAGCTTGGCCTACTAATGATAAAACTAATGATAAAATTCGATCACTTTTGTGTACTGAAATGACAAAATTTTTGAAAAACATTCCGGAATGTATGGACTTTAAGTCAACCGAAAGGGAAAAACGGCATCTTACACCCTCGGCATGGTATAAGGAGCTTCCGAACAACGAGAAAGTTAAAAGGACATGGCTAAGTTATTCAAAGAAAGGCAACTCCCTTTTTTGCGTACCATGCAAACTTTTTAAGGGCCCCGGATCGCTTAAACCAGGAATGTATGCGTTGCAAACAAATGGCTTCACGAACTGGAAAAAAGCATTAGAGAAGTTATGCCAACATGAAGGGTCACAATCACACATGGAAAATTTTGTAAAGTGGAAGACATTTTTGAAAACAATGAAAAACTATATCGGTATTGACACTCAACTTGAAAAGGCATTACAATCCGAAAAAAATAAGTGGAGAGAAGTTTTACTAGTTACAATTGATGCCATACTGTACCTAGCGTGTAACTGTCTCCCTTTTAGAGGCACAATAGAGAATCAGAGTAAATTGAATCAGTCGTCGGCATCGAAAGAACAAGGCAACTTTTTAAATCTGATTTTTTTACTGTCTAAACATAATACAACAATTAAATCGCACATAGACGAATTGAAAAAAGGAAAAGTTTCCTACCTCTCCAAGACAGTACAGAATAAAATTATTGAAATGATGTGCAATAGTGTCCGAAAGAAAATTCTCGAGGATGTTTTGAAGCTAAGTATTTTACCGTAATGTTTGACTGTACTCCTGACATGTCTCATACTGACCAAATGAGTCAAATAATTAGATACGTCACAAAAAACGAACAAGGCGAATTTGAAGTTAAAGAAAGCTTTATTGATTTTTTGGAAGTAAGTGGAAAGACAGGAGAGTACTTGACTAAGGCTATTATAGATAAATTGGAAAAAGATGGACTAGAAATAAAAAACTGTCGAGGGCAATCTTACGACAACGGCTCTAACATGACAGGTGTGTACAAGAGTGTACAGGCTAGAATTTTAGAAAAAAATTCATTTGCAATCTATGTTCCGTGCTTAGCTCATTCACTCAATCTAGTTGGGGTTCGTGCATCATCAGTTTCAGCTGAAACATCTAGCGTTTTTGGAATAGTCCAAAGAATTTATAATTGTTTTGTGTTTTCAACACAAAGGTGGGAAGTCATGAAAAAATACACAAAAACAAATCTAAAGGGAACAAGTCAGACCAGATGGTCCGCTAAGTCGGAAGCCGTGAGTGCCCTTTTGAAAAACATCATTGGAATGATCGAGGCACTTAAAGAACTTAACGAGGGGCAGTTTCAACCTGAAACCAAGTCAGAGGCAGGCAGTCTTCTTTATTCAATCCTTGACTTTCGTTTTATTCTGTATTTAGTCGCTTGGGCCGATCTGTTGAAAGAAATCAACCGAATAAATAAAGAAGTACAGAAGGATGATATTATTTTGTCGAAATCAGAAGATATGTTGAAAGGTCTTACTTCTACTTTAGAGATATTAAGAATCTCCCCAAATGAGTGGCTCGAAACCGCTACAAAGATAGCAGCAAGCATCGGCGTTGAGCGGACTTTGGAATCACGCAGAGTTTCAAAAAAGAAAAAAATGCCAGGAGAAAAGGCGAATGATGAAGCCCGAAACTTTTCACCTCAAGAGAAATTTTTTTAAAGCATAAAAGAAGTCATAGATACTATGATTGTTGCAATTAAGAGCAGGATGGAAAGCGCGCAACAATTAAATAATAGTTTTTCTTTTTTGCAAGGACGAGAGCTCAATTCAATGACTGATAAGAACCTAAAAAAGCAGGCTGAAAATTTAGCTATGAGATATGTAGAAGACATGCATCGGATAGAGTTTAGTACAGAGATTTTGGTCTTTCGGGACCATGTCAAAAATATGGATTCTAATTTGAAAGAACTGAATGCTCTGCAATTGCTCAACATTATAAACAACAGCTAAAAATTTAGTTCATAAGAATATTTCACCATGGAAAAAAGGTTGTGATTAACGTATTTATTATTCTACAGAGATATGCTCGACGCTTTTCCTAACGTTTGCATAACATTGAGAATCTACGCAACCCTCCCGACAACATCTGCAACCTGCGAGAGAAGTTTTAGTAAACTTAAACTAAAAAAGTAAAAAAATTACCTGAGGTCTACAATGACTCAAGAAAGGCTTTCAAACTTGGCAATCCTTTCTATTGAGAATAAAAAAGCAAATTCAGTGAAATTAGAGGACGCAATTGACACATTTGCCGAAAAAAAAGCAAGAAAGGCTGTCCTGTAAAAATTGATTAATTATACAGTGCAACACATAAAGTATAAACTCCCTCTCGTGTGCGGTTTTTCGAAGTACTTTTTTATGGACAATTGTACATTTTGGCTTACACTTGATTTTTCTGAACAACATGCAATTTTTCTCACGGCTATATCTTGAAAACATATTTTAATTTTGTTTTCCTTTCATACTCACATTTCTAGCTACATACTAGAAGAAAAAAACAAACTCAAAATTGCTTAAATGTCGAAAAATGTTTGTGAAAATTGAGGCACTATATGCAGTTTTTTCGGGTTAGTTTTGCACTTTTTTCTGCTACTCTATAGCTAAAATTTTGCCGAAGACAGGAAAACAAAATTCCTATATTGTTTCCGAGATATTATCGAGAGAAAATTTGTTTTTTTTTTAAATATCAAGTGTAAACCAAAATATAAATGAAACCATTAAATCTGAACAGCAGCTAAACTAGCAAAACGAGGTTTTGTTAGTTTCGACAAGTACATTGAGAAATTTTACACGACAAGGAGTTTGCACTCGATGACTTCAAAAATGTTGCACTTTGTTAGTTAAGCATCTTAATGATACTCTTAATAATTTAAAATACTTATTAAATAATATAAATATTAATCACCGAAATGAAATACCTAATGAAAAAATAACAAAATAAAATTTTAAAAAATATTAATTTTACAATTTTCTTTTTATACCGTGGGGGGGGGTGGCGTGGGGGCGGCAAAATTTTATCTTGCCCCGGGCGGCAAAAACGCTAGATCCGGCACTGCCAAAATTTAGACAATTGAAACAGCATATTATAACATAAATTAAAACAGATAACAATTAAAAGTTCTGTGCTATGTCAAGTGTACCTTTAGATTCGAATATCCTTCACTGTGGGTAAAAGCCAAGAGTGGCATCGTGTTTGCAAAAATATTGTTAGTTAATGTCCATATTTAATTTTGCTTTAAGACATATGTAGTTTTTCTTACAAAAATTAAAGCATTTTGAGATCGTGATTTCTTACTGTTTTTCTCAAAAAACAACTTTGTCCTTGCGGGAGAGGAAGAGATCCTTATTTTTTTTTCTAAAATCTTGACCATCCTATGAAACTTTTGAGACCTCTTAGAATGTGAAATTCGAAAAACAAATTCTAATTCGATACGCCCTACTGTCCTCATCGCTATATCCTTTAATGGGCGCACTTCATGGTGTCAAATTACTGTTACGTGTGCATTGCCACACCGGAAAAGACAACAGCAACAGTTAAGCTTAATTTCCGGCTTTGGTGATTGCCACTCTCAAGTTCTTATCTATTAATTCAAGTTTCATTTACGCCAAGGAACTGAGGAACTGCAGCTGGTCACGTAAACCTAGTTTTCGCACAATAAAATTACACAACTTTCACGCACACAGAGACACACAGAGACACACAGGCTGGCAAGTGTTCATTGCTGTTTTTAACGCCATTCGGCACGTTCACGCCAAGTTTTTTTTGCTTCTTATTTCAGTTTTATTGTTTATTTTTCTTTTGCTTTATTTGTCTGTTGTTGGCTAGGTTGTGCTTTTTAGAAAGAAGCTGCACACACGCAGACAATTGGTCGCATCTAGTATAAATATGTGCGTAGCGGAAGTGCACTTCAACACATACAAAGTAAAACGGAAGTGCTCACTTCACTCTAGCGGAAGTTATAAATGGCGCGCATTTATAATAAGCTAAGAAACAGCTATACAAAGAATTTTTTTTATTAATTTTAAAGTCAAATTTCCTTTAATTACCCTTGAACTATACAAGTTGTGTACAACTTGATTAGAGGATATTAGAATTTGCATCTGATGTGCTTTTTATGCTTTTTTTAAAAAAGTTTTTTTCAGGTAGCGGAACTAGTTTTGGCATTTCCGCTTAGCTATTGCCAGGCAGGATTAAATTCAAAGTTGATTGCTTTTTTGCTGAGAAAGCGACACTGATGAGTGTTTAGTTAAATTTTTAAATGCCGAATAAAATGTTTGCATCCAATTTACCCAGCAGGAAATAACAGCAGGATTGATCAAAGTTAGAGAAGAGAAAAATTGGTTTATGAATTTTTTTTTTTTCAAAATTAATTCCAAAGTAAAAATTTTTTTTAATTTTTAATTGTTTGTATAAAAACGGCAACAGTTGTATTATTTGGCGAATTTGAATATAGATATATTTTAACAAAACTGAAAAAGAAAAATCACTAAATCATCTATCACAACAGAGCATTATTACACAAGTGTGTAGTCGATAAATTTTAATGTCACAGTCTTTCATCTCACAGAAACTCTGTTTCTAGATAAGCCTGATTCTATCACAAGACTGCGTAATAAATAAAACATTTATACTAAAAAAACAACAACTTGATAAAACGCTTTTAAGATTAATGTTAAGACATTTGTGAGAGTCGCCCCAAAGGTGAGATATTAGTCTGACATATTTGACACTCCAGCGAACGGATGAATATTTCTACAATTTATTTGTAAAAAAAATTAATACAAAAATGTGAAAAAGTCTACAGTAACCAAAAAATTAAAACTTATTAAAAACTTATTATTTGATCAGGCGCGGATCCAGGGGTGAAAAGAGGGAAATTTCCCCTCCCTCAAGATCTCAAATTTCTTAAAAAAAAGTTATTTTAATGTACATATTGTTCTAAGATAAACAAAAATCCAATAGGACACTCTAGGTTTATTCTATCTGTGCGCAATTGCTTTAATAATTATTATAATTTCTTTAAAAATTTGCTTTAAAAACAATAATAATAGCTGCGTTCCATTCGCTTCAAAATAATCCAGATTATTTTTTTTACAAGCAAAACAAAAACAAAAATAATAATCTTATAACAAATAGTATTATTTTTGCTATCCATATAAAATTGTGATATAGCCTTTAAAAAATTTTAAACACAGGTGTCGCACCTGCATATTTTTAAGAGCTGTCAGTTCATTTTTTGAATTATTTGTTTGTTTGATACAATGACTATTAGGTAGCCATGACAGCTACCTATTTCCTCACGAGCTACGACCATCGAATGTTAAACAAAAGAAAACTAAACAAACCGCATGTGTCACACACATTGGACGCATTCAGCGGAGCCAACAATTGCAGTTTAATTATTTATATAATTGCATAATATAAATAATAATATTAAATAATTTACAATTTTTCTGACGTTTAGAGTAAAACACATTCAAAGAAAAACATCGTTCACTAAGGTATCGCTACCATAACATTTCACAACAGTTTTGAGCGACACACGTTCTCATGACACCTAATAGTTATTGTATCATGATTGCTTGTTTGAATTTAATTTTGACTGCAACGGTAGTTTGACTCCCTCTACTCATCGTTTCTCTTTCCGTTCCTTTGAGAAAATTTGCTATCGCGATTATATTAAGGCGAAAGAAACGCAGCTTATATAAAAAATTTTAATTTATAGTTGTGTTCCTAGCTTGCTGACATGATATGGCGCTGCCTTCGTTACCTTGAATAATCATTCTCCCCTTTACTGTTTCTTTTTCGAACATAAAGAAAATATTGCTTTTTCGACCAACGAAAAAACATGAATTCTGTAACAAGGATTGTATTATAAATTGCATAAATAAAGCTAATTAACCCATTAAGAGCCACTGTACTCATTTTAGTACAGCAAAATATTTTTAACTTTTAAAGTTTTCTTTGTTGTTAAGCATTAATGAATTTTTTTGTTAATTGCCAATTGTTAAGCGGGTCAATTCCATTTGTTTCTCATTTTTTTTTAAATATGTTTTCTTAAAAAAATAAAAAAAAATTTTAAAATTTTTTATTATTGCGGGCTTAAGGTCCAAAATTTTTAAAATTGAAAAAAAGGTCGGTAAATGAACATTTAATAAAAAAAAAAAACAAAAATTTTTTTGCTATTTTAGTTTGTTTTCTATTGTAAAATAAACATTTTTTGGTATTTTCACTTTTACTTTTCATTTGGCCGTTAATGGGTTAAGTACGTACAGAAGGCCGGAGCGATTTTATATGGAAGAAGTAGCCTTGTACTGAACTGGCTCAAAAGGGGATCGAAAGATATAATGCCATACATTAACGCACCAAAATTTTTGCGTGAACAGAGCAAAAAACAGGATATCTTTTAAACGATTTTTAAAACAATTTGTAATGAATGGCATAGAAAAGCATCAGTGTAGTGATGTTTAATCGAAGCTTTCATCACCATTTGTACCCATTCTCCAATTGCGGCAGGTGATTTAAAACAATATATTTTTGAATATTAATTTTATCGCAATAATAAAAAGAATAGTCAAACGTTAGAAATCATCTATACAAAATTTGGTCTCGATATGTCAACATCTACCTAATTCAAAATGTCCTTTAACATCATGTCATTTAAAATGATTAAATATTGTAGTCGATTTCAATAGATTTATGATCGCTGATTCCAACTATCAACCGATTATATCTTTATTCGATGTGGAGATATATAATATTGAATAAAAAAAAGTTAAGTCTTTAGGCATATTTGAATAATTGTTAAAAAATGTTGGATTACGGTAAAATCCTCATATTTTATAAATTTGCTATTTTAATTTATTTAGTAAAGATTTTCCTATCCTTTTCAAAATATTTTATCTCTCTTTTTATGAATATTTTTGCAATCTATATATATAAAACAAAGTCGGATTTGTTACACCATTTATAACTCAAGAACGACTGGACCGATTTTAATGATCTTTTATTTGTTGGATTTGTGTTCATCCCGAATAGCAGAATAACTATCGGAAAAATTATCGGAAAAACTCAGGGGGCGTGGTACCTCCCATACAAATAAAATCTTCTATATCGAATAGCTTTGGAATTATAGGTCGCACAGTAACGGAATTCAGTATTCGACCTTAATTTTCACTTGCCGTTCTGCTGGTAAAACTTTATGGGTGTTGGACGTAGGGCGTGGCACTTTTTCAGCAGTCCAAATTTTCAGTATAACTTTCAAGCTATAAGTCACACATGCATGAAACTGGGTTAGAACGTACTATTTAGTCGTGTCTTTCGACTGGCAAAATTTTGCAAGTATAGGCCAAAGGGGTGTGGCACCGCCCATATAATTAAAATTTATGATATCGAATAGCTTTGGAACTAAATGCCGTATAATAATGAAATTCAGTATGGAGTTGCCACTTGGTGATATCCTTCTACTGGAAAACTGGGATGGGCTTTGGTAAAAGAGGGTATGGCTCCAACCATACACTTTAAATTTTTGATATCAGATAGCTTTGGAACTAAATATCATATAACGAAATTCAGTATGGAATTACTATTGGGTGATATCCTTCTACTAGAAAACTGAGACAGTCACTGAACAATGGGGTGTGGCTCCGCCCATACAAGCCAAATTTTTGATATCGAATAGCTTTGGAAATAAATATCATATAATATGAAATTCAGTATGGAGTTGCTTATTGGTCCGGCATTTCTACTGGAAATCTAGCACGGGCATTAGAAACTTGGCGTGGCTTCGCCCACACAAGCTAAATTCAATGCAATATACTTTACTGTAAAAACTAACTTTTTTCTGGCATTTAATAATCAAAATCAAATCTTCTAAGCGAATAAAAATTTCTTCATTTTATATTTTAAAACCGTAACTTTTGCAACTGAAAGAGATTTTTATCTTCATTACTTTTTGGTAAAGTTGGTTTTGTTGCATTTTCCCTAAAATAAAAAAAAATTAAAAATAAAAAAATTTAAAAAAAATAATTTGTTCCGCTCATTGTGGGAATCGATCCCACTACCTCATGGCTTCAAAACCGATGGTTGAGCCGACTGAGCTATCGAAAGTACATTTATTCAAGTTCAAATGTACTAAAATAATTTCCTAATAGAATTTGCTATAAAATTAAATGACAACAGTGAAATGACAATGACAGCAGTGTCTCTTATTTATTGAATTTTTCTTTGCCCTAAATAGCAAAATAGCTTTTAAAATATCGGAAAAATTCACGAAAAAAAATTATATAAAAGTTAATTATCTACATTAATAAAAATAACTTTCTGTTTGTTTGACCAGAATACAAATCTTAACGGCTGGACGTATTTAACTCAAATTTGGCTCACATTTTACTTGAATCTTAGATTATGCTTTGGCATAATTAGTTTAGACCACGCCTCTTCCACCCTTTTACACGTAAGGGAAATCAACTAGCATACTTTTTTTAGCGAAAAGCTTCGTTTAATTAATTTTCGTTTAATAAATTCTGTAATTTTGACACCAAAAAAATTCACATACATATCTTCAAGATTGCACAAATTTTTAGTACAACTTTTTTTTCTAATAAAGACGTTTCCTTAGAATGGCAAAAAACCATTTTGCATATTTCCATACGCTTTACGTCAAAAGCTTATTTTTTTCTGGCTAAAAATCGTTACCTTCTAAACGAATAAAACTTAAACATCAAAATTTTACGTTTTTCCCTCGATGTTTTTCCCCCATCCTATTATCAGATGATTTGGCTCATACTTTAAAAGATATTGCGATTTTGAATAATTATGAATATCTGGCACTTTAGCTAATAAACTTTACAATAAAATTTTTCTGTATAATTTATGTCATCTTTGAGGACATTTTAAAGCAGGAAGATGTGACGACATTTTGTGTTGCTCCATTTCATCTTTGTACTAACCGAACCATCCCTTAAAATTTTTCTTAAAATAATATTTTAAAAAATCTCCTGTTGTTAAGGAAATTCTAGGGAAGACAAGATGTAATTAGATCGAAACAAAAACTGTAGTCTACATGTATGTTACAATATCCTTATGTGGTCGAAAAATTTTCAAAAATGGGAAACTATAGAATCTCACTGTAAATGGAATAACACACCGTAAAATTTGTAGTATGATAAAAAAAGAAAGCCTTCATGTTTGCAAAAATTACATGTGTGAATTTATGTAAAAAATATTAAAAAATATTATTTTACAATATGATTTGATGATAAGAGAAACATTTTAATTGTATTAATTTAAGCAATTTATACATAAATTTATTTACCTTGAAGATCAAATCGTCTGCACATGACGCAATGATAAATCTCATTTTGTGGATAACACAAGTTACTCTGAAGCTCCAAATTTTGCCGATTATATCGACCATTTTTTGAACGAATGCAATTCAATTATTCCTATACGTTAACTTGAAAACACAGAAAATTTAACTAGCATATTAATTGGCATGCAACTATTCCTACCACTTTCCAGTACAATCATCAATTTTTTTTTTTTTTCAGTGCTGACCTTTGAGATCTCAGCAACTTTGACGAATTCACGTGACGGATATTTGTATTAGAAACCAATAGGATGCGAAGCAATCGAAAAATTGCAATTTCAATGTTATTTTATGCTATCTATGTGTCCCTGAAAACTAATACAGCAGCGTTTGATTACAATTTTTTAGTTCGCTTGCAGCTAAAAAAACTGTAGCAATTCAGATTGCTATTCTAATCGAATAACGCTGGAAAATGTGGTGCATAAAATTCGTTTTTTCTTGATAGATTGAAAACTTATGCCAGGGAACGGCTGATACTTGAAGCTGCTTTGATAACCTCCCTTGCTAATATATTTAGTTTTTCATTGTCTATATTAGCTGTTTGCATAGTAGTTTGTATTTAAAAGCCGTTAATTTAATATTTTAAGAAATATTTAACTACAGTCTAGGGAATACTTAAAAAAATGTAATCTTCAATTATTTATAAAATAGCATTTTAAACATGTTTTAAAGTTTTGTAACCATCACTATTCTTTTGTCATTGGTTGTGATTTTTCGGCAGCACTTGTATCCGCGATTGCTTCTGAATTGGTTTCCTGTCCGTTTGCGGCTTGATTTGTTTCCCCTTCCGCAGCCGCCGCCAATTCTGCAGCTTCCTTAGCTTTTTCGAATTTATTTACCTCTGTTATCATAAATAAAAAATTAAAATAGTATAATTTTCCAAGCATTGCAACAATTTAAAAAGAAACATACGAAATTTGCCTAAATCTGCGCCAAGCAGCCGTAAAATATGCACCGTCTCATTGCTGTCAACATACGCGCGCAAGCTAGAAGTACCGCGCCAGCCTACAGTAAAGAGCGTAAAGCGTGGATCCACATATTTTAAAATGCAGCTGCCAACACCTGAAATACAAAAATTATTTTCTTCAAATAACATTAATTTAATAAAAATGTTGGTTCACTCACCCAACTCCTTGCAACGCTGTTGCGTAGTTTCTTTGAGCTCTGTGGTCGAGGGCGGTTTTGTGGGATCTGTGCAGTTAAGCAGCAATATTAAATCTTCGCGCTCAATTTCAATGCGTCTATTGTTGCCCATGAAGGCATTTGAAGTCTGCAGACCCTCCTGTGCCAAGCGAAAGGGATGCGTTGTGTGACGATTCTCGCAGCGCACAAACGTTTTAACACCTGTGTTGATTATTTTAATTGCATCTTCATTGAGAAGCACCAAGTCGCGTATGGGCTCGGAGCAGTAGTATATGTTTTTCTTCTTATCCGAAACGCAGCGTGTGAGTAGACAGCGCTTGTTCAGCGATTCGTCTAGATCGTAAAACTCTTTGATCTCATTCCAGTCAGCGTCCGTTTCGTTTAAGAAAATGTAAGGATCTTCCTTGTAGCCATGCAGGCGTTTACGTTTGCGTTGTGGGCCCCAAGGCACAGATTTCTCCTCAATAGAATTGCCCTGCTCGTCAAGTTTGGGCGTATCTTTGGGCTTCTCCAACAGATCCTTGATATCGTTCTTTTCAAACGGTAATTGGCGTTTCTTCTCCAGAACGGCCACAAAGAAGGCGCCGCTGTCCTGAAGGTGTGGCAAAACGCGTATACTGTGGTAAAGTCACAATTTTATTGATGCTTTCAACATGATTTTTTAAATTTATCTTCCTACCATTTCTCCAAACCAATTTTTTCGAGCTCTTCCTTTGGCAGAGGGAACATGTTAGGTCGTATGACTGTATGATATTTTTCTGGTACTTGCTCAAAATTAGAGTAAATCTCATCAACTTCTTTAGGCGCTAACTTCCATTCCATCATGCCAGGATTGCACTTGAGACCCGGTACTAAATGTGAAGCATCAACGATTTCCAAAGCACCGTCAGAGTCGGCAATGATGCGTTGCAGCACAGCCTCGTTTTCAATGGGATTCAGCGAACATGTCGAGTAGACAAGTCGTCCACCTACCTCCAGCATTTCAGCACCACGTCTAGTAATTCTATACTGTACGCTGCAAGAAGACAAACATTAACTACAATTCAAGCTTTGATTTACACAAAATTGTTACCCATGCAGGTTGTAGGCTTGCCCAAGATTCCACTTTGTCCATATATCTGGATTCTTGCGTAGCGTACCATCACCCGAACATGGTACATCACAAAGAATTTTGTCGAATTTCAGTATAGATTTTGAGCCATCAGCATTGGTTTTCTGTAGTTAAACATATGTCTTAACTTTATTATTAACCACCATTAAATCACACGCAACTTACGAGCAAATTTGGAAAGAAGCTGCTGTCATGATTTGTCACTATGAAGCAAGGCGAATTCAGACGTTTGGCCTGATGCACTAACATATAGCAGCGATTGTTGTCCACATCATTGGCCACCACAAAGCCAGGTGGTATCTTATGTGTCTCCGGAGCTGCATGCAGCGCCTCAATTAGTTGAGCCGTCTTTGAACCAGGCGCAGCGCACATGTCTAACACCTTGTCTGTAGGCTGTACATTCAGCACCAATGGTGGTATCATTGACACTGCTTCCTGGCGACTTATGCTACCAGCGCTGGTTTCAACAATCAAAAAATTGTGCAGCCGATGCAGCGACTCCGAACGACGTATATCCTTGCGTGTCAAATGCAATTGGTAGGCCAGGCCATTGGGATACCAAGGCAAGCATAAAGGACGTTCAACTTCTTCTTTTGCAATGCCATGCAATTCAGCAACGCCTTCAACATATTCTGCAAAAAGCTGTGATTCTATAATGCCCAGCAACGCTTTGGCCTCATCTTTGAAACCAGTTACTCTAAAGGTAGTGGGCAAATTATCACGTATTGCTGTCAGAAATTGTTGCCATTCCCCTTCTGATTTGCAAATGTTCTGCGCGTGATAGTATTTTACAAAGGCAGCATTTTCACGTTTGATCTCTTCATAGGGCTCCGACCGGCGATCTTGTAGCGGGAGTTTGGACTAGAAATCAAACTACATTTTACTTGACTGGTCTGTATAGAGAATGCTTTTTTTTATTTTACGACTTACATTTTCACGCTTTTGCCGTTTTTTAGCTGCGAATGGGTTTTGCTTTTTGCCACGAGCCATTACTGCAAAAAAGGCAATATTATTTTCATAAACTTTACACGCTCCAAACAAGAAATGTGGACGATATTTTTGTGTGTTAAGCCAGCGTGCAAGCAGTGGATGTCAAGTTAGCAACAAGGCCTTTGACAGTTCAACCAGATTTTTTATTTCTACGTGAGCAGGGTGTATCGACAGGGTGTGCATAAAGTATGGAGATAGGTCCAAAATACACTGTTGTGCTCAGTCTGCGTGAAACCGGTCTTCTTATAACGCATTCTCTTCTGGAAAAAAATTTTGCTTTTTTTCTGACCTCTTCAAGAGTTCTGCATTTTTTCCGTTCTTTTCTAAAAAAAAATGTTGACCTGAAAATAAATCGTGTTCTTTTCTCGAAAATTCTGACCGCAAAAGTATGACAAATGCAGAATTTCCTGACCTGTAAAATTCGGTGGTTCTGCATTCTGCTCTCTACTAATACCAACATAAAAACAAAAAAAAATTATTTTTACAGTAATATTTTAAGCTGTGACAATTGTGAGAGGCTAATTTTTCCAATTTTGAAAAAATTTTTAAATTTAATCCAAAACAATTTTGATTAAAGTGGTTACTTCTAATAAAACTTAACAGCTCGCTGAGTATTTACTAAAAATTATATGCAGTTGGCACTATACATAACCTCAATCGTAAATACACCGGAATTAAAAACAACAGTGCAGCCAATATCAAATGGAAAAAAAGTTGCCTTTTTTCCGTTCTTTTCTCAGCTCAAAAGAAGTCAACATTCTGCAAATGCAGGTCTGAATCTAAAAAATTATGCATTCTGTGAGGTCAGAAATTTTTTCAGAAAAGAATGCGCTATTAGTAAAGGCTTGATTACCCAGGCGTAACGTGAGAAGGCGCAATGAGACGTAGTGTAGGGCGATGTTGCCTCTAATATAAACGATTACCGAAATCGGAGTCCAACGTAGTGCAGGCGCCGATTTGTTGACCGCAGAAAATTTGTTATAAGGGCTCTCGTTTTCTTTTTGTAAGCTTATTAACTTATGCTCTTCAATAAAAGACTACATCTTTTCTTATACAGTATAAAAATTTAGAATTTTGTGAAGTTAAACCAATTTTTCGCTTGTCCCACAGCTGTCGAACTGTCAAAAATCGTAACGTGGCGTAGAAATCTATTTTCTATAGACTTCTACGCTGCATCGCGCCACGTTACGATTTCGGTAACGACTTGTACACATTTATCATTTAACAGACTTTTGCTTGACAGTTTGCCACGTCGCGCTACGTTACCTTACGCTTGGGTACTCAAACCTTAAGACACGTCGGCCGCGTACATTCACAGTTTAAGCGTACATTAAAAAAAAATTTTATTTACAGCTTTTGTTATTGTTGAAACTGTTAGCACTCCGCCTTGTGGCTGTCGTATTCAATAATTATGCAACCCTGTTATGTATGTAATTATGCAAAGGCTACTTTTATTTACGCGTATTTGCGTTTGCATGCAAAACAACAACAAAACAAATTACGCTTTCGTGAATTGGTGTACAAATAACCAATAGTATAAATAACAGACCAGCGTATTAAAAATGTGTATAGCCTTTATATTTATTTTACTGTTGGGCAATTCACAGTTTATTGTTATGTTTTAATATACTAATATTTTAATTTACTAATTTTTGACAACTGTGAGCACAACTTAAGTGAAATGACTTTATTTGTAGTTTCAAAACAGCGATCGAATCTTTAATATGCAGATCAAATGTTTTAGATTCTATTAAAAGCTAAACAATTAAATTTAATATTCCATCCAACTCTTTTTTGATTCACATAAAACAACTGTTTACGAAATAACACAATAAAACTCTACAAAAGCATGCCTTAGGGCATGTACAAAAGTGACAACATTTAACACATCGGCTTAACTTGTGTTTACATGAAAAACAAAAACAAAAAACTAACAGGCAAAATAGCCCACATAGCATTTTTTGACATTTTTGAACATACCAGAGTCGTTTTCGACTCTTCTCCGCGATGGTGACAGTCGAAAGTGCGCTCATTTTCTGATCAAAAAAGACTCTTTGTTCGGGAGAAAAGGGTACCCTATGCGCGACTCTTTTTGACGAGTCTTTTTCGAGTCGTTTTTTGATCCCGAAAATACCAAAAATTTTTAAAAAACGACCCATTTTCGAGTCACACAAGCAGCTAGTTTTTGATCAACTGTGAGGAGCAAAATATGCTTCTGCACACGACATGTATTTTGTTTTTGTAGATCACCAAGCGGACTCGAAAAAGACTCGCTTAGGTGGTTTTCTACAAAACAATCTTCCAAATGCTGGGTGGGTAGTACATCTCCCAATTAGCACATTAAACAATAATTAGCATGAACTGTGACTTGCCCATGTATTTTAATTATAACAAATCAAAGGGGGAGATTGCGATAACTGGGGCGCTGTGATTTGACAGTGCATTCGTGAGCATGAAAACATAAAAAGCTTTCATAAAAATATTAAGGTAATGAAATCCGTTGAGTTATCACATTTTATGGCTATTTGTATGTTACAGTAAATTTTTGTTTACATAAAACCATTGTTTTCTCAAAAATTACTGTTATTATTATGAGTTATGGAACTTTAATTATTTAAGCTTGAAAATATATCTTTCATTTGGTATATAATATTAAAGAGTTGTTAGATTTTTCATAGTGCTTTTTGTGCTGAAATGATTTGCCGTTAAACGTAATTTTGTTATTTCAAGCATAAGTATCTTAGTTGTTCTGCTTTCTTACTTCATATTTCCTTATATCTCATTGTAACTCTAATATTTGTACGAATTAATAGAATTTTCCAGTCAATGAAAAATTTTAAATTTTTAACTGATAAGTTTTTGTCTTGTTGGCTTAATTGGTGAAATGGTTTAAATTTTATTAAATCAAATATTTGATTTTCGCTTATGCCATTAACAAATGCAAATATTATATAAATTTTTGTTTATCAAACAAAAGGTATTTTCGCAAGATTATATTCGCAAGTAATTTATGAAAGAAATCAACAACAACAATTTTCGAGTGATCGATTTTTTAAGATAATTTTCTTATTTAATAATTTTGATGTATTATTTAAATTATTATATGAAATTAATTGTGAGCTTTAGACCAAGATAGATTTTTTTAAGAAGGCAACAACAACAACAACAACTCTGTATAGAGTCAAACTCTTAGCTGACTAGACAGTCTGTTTTGAAAATGGCTACATTTCCTATTCAGTAGTATTCGATTTAGCTGTGATCAACTCAATGCTAAAGTCATATATGATTTCACATATGTTTGAACAAATTCTTAAGAATTTTACGTTCAAATCGGCTACTTAATCATATGACATTTAAAGCAGTATGCTATTTATCGATCACAGCCATCAACTCTACCAAGGTTGCCATTTGTTCTAGTTGCTTCTCATTTGTTTCAATATTTATTGGTGTTTGACAATTTGTCAAAATGCACTAAAGAATTAAAAACTACTGAAGAGGAACTGCAGCAATTTCCTAAATAGACTGTCTAGTCAGCTAAATGATTAACTCTATAGAGAGTTGTTGTTGTTATTGTCTTCTTAAAAAAATCTTACTTGATCTAAAGCTCACAATTAAATTCATAATTTTCTTATTTTAAGATCTTCTCAGAAATCTGCTACTAGACATTTGTGTGGTGCAGCAGTCCAAGTTTATTGCTTTTCCTTTTCCATTTTCTGGTATAAAAAAGAGGTAAATGACTAAAGTTGTTATATTATAACTAAACATATAGAAATACTTACAATCCATTTTCAGCTATTTCCTTTTCCCGTACCAAAAAAATTCGCAGAAGCGAGCGAAAATAAGTAATTCTGTCTTTGTCAAAAGTTGCTATTTTCTGCTACACAAATTTGGCGAAGCAGAAATTCGCAAGCTGTCATTTTTTGATGGCTGATGTCAAATTAAAATACCAGCCATTAAAACAACACAAAAAACAACCGGGAAGCCAATTTATTCTTTTGATCCGACATTTGAGGATTAATTTTGAGAGGATTTTGCGGCTTACTCTATAAAATTTTACAACTTGCTCATTTCTGCTACAAAAGTACGGAAACAGAGCTTATATATGTTATTGACAAATGAAAAAAAAAATAACTTTGAATTTCGAAAGTATCAAAAACACACAGGGTGAAACATACAAAAAAGCAGAATAAAAGCTGCATTAAGTTGATTTTTTTCTAGTGTTATTTGTATGTTGTTGCAAAGCAAAAGTTGCTTTTATGTTGTGTTTGGTTTAAGGCTGTCAATAGCGAACGGATTTGTCAATCCCGGGGTTGCAAGGATTGAAAATACTGATCCCGGAATTTTCGTTCTTTTGTTTTTCAATGATTTTTTCAATAAAACCCATTAATTTTCATTTTTTTATTTAAACAATTCATTATTTTAACAAATTTTACTTCTATATCATATATTTTCATATTTTGTTTTTATTTAAACATTTTGTGAGATGATATCTATTATATAGTAACTTAAAACAGAAGAGACACTTACTTAATTTTAAAAAAATTGCACCAAGAGCTTTAAGAACTTTGTTAATAAAAACGTAGGTTTTTGTTGTAGGAGTGTAAAATTTTGCAGGAACATGTATTTTGATACGGTGCATCAGAATTAATCAAAAAGTCGATTTTATTTTTTGGTAACTTACGGCTTTTTTCGATTTCATATGACAATATGTTTGACAGAATATGATGAATAATAATAACGAAATAAATTTATAAACAAAATGTCCGGATCCCGCGATTTATTTGCTTCGATCCCGGGATTTTTAAGCCTGGAAGAAGATTGGGAGCCTTAGGCCTTTTCCACACTTGGTCAACGCAATTCCAACACAACTTCAACGCAACAGCGAAAAAGTTGAAAAGCAATGCAACTATAAACCGAACGCATTCAGACTTGCTTTAAAAGTCATGCAACATAAAATAATTGTTATTATATAATAACTCATGTTTTTCGACTTCTTGCACTAATTTAATATTTAACACTGCTCATTCATCTTGCAAACTATTTCTTCTTCTTTTAGATTTTATCAGGAACTAATTAATTAGCTTATTCACCTTGATTAATATAAAGCTTACTGCACTACAAATACTTGAATTCACAAAACAAACAAACTGATGCTACACGTCGCCGATGAAAATTGCGGAAAGCCGCGTTGCGTTGAACAGGTTGAGAACGTGTCGAGAACTTGTTGCGTGCAAGTTGCTTAATCTGAAGGTTCCGGTATAAATACACAGGCTAGCAACTTGAGTTGGAGTTGCGTTGACCAAGTGTGGAAAAGGCCTTAGCTGCTGTCATTTGCCACTTTTTAATTAGGCAGAGTCGCTCTGTGAATCTGACTGGCAGCGTATTTACAATTTTGTTTTAACACGCTGCCCTTTATTGTTCTTGTTTACGTTTTTAATTTGACAAAATTCAGAATTTTTGCAAATAAACCAATAAGTTATAATAGAAACATGAGCGAAAATAATGAATTACAAGCAGGATCTGCTAACGTTGATGTAAGTTAGGTCTCCTTTTGAATAAAAATTCGCAAACATTCACGTTATCGATTCCCGCAGCCAATTGTACGACCTGCACCTTCTACCTGCTTGGAAACTTCGAAACCACCAACCAGCGAACGCCGTGAGCAGTTAAACAAATGGTTAGGTAAAACATTTCGTGTAGTCATCACAGATGGGCGGGTGCTGGTAGGCTTTTTTAATTGTACTGACAAAGACGCAAACGTAGTGCTCTCGATGTGTGCCGAGTACCTGGAAGAGGGCAAGGATGCACGCATTCTAGGAAATGTTATGATACCAGGCAAACACATTGTCTCAATAGCGGTAGATATGCCTTCCGAAGATGCGACTAAGCAGGAGCAGAATAGCAATGGAATAACTACAGAAGTGCATTAGAATATCTTGAAAATCTAATAGTTTCTAAAATTTCGTGAACTTAAACTTTTTTTAATTAAATAATTTTAACAGTAACTTATTAACATATTCAATGAACAACTTTTTGATGCTTTCTTCTTGTAGTTTTGATATCGCGCTCAAACCGCTGCACGTTTGGCTTTCTCCTTTGCGTTTTTTTCTTCAATCGGATCATATCCCTTCTCCATCTTTTCCTTGAATTGCTCATAGGTGCGTTTTCGATCAAAATGTTTTACCCATTGACCAGGACAAGATGTCTCGAATAGTTTGCGTAAAGACTGGCAGACATCAGGAACTTTTTCGCCGCTGGTTGAACTGTGCTTTGGTGCATTATCATTTAGGCACTGCCAGTATTGATCACGTGAATCCCAGCATTTGGAACGTTCTGTTTTGGTTGGAAAGCTCATGCTTGATTATGTTTTATTTATATAAAGCTGAGTTACTGAAATCTTTGTAGATGCACTATAAACTCGAGACAACATAACCTAAATAGTAACAGCTGTTCTTGTGGATTGCATCTAGTTGATATGTCAATAAAAAAATCAGGGCTGAAATGGAAATTCGAAAATGTAATGCATGGTGTAATTATAATAAGGTGTTCTCATTCGGAATAGAACAGAATACGCTGTCTTATTTCCTTACAATTGTCTAAATATGGCAGCATGTCACAGAAAAAATATGGAAAATGTCATGGGATAGAAACACCTTGTAATTTTTTCACCATGCACCCAAGATTTAACTAATAACGCATCTTTTCTGGAAAATTTTTTCTTACCTCTTCAAGAGTTGTGCATTTTTCCTGTTTATTCCGAAAAAAACTTGACCTCAAAACGCATTGTGTTCTTCGCTCGAAAATGTTTACCACAAAATTATAACAAATGCAGAATTTTCTGACCTGTAAAATTTGATGGTTCTACATTATGCTCTCTATTAATACCAACATAAAAACTAAATAAAAAAGATTTGGCATTATAGTTTTGTGCTGTGACGATTTTGAGAAGAAAAAAGTTACAATTCATAAAATCTTCTGAAATTTAATTCAATATATTTTTGATTAAAGTGGTTAGTTTTAATAAAACTGAATTGATGAATGAATATTTGTTAACAACAGTGCAGCCAATATTAAATAAAAAATTTTACATTTTTTTACTCTTTTCTCAGCTCAAAAGAAGTCAACGGTCAGGTCAGAATCGAAAAAATTCTGCATTCTGTGAGGTCAGAAATTTTTTTCAGAAAATGCGCTTTAGGTGTCTACATTTTGTTGTCGGTAATGTAAAGATGTGTCGACAATGTAAACAAGTGTGTAAACAATGTTAACTAATGCAACACTGCGAAAATGCAATCACTTATTAGGTTGTATTGATTTTAAATGCCCTGTTCAAACTCATCAAATCGTTTGTCAAATCCAATAGAACAACATTGGAATTCCATTGAAATTTCACGTTCTATTGTATTTGGCAAACCACTTTATTTTTGGCAAACCCCTTAACAAACAAAAAACATGTCTGGAAGGCATAAAAAAAGGAATACTATGAACTTGGATTAAATTTAATGATATACCACAATAAAAATGCAGCCTCTGACTTTAAATATCTACACGTCGCTAAAAGTTGTTGTCTACACTACATTGTCGACAGTAGTTTTATTCACATGAAGTTGTCTACGCCGGACATCACTGAACACCGTTCGTTCAACCAATAAATTTATAGCGAACGCTGTTCGTTGGGGCTTAGTGTTTAAGCCGAGCGAACGAATAAGATTTCTTTCGTTTGTTCAGGTGGCCTTAACCCAGAGAAAGACGAAATAGCTGCCACTATCCAAAAATTACAGGTATAATATATACGAAGTTGGTTACGAATGCGTGGTTTTTAATGCATACTCCCATTATTTATTATAAAAAATAATTTTCCATACAAATTATTTACAACCAAGGGAATAAAATAAAATTATGTAGTGTATTTTTTTTAATTCATTAAACGTTTCTGTTAAAAGCAACAAAGCAATACAAAAAACAAAGCAATGTACATAGCACTGTCCTACTTATACATATTTATCGTTTAATTCTGGTAATTGGCAATAGCAAATACATTTATAATTATAAGGATTTCTCAGTCAAAAATTATATCGAAAGATCTTGGCAAAGAAATAATTATATTAAATTTTTAAATTTTCCAACTTCATGTTAAAAAAAAGTATTATTAAAACTACTTTGTAAATAAACTCACGAACGCAAATAACCAGAATAAGGCTAGTACTCCATTCAAACATTTGGCATATTTACTTTTTAGCAAAAATAAATTGTTTGCACTTTTTTTTGTGGAACATATGTATTTAGGGCTTCTAATTACAAATCTAAAAAATCAATGGCCGCTCTCATCTGGTTTAGAAGTTATAGGGGTCCAAAGTAGAAAAATATGTTCGAAAAACCTGCTATATCTTTGCTATATATAAACAAAACTAAACAAAATGGGTATTACAAGAAAGGCGTTTTCCTATTCAATAAGTTATTATAAAATTCCATTAATTACTTTTTAAGATATAACTATTTTTATGTACCAACTATTAAATAAAAGTCGGTTTTATTTAATTTGGACTTTAAAATTCATATATAAAAACAGAAAAAAAATTTGTATAAAATATTGGCGATTTTTTATAACAATTTTTCTCCGGCGGTGCTTATTCAGTTTTTAACATAAATCATTTTCTCAACAAAAAGTTTGTTTTATTTAACTTTTACTTCCACCTTAATATATCAAAACATGCAAAATTTTTATAAAAAATAGCGCGATTTTTCGCCCACAGCGCTTATTTCGTTAATCTCAACATTAAATATGAATACAATAATTTTCACAAAATATCGCACGACTTTTTATACAAATTTTACTCTATTCCGCTTATTTCATTAATCTCAAAATTACGTATAAAAATTACGTATGCAAACTTCGGTTTTACATCAATTTAAGACCATTTCAAGGACAAAAATTTTATATCAGAAACATCTTCAAACGTAAAATTTTCTTAGTCCAAGAAGAGCTATATATTCGAGAGATATGCATGGATTTTCAAGATTTATACTTCGTTAAATAGAAACTTGCATTGCCCTTCTTTTGATACCCATAAATGTTAGGTTTTTTGGAAAATTTAAAAAATCAAATGTTTTTAAGTCCATTTTTTCTAGCTTTGGACCCATATCACTTCTGTACGACTTGAGAGCGGCCCTTAATTTTTTCACTATCAGCTCCAATTTTAGCTCCAAATATACATTTTGAAAAAAGTACATAAAAAAAGACAATTTTTGCTAAAAGTTTAATGTTCCAAACATATAAAATAATTGTAGTAGTGATATGTGATTGCAATGCATTTTGTTTTATATGCTTTTTACAGAATATATATTATACTTTTCTTCATGGAAACATTTTATTTTTTATATCACCGATTTGAAAATGACCTTTTTTATGTTACCAAGTAAAATCTCTTTTCTTTTTAGCTCAATTTACGATTGACTTCAAAAAATAAATTTACCCTCGAACTGGCATCACTGACTCCGCATTGATAATTATTATCACAGGTAGAGGGCGCAAATCGTTCGAAGCAAAGATTATCAGCTGACACTCTTCATGCACTTGTTTAACTACTTAATTTAATGGAAGTTGAGCCAACCACCGTAGAAGTGGTATTAAAGCTTGCTTTCTTTGGATTAATTAATATTAGATAGCTTTTGAATCATCAGTACTAAAAATTACAATGAAAGGTGTAGAGTTTGCTGTAATGACGGGTTGGTTTCCACTATTTCTAGTATGCTCAATAGATTTTATATATTTTGTTTGTTGCAGTAAGCGACACTTGTTCCAGAGACCCAACGCTGGACAAAAGTGGCCCACGGCTTGTCCGTCTTATCAATGACTCCTTTGAAGATCCAAGTATCAATCTTCACATTGTTCCAGATGAACAAGACATCATTGCTGAATCGTTGCGCAAGTTTATCGAGCAACAGGTGGCTGTTATCATTACTACGGGTGGTACCGGCTTTGCACCACGCGATGTCACTCCTGAAGCTACAAAATCAGTGCTGACCAAGGAGTGCCCACAGCTGACTTTGGCTTTTTCACTTGCATCGCTGCAAAAAACTAAGTTCGCAGCGCTCTCACGAGGCATTTGTGGCATTGCGAAAAAGACTCTTATACTTAACTTTCCGGGAAGTGAAAAAGCTGTGGTGGAGTGCTTTGAGTCAGTGCGTGACGTATTGCCGCATGCAGTTCAACTCATTGCTGATGATATTCCCCAGGTGCGCAACGTACATGCTTCAATGCAAGCTGAGAATACGTCTAATCGTGATGCAGTGGTACCGTTAGCACATGTGTGTCCACACAAAACTGGAAGTGGCGATGGCACTGATCGAAACTCACCATTTCCCATGATACCCGTTACGGAAGCTTTGCAGCTTATATATAAAACTGTAGCAGCGAAGCATGAAGTTTCCCAGTTTTTGGCCGATTTCGTAGCGCCCATCAACATTCCACCATTTCGTGCATCAATTAAGGATGGCTATGCGATGAAGTCAACAGGCTTCTCAGGTACTAAAAAAGTTCTCGGCTGCATTGCAGCCGGCGATGAGGTAATTCATAAGCTACCAAAGACTTATGGGTACATAAAGACTATTTTTTGTTTTTAGATATATCTACAAAAACTGCAAGAAGATGAATGTTTTAAAATTAATACTGGTGCACCCGTTCCACAACATGCAGATTGTGTGGTGCAAGTGGAGGATACAAAACTTTTAAAAACCAAGAAGAATGGCGCTGAAGATTTGGTTGAAATTCTTATAGAACCAACGCCAAATTTGGACATACGGTAATTGAATGGAAACACATTTTTATTACATGAAAAGTTAAAATTGAATTTTGTTGCTTATTCTATTTCATGGTTGCAAAGGCCTATTGGCTGCGATTTAAGTCGAGGTACAAAACTGTTTCCCAGTGTTGATAACTCAGATGTGGTGATCAAATCAATATTAGCATCTGTTGGTGAAACTATGCCAGCTCGATTTCATAAACCCAAAATTGCAATAATATCCACCGGCAGCGAGCTAATGCTGCCGCAAGAGGCAAATTGTGTGGGTAAAATTTACGACTCCAACACCACGATGTTACAGCAGCTGCTGCAGTACTTTGGCTTCGAGTGCATGCACACTTTAGTGCTCAACGATGAGTGAGTTGAAGAGATTGATTTACTTACATATTTCATGATACTCTAAATATTGAAGTTGAAGAATTTAACGAGAATGAACGTTATTATTTTTGTTTCAATTGCAGTTTCGATACCGTTCAACGTAATGTCGCAGATTTATTTGAGAGTGTAAATTTTGTTATATGCAGTGGTGGCGTTTCCATGGGCGATAAGGATTACATAAAACCTGTTTTAAAAAAGCTTGATTTTCAAATTCATTTTGGACGTGTTAATATGAAGCCAGGGTGAGTAAATTTAAAACCATTATAAACCTTTGGCATTGAATAAAGACAAAATCACCTAAAAAATACTTGACTAGAACAAATAGAGAGAACAACCATCACAACCACGAATAGTTTACATGCAATAATAACAGAATTCAGCTAGTACAGCTTTTTCACACTTTCTAACATTAGATAATTTTAAGTACCCACTATTGAAATATCTCAACGATATCTTTAAAAGTGATTCGAAACAATCTAAAGTGCGAAAAATTTACCTACCATAGGTTAAGCTTAGGGACAACACAAGACAAAAACTAACCATGCATTTACAAAAATCTAATCATAAATTAGTTTCTAATCTACTTTTGAGTTGACCTTTCGATAAGTTAGCATAGAAAAGCTACAGTTGTTAACAAAGATACTCATGCAATTTAAGGGAGCAGTAGCTATATAATTTGTTCTACTAAATGTTAGGTAAATTAAATTGTTAGTTCAGCCAAAATAAGCGATTAACCAAGAGAAGTATCTTGAAAAATAAGGAGGAGCCACTTGAGTGCATACACAACTTAATAAAGTTTAAGGCTTGACCAAAAAATAAGATCTACTTGTTTTCAGCGTCATATCTTTCAGATGAGTTTATTAACAAATATGTCAAAATCATAAGGAACGTAAACAGTGGGCTGGTCACAGCTCCAGGGCCGGATTAATAAAATTTTACGCTGTGGGCTAGACTAAAATGCCAACCCTAAAAAAAAATCAACAATAATAATGGCACCACGAAAAAAATAATATATTTTTGACAATATTTTTAAAAATTGTATCGACTAAAACCAAATCAGAATACTTTCAGATATAAAACATTTAAATTTAATATGAGTTCGTTTGAAAAATATAAATTTTTAACAACACTGGCTTACAGCCAGAATGTACAATGAATGCCACCATGTATTTCTAATGCAAAATTGGTCGGTGCTTCCGAAAAGTCGTTATTTTTTCTGTCACTCCGTTTTCGAGATACTGATTTTGAATCAAATTAAAGGTAATAAAATTTCCTACATTATTTTTTGATTCAATTGTTTGTTTCTTCGAGATAAATTACATTTTTGAGGATTTTTCGTGTTTTTGTGGCTACACAAAATACTGCTGTTTTCTCTGCAAGTGGGACAGTCGAGCACGTGAATACCACTACTACAAAAAGGATTGGCCAAAAAGAATTGAATCTTTAGGTGGTGAGAGCGATGTAAAAAATGTTCCACTTGTTAAAAAGGAAAACATAATTCTCCAAGCGCTGCACATTAAACTTGGTCTTATGAAACATTTTGTAAAGGCGTTAGACAAAGAAGGCAAAGGATTCGCATATTTGAAAACTATTTCCCCAAAATCTTTCTGATGCCAAGATAAAAAAATGTGTCTTCGCTAGACGACAAATAAAAAAGGTGTTGAACGATCTTTAATTCGCAGAATTATTGTCACCAGTTGAAGCAGCAGCGTAGGATTCTTTTAGAATGATTGTTTTTAGCTTCCTCGGAAACAATAAAAGTTAATCTTATGAGAAAATAGTTAACGATTTGCTCAGGAACTATAAAAAATGGGAGTAAATATGTCTTTGCAAATTCACTTTCTGTACTCCCATTTGAATTTTTTCCGAATAATCTCGGCGATGAGAGTGACGAACATTGGGATGGATTTCAACAGCAGATGAAGTCAGTTGAGAACCGGTACAAAGAATTTTGGGACGAAGCTATGATGGGCGACTATTGTAATTAGTAACTAATATTTTATACCTTAAGATTTTGAATTTTTGCTTCCAAAGACATCAGTTTATATATTTAGAATTATTTATTTATTTATTTATTTAAATGAAATACCATTATAAATAATAATATTACATGAGAATAGGCACTAGCAACAAAGGCTTTCGACCCACTATATTTAGAATTAGTTTTGTTGCTTAAGACTATTTTTTCAGGATCTGAAAATAATTAGTGCAAATGTTGAACATAGCTTATCTACTAATGAAAATGTTAGTAATTCTTAAACTTACTTTTGATTTCAAATCTTTTTTTAATTTAATGTACTTTATGTCGGAATTTTGTAGAAGCAAAGTCCCATATTATGTCATCGAAATAAGTTACGTTGACTAAACGTCCTTCAATGCACAACACTTCAAAGCAGTTTAATTGTTTTAAAACGATCTTTCGGATAAGCAGTTTGTTACAAAAAATCATAAAAACATTCGAAATGAAATGCCTAAATTTGGAAAAATAATTTCAACTTGGTTATTTCGAATTATATTTGCCATTTGAATTATTCTATTTTCTTGATTGTGGTTGCAGTTTTCACATAAACATAGCGACTCGTTTATGAACGGTGATTCAAGTTCAGTCCATTTTTCTTTGTTACGCGGAAATTAATGTAAGTTTTCTTCTATAAATTCTTTAAAATTAATGCATTTTGATAGAAAGGAGTCTTCTAAATAATCAGGGTAACAATTTTATCTTAAGTGTATTCTTGGGTATATTTATTTACTTACACATTCCAAAACATCATAGTTTTCGTGAATTTGTTTATATCTCAAAACTCGTTAAGCTAATTATGTGCTTATTTTATATAAAATTTTAAAAAAGTCTAGAATCTAAATTTTTGTTGGCCCATTAGCTCAGTGTAAATTTTTTGTTGGCCCATTATCTTTTTTAAATTACGTTTTTATAATCTTAGCAAAAAAAAACAAAATATTTATATTCTATTATTTATATTCTATTTGAATATATGGGGAGTTCCATGCCAGATCGGCCTCGACTGGCGGGGCATGTCTCCGATTTGGTTCAAACTTTGAGGGACGATAGACTAACATGAGAAATGAACGAACGCGAAATTTTAATTTTTTTGAGCCTCAGCTTTAGATTTTACAGTACGTCTAAGAATTTTGTAACACTTTGTATGTTTAAAAATAACACGAAACTGGTTGAACTTAAAAATTTAAGAAAAATATATATGTATTGCAAATTTTATGTAGTTTTCAAATATTAAAAAATAAATTTAATATATTTGATTTTTACACTGAAAAAAAATTTTTTTTTTATAAAAGTTTAATTTCTGAAAAAGGCCCATCTTTCAAAAAATTTGAAAAAATATATGTTAAAGCTGTGTGTCTTACGCAAATTTTAAGCTATAATTTTGGAAAATACCATTACTTATTTAGGAGTTATGGACGTTTTATTAGTGCATGTCGTAAATTTCAACATATTAAAAAAAATTAATTGGAGCTTTCAACCACATTGAAGTGCCGACCGACCGAAAGAAACAATTAAAATTTATATTTTTGGTGTTACGGGAGCAGAGAACAGCGTCACTTATATTTACTTAAAAAATAAGTTTCATTATATAATGTCGTATTATATTATTTTGGAACTTAGATATCTTAGAAAATTAAATCAAAAGTGAATACAAGTAAAGTGAATTTGAATTTCAAAATAAAAAGTAGTGATAATAATATCTCTTAAAAATTGATATGGCTACACCACCGAAAAAACGTTGCTTTAATCCATTTGGTACATGCTCTTACAGTGAGTTCTTTTGAATTTATATTTTTATTTGAATTTATTAAATTAGTTGCAACTATTAAGATGATAATGCAAAACATTTACGCGAGCTATCATGGGTGCAAAAAAGGAAACTGCCGTCAGCTCCTAAAGGTGCACTCGTTTGCACGAAGTGTAGAATAAAGCTTACAAATTGTGCTTCTGATTCAAATAGTTCATCCGATGAAGACGAAAGTGATACAAACTTCAAAGAAAAAAGTGAAACAGTTAAAAATCACAATTCAAAATATCAAAAACATGTTTGAAGACATCGCTGAAACTAAAGTTATAACGGATGAAATACAAAAAGTAGAAGATTACAATGAACTTATGTCCACATATGTAAATAAGTTTAAAGCGGAATATACTTCTCGGTAGTTGGCTTTTGTTTTTTTGCTTAATTCTAAATTTGCTCATAGATTTGTTGTATAATTATAATAATATGGGGACGATAAGTTTAGAATCCTTACAAGTTTTCCAACTTGCAAGAGAGCCTTCGAAGTTGTTAGCAATTTTGATTGTTCCAAACACATGGCAACACATGCAATTAAACTCAGGACTAAGAAGGTAATTTTTTCAATTCCAAATAAAGAAGTTGGACGGCAGCTCGCTCCCGGAATTGTTACCTTAGTAAGGGAATTTTATTTGGATGAAAGAAACTCCATGCAACTACCGGGAATGAAGGATTTTGTCATAGTCAAGAGTAACATCTCGAAAGAAAAAAATTAAGAAAAGACTTCTCTATTGTAATTTAAATGAACTGCATCAGTTATATAAAAAAGATCATCCTGACTATCCAATTGGATTTTCAAAATTTGCTGAACTTCGTCCAAAAGAGTGCATTTTAGCAGGATCTAGCGGCACTCATACTGTTTGCGTTTGCATTCTCCATCAAAATGTAAAACTTATTGCTGAGGGTTCGTTATTTCTTTCATTTTATAAAGGTTATGATAACGTTTTTTGTACACAGGTTCAAACTTGAAAGAAATAAGTAAGTCTTGGGAAATGCCGATCAATGGAAAAAGTGCATACAAAATATTATTACAACATATTATTTGTAAAACTCCAACTGATACTTGTTATGAAGGTCGCTGTAACTCATGTCCACGTACAACGCATTTTGAAAACCTTCTATATGATACCTTTGAAAAAGAGTCTTTAGAATCCATCACCTACAAGCAATGGATAGCGACAGACAGGTATTTTTTAAAGTGTGTTTGCCATTTTTAACCTTTTTTTTTAAACAGATGTTCGTTAAAAACTATAACTGAAACCAAAGATGAATTTATTTCAACATTTTCAGAAAAACTTATCAAACTTATTAAACATGATTTTATTGCTACACAACAAGCAAACTATTTCAAAAGTGTGAAGGATAACATAAAAGATGGTGAATTTGTTGTAGTACTTGATTTTTCGGAAAACTATGCTTTTGTTGTACAGGAAGATGTTCAAGGCTTTCATTGGAATAATAACCAAGCAACGGTGCATCCATTCGTCATATATTTCTTAAACAAAGAATCCAAAAAAATTGACCACACGTCCTTCGTCGGAATATCAAGCTGTCTCGAACATGACACGATTGCCGTTTTCATGTTTCAAAAAAAACTTTTAAAATTTCTACAAAAAAATTTCACTGCGTGAACAAAATTAAATATTTCTCCGATGGTGCACCACAAGAATATAAAAATAGAAAAAATTTTATAAATTTGGCTCATCACTATCAGGACTTTGGGGTAAGAGCTGAGTGGAGCTTTTTTGCTACTGCTCATGGAAAAGGAGCCTGTGACGGTGTTGGTGGTACATTAAAACGATTGGCAAGGCGGTATTGTCTGCAGAAAGGCACACGCAAAGAAATTTTGTCAGCTGAACAACTTTACGAATGGGATCAAAGAAACTTAATTAATTATAATCTGTGTTTTTGTTCTAAAGAAGATTATATTGGAGCAGAAGAATACCTAAAGGCAAGACATGAAAGCTGCAAAACTGTAAAGGCACGTTAGAAATTCACCATGTTGTCCCACTAGATGAAAGCAGCATCCAAATAAAAACTACGTCCAAAAGATTGCTAGATAAAATTTTTAAATTTAAATAAAAATCCACTAACTCTTGTAAATCTACCACTCAAAAAACAAAAAATTTATTTAGTAAAAAAAAGAAAATCAAACTTAAAATAAATTTACGACATTAGTAAAACGTCCATAACTCCTACATAAATAATGGTATTTTAAAAAATGATAGCTTAAAATTTGCGTAAGACACACAGCTTTAACATATATTTTTTTCAAATTTTTTGAAAGATGGGCCTTTTTCAGAAATTAATCTTTTATAAAAAAAAATTTTTTTTTCAGTGTAAAAATCAAATATATTAAATTTATTTTTTAATATTTAAAAACTACATAAAATTTGCAATACATATATATTTTCCTTACATTTTTAAGTTCAACCAGTTTCGTGTAATTTTTAAACATTCAAAGTGTTACAAAATTTTTGGACGTACTGTAAAATCTAAGGCTGTGGCTCAAAAAATTAAAAATTTCGCGTTCGTTCATTTTTCATGTTAGTCTATCGTCCCTCAAAGTTAGAACCAAATCGGAGACATGTCCCGCTAGTCGAGGCCGATTTAGCATGGAACTCCCCATATATTCTATCTGATTATTTATATTCTATTGTTTTTGTCAAATTTTGCCGCCCCTAAACACTTGCCACTGTGGGCTAATCCACCACTGGTGGAATCACTCAAGACTACTGAACAGGAAATGTAGCTATTTCCGAAACAGGATATCTAGTCTGCTGAGTGATTGGCTTTATATAGAGTTGTGGTTGTTGTTGGTGTTGTTGTTGCTTTCTATCATAAAATGACTTGACCTAAAGCTCATAAAATAATAACCTTGTAAATTGTTTGCGTTTCTATTGCTTCTATGGTTAGTGTTAAAATTTATAAGAGTAAGTAGTTCTGGAGATTCGAGTATACCGGTTATGAGTTGGTGTAAAAAGCCGATATCAGCAGATTTCCTACGCTCAGTTAAAGATTGCATTTTCAATAGTCTTCAACGATTCTCATAATGAGTAATGTTTACAGTGTCAGTTCCACTTAAGCCCCTTAGAGCAAACCGAACAAAACTTTTTGGATTCTCTCTATTCGATCAACATGTACAATACTTGACTTGCATACTTCAAGTGAGGTCGCACACTTGCATAATGCAACATTGTAGTTGTAATCATGCTATTGAATTCTTTAATCCATCGTCTTATAAATCCGAGCATAGATGATGCTTTTTTATAAATGTAATCAATATGAATGTCAAACGATAGCTTAGAATCCATGTATATACCAAGATCTTTGACAGTATCTACACGACTTTAGGGACAATTTTTCCAGGAACAGTGCTGGTTTAACCACTAGTTGAGAGTTAAGTTAATCGTAGATTGAAGTTAACCAGAGTTTAACCACACAATCACTTTTTCGGTGCTTGGTTAGTTTGAATTAAATTTGTTTTCAAATGAAAACATTTTTAATTTTATGACTTTAGTTAGGTAGTTAGATTTTTTTGTCGCTATCAGAAAAAGGCGCTGATATCAGTTTAACTATATTAAAGTGAGGGGTTAAAAGAAGTCAAAAAAAGGTATGTTAGTATGGCGAAACCATGAAAAAATGTTGTTTCGTAAACCATGAATGAGGGACTCCAACCTGAGGGACTACATTAAAAACCATTACAAAGCATCACGAATTGTGCTATCTGGCGCTGTTGGCGTCAACCATGACGATCTTGCCAAGTTGGAAGAACAAGACTTGGATAAGCTTGAGGACACTTATGATGGCAAGCCTTGTTTCACGTTGCCTCTTTACCGGCTACGAAATTATTTATTTTAAACACAAATTTAAAATTTAAAACTATTGACTTGTAATCAGAAATTCGAATTGATTGTTTACTTGCCTTTTTCTTTTACTTTGACATTTGGCGATCCAAGATTTGTTGTTGTTTTTTTTGACAAAGAGCATACAAAGAGAACAGTTTCATGGTTACTTAACCTTATATAATTCAGCCATGCATGAATGAAGTGCGATACTAGCTTCGTGACCTGGTTTATAGCTAGTATACAGTGACATACATATGGTATACCCATAATGGTTTCAATACTATGGTACAGAGTGCGTAAAGCACTCAAAATTCGCTCTTTCGAGTTATCATTTTTAAAAACAGAGCAATTCGTTGAACGTTACGCTCTCGCATAAATTCCTCAAACATTTGTATTAGTTATTCGTTCTTGTACAAAGAGCGCTAATCGTTGTGAGAACACGTCACTATTTTCATCACCCGAGTTCTACGAATGATGTGCTCTTTATTTGAGCTGAAAAATATTTGAATTTATCATTAAGTATTTTGATACTTCTCATTTTGATATTTGCTGTTAAGTGAAATGAAACGCATTCGTTATCCAAAAATTTTTCTTTATTTAATAGAAAAAACACATTTGCAGAAATAAACTAAAATTTATTTATTTATTAAATTAAAAATAAAAAATAAAGTTCACTAAAATTTAACGCCATCAAAGTATAACATTTTATTTAATTTAATAAAAAGTAAATGATTGATATTTTCATAGTTCAGCCTGGAACGATGTTTATGAGTATTAAAGATAGTGCACTAAATGCTCGTTTTACAAGGGTTCGGTTGCAATAGAAATAAATGATAAAAAAATTATGACATCAAAATAAAACTCACTCAGTACTCACTATATAACTATCATTGAAAAGAGTTCATCATTCGGCCTATGCTCTTAAAAGTGCATGCTGTGAACAGAAACGAAAGAGAAATGCAAATTCGCTCGCTCATTCAGAGATTAACGAATGATCGCTCGTTTATTTTTCATTTCCAATGAAAGAAACAAAACGAAATGCTCTGAGTTGAGTTGTATTGAGGTGAGTGAGGGATATTTTATTCCTCAATGATAAGTATTTATGAACACTGCTATGGTATCGATACCATATGTGTGTCCATAGTACAAGACATAGTATAGTTCTTTTAAATTCAAAATAATTGTATTAGCTATTATTCTGTGTACTTAGTTTTCTATATTTGCAACCTAAAATATTGTTTTACTTTTGTCCGCACACGCGACACTGTGCGGAGTCTTAAGAAAGAAAAAAATTGTGGCATGTGTCAACAAATTTTTTGCTGCTGTTCGACAGAATTTTAATTTTGAAGTCGTGGAAGCTGCAATGACAGTCGGTAAAGCGGGGTGTATTTGTTACTGCTTCGGTTTTTGTTTACGATCGCACGCAAAAACTACAACAAAGCAAATCATGTGTTGTGCTCGTTTAACACAACACAAGTGTCGGTCTCTGTTCAGACTGCTAGGGGTAGTGCTTGTGTTTGAATCGAAGAGCCACATACGGAATAGAGGGAGATAGAGTTTGCAGAATTTGTGCTTTTGTAGCGCTACGTATAAGGTACATTTTTTCCGGTGATCCTGATGAAGAGTACTCTGAATCAGGGAATGGACATAAACTTTAACGAACGGTTCGTTTTTGATCTATTCTGTTTTTTTAAAAAAGCTCAATCTTTATTTCGCTTTATTTGCATATACTATTTCCCTTTATTTGCATATACCATACCCCTTTTCCCCACGACAAGTTTTCTTGCCAGCAAGTCGAAAATACAAAGGAAACAACAGCACAGAGGAAAAACTTGCCAGTACAGACTTGCCTGTACCGCAGACTTGCTGGCAAGAAAACTTTCCGTGTGCAAAAGGGGTTTAAGTTCGATATTAGAAGAGCAGGGAATATCGATAAGAAACTAACGAAAGAGTTCATTACTGCTAATAAGACACCTTCACCGACAACAAAAGTATTGTCAGCGTGTCTGTCCTTTCTATAAACTTCGAAACTGTTATAAAAAAATTCAAAGCCAGTAATGCTTCCGTTTAACCATGTTTCAGTCAATGCGATAATATCCTCATTTCCTTTTTTTTTGTTTGTCTGAATCGCAGAAGTTCGCTGAAAATCGTTGATGGATTTGTCACATGTTTATCTCTGAAATTGTGAGATAGGCAGAAATTGCGCCTATAAGTTTACATATTTTATAAAGTTGGACTGCAAAAGCCACAAAAGATTACTGACGAGTTTATTCTATAAAGAGCCATGTTGTTATCTGTTAACAATCTGTTACTTCATGAGCTAGTTTGGCACAAAAATTGTAACATAATCTTCAGAAATAGTATTTATTAAGAATTTAACAAAAATAATGTGTATTCCCGAAAGTTTTTAAATTCTTCGTTTCCTTTAACCCTTTCCGTGGAAAAAATATTTTTAGGTGCGCTAAAAAACTGAAAATTTGTACATAAGCTAATTTGGGATCTTTGATTCTAGGAAAAATATTTTTTTTTGGTGGAAATTTGTCGTTTTGGTGCTACGATTTGTCAAATATATTCGACAAAGCATCTCAATGGATGTACAAATTTGTATTGTTACCATATAAAGTATGCAAAAAAAATGCAGGTCTATTAAAATTTTGGATTTATTTTGAACTGTTTTTGATGAAAAATAAACATTGTTTTAAATACAGTTATTAGGACTCAGTATGAAATTGCTCAAAACAATTACTTCCTCGCTTTACACAGAGGTTTACTTTGCATTTTTTACAAATTACAAATGAACTTTTGTTGCATCCCGCCATTTTGCATCGACCAGCACTCTTAGAATCTAAAAAACATGGTAAGTGCATTTTTTGATCCTGTCGAACTTCTTTTGGTGGCGGTTTTTGATAAACCTTCTTTCTTGAGCATTGTGGTTTTGGATCGTCGTAGTCTGAGTCATCGGAAGAGTCGCTTTCGCTAATACCAGACACCGTAGAGCGCTTGCCAATGCCAACATTAACTTTACTCGGTCTTCCTCGTTTGCGTTTAGTTGGATTTGCAGCTTCGTTTTGCTGGACAGCGAGCAGAGATCGAGCAACACTAATGCGGAAATTCATCGAATCAGTAATTTTATTTTTTGCGATTCCTTTAGCGATGCAATCTTTTCGATACTCCATCCAAGCTGCTGTTAAGGCCAAATCAACAAAATGCATGATAATTCGTAAGTCAACACCACCCATGCTTTCATTGTACATTCTAACAACTTGAGGTCGGTTTATTAAAACATAGTCAGCTTTATCCTTATCCCAACGTTTAGCTTGGTCTTCCACGCCAACCCCAACAAAATTGGAACCAAGATTAATGACTTTATTGTCATACCAGCGAGTTACTATAACATTTCCATCGGAGCTGATACATTCGGCAGATGATCATCTACCTTGCTTTTTCATTTCTTTTTCGTCTGGCAATCGGGGATTGGCGAATCGGTTAACTCTTATTGTTCCAGCCGCACATATTTTTCTTTGCTTTAGAACTTCAAATAGCTGGTATGATGGAAAGTAATTATCAAAAAACAATTTGTGGCCGGTTTCAGTTTCAGGTATGCGTTGGGCCAGGTGCAGTACGACAGCTGAACTGTAACCAAGAGATTTCACCCAGTGCTCATTTATAGGTGTAGTAGACCCCTGATAAATAATGAAATCATATGGCATACCGCTTTTGCCGCAAATAAAAAAAACCTTTATACCCCATGGACACGGCTTACCTTTTATGTATTGCTTTGCAGTAAATTTGCCTTTGTATGGAATGATTTGCTCATCGATACACAGGTTTTCTTCCAATGGTAACTCTAAAAGATGGGTTCGAACAAGCTCAATAATAGGTCTCACTTTGAATAGGCGATCTTTGCATTCTTTTCCCATAGCGTTTTCATCAACAAGGTGCAAATTGTTGCGAATAGCAAAGAAGCGTTTAAGTATCATATTTTCGGTGAAAAATGTCATTCCAATTGCAGGCTCATAGAACATTTCTACTCGAGGAAATTTTAATACACCCATCATTATGTGGTGTGCAAAAACAACACGTACTTCATCTACAAAGCATGGTTTGAACGAAATATTTCCCTTGCTTTGGGCATAAACATTCGTGTAAAATGCAGCGTCAGTGAAAAAATCGTTGGAAAAATATCTTTGAAAATATGAAAACGGAGTACCAATTTCGAAATCTTCAGTCATTATAACTGGTTCACAAATTATCTCATCCGGAATTTCTCCAGATCGAAGTCTTCTCCAACTAATGTTTTTCTTCGGAGTGCAACGCATTTGGTCAGTCCCTAGAAAATTACTTGAAGACGGAATATCATCGGCGTGCGGTGAATAAATCCATAACCTCAAGATCAGAGGGCACTTGATGTTCACCAGCTGTAGTATCCTTACACTGGACCTGTGACACTTCATATTCGATTTGTAATTCATCTAATATGTCCTCGTCAATGTCGGAGTCAGCATCCAAAATCCCTATGATCTCATCTTCTGTTAAAAGTTTTGCCCTCGACATTTTTCGCGAAAATTAGTTATCAATAGCTGCAATGTAAAATAAAATGTGTACTACCTCTGCGTGTCAACGTCGAATATATTCGACAACTATAAATGAGTCATCAAATCTAACCATTTTATATTCACACTTCTTTTTTTTCATAAAATGACTTATAACATGTGTATAAATACTCACTATTTTTTTCCAAGTGATTTCAAGGCTATAAAATTAAAATGTAGAGTTTAAAAGTTGAGAGTTTTTAGCTTCCTAAAGTCAACTGCACTAACTCTTGCAAAAACAATACTAAGCTTAAACTCCAACTAACTGCGCTTTCAATTTTATAAACAACAATGTTTGGAAATGAGTATGAAAGAAAAACAAAGCATAAAGATCAAATAAACCGTTAGTCAGTGATGTTCAAAGAATACCTTATTGAATTGTCAAATATATTCGACCAATCCACGGAAAGGGTTAAGAAATACGACAAAATTGAGACATAACTTGAAACAAAGAAGTTTTAACATAAATTTTGTTAAAATTATAATAGATAGTAGTAGCAATTCTTTTGGCGATCAAAATTAGTAAGTTTAAAATAGCAAACGAAAAAGCTAAAAAGAAAATTATCTTAAAATAAATATATAGGCATTTCACGTTGTAGGCTGTCACTTCCACCTTGTATAATTTTATCATGTCATAAATTAGGAAAAAATACCTTTATTTGAAAAACATTAGCTTATTGTCAAAGCTGTAGAGCAATGCATTTTTAAATGTTATCTTTACCTAAGAATGAAAAAAAAATTTGCTTTAACTATTTAATGTTTTTAGTATGGATGCAAATATCCTCGTTACTTCAGTTTTTTTTCAGATCAAAAGAACTGAATCAGATCACTTAAACAAAGAAAAAACATATTTAATGCTCTCTCCAACACCTAATCAAAATTTGTTTGTTAGCAAAAGTTGTTTTAGTTTCATACAAATATTAAAAAAGATCAACTAGAATAAAAAACAATGATACGAAAATGTCGCCTTATAACCTGAGTCCCTATAATCATCACCCTGTAACTTCATGAGGCTGATTCCAAAAAAAATGCCTAAACCTAAAATGTCGAAATGTTAAAATCTTCTCTTCACCGAAGACATTTTTGAGCGAAATAAAAAATGCCAAAAAATTAAAAGACCGAAAAAAGATCGAAAATGGTACATTTCAAATAAAACAATCGAACTTAAAGTTAAATGATGTATTTTATTAGCTTAGTTGCTGGTTATGTAAAAATAACAGCAAATAAAGTTTAATTTAAAACAGATAATAGAATAGTCTACACGAAATAACTCCTTATTGAAAAAATGAAATAACTCCTAAAAATTTCCATACCTAAAAACATTACAGATAATTTCATTTTTGATTAGGAATTACAGCGAAAGAACTCGTTACTGTGGAAATATTAGGAGTTATTCCATTTTTTATTATTATTTTAGTTATTTAAGTTATTTAATTTTTGAATTTGGAGTTATTTTATTTTCTTTTATTTAAAGACGAAGCTAGGATATTTTTGCAATTATTAAATTGCTATCAAGCAATTATTAAAATAGCAATTAACTCGAAGCATTTTTTATTAATAATCATACAAAAAATATGTAAGTAATTTCGCCTAAAATGTCCAAATCTTGTACGAAATGTTGTGTCTGAAATTTAAATTCCTTATCTAGTAAAAAATTGGCGGCCGTAGCCTATGAGTGCGTAGTGGGTAGAGTGCGTGGCCCCTAAGCTAAAGAACCGCGTTAGCCCGGGTTCAATTCCAGCTCAGACAGAAAGTTTTTTCAATTGAATTAATTTTTCTGATCGGTCGTCACCTCTCTGCAGACAATGGCAAACCTCAGAGAGTAAAAATTGCCATGTAAAACTTCTTGAGAGCATAAGCCGTTTGGAGTCGGCATAAAACACGTAGGTCCAGTTCTCGGTCATTTGTGATCACACATTTAAATTTAATAACACGCACAGCACAATTGATCAATAGAAGCTAGGTAAAGTCCTTCCAAGGGCTGAAATGGCCAGTTTTTTTTATCTAATAAATAAGTTCTAGATCTTTATGTAATCTCTTTTAAATTAATACAGTCGCGTGCATTTTGCACATCATTGTTTACATTTATTTAGATTTTTTAATTTCGAAAATTTTTTCCACTCTTTTGTTTTTGACGTTTTTTTCGATATTTTTGGTTTCGATTTGATTTTTCGATTTTATTATTTTTCGCACTTCACCCTGATTTCATTTATATATGAGAGTAGACATTGTTTTATCCCAGTTCTTACAAAATAAATTCAACATTTTAGTCATAATTTAACTTAGATGCAAGATAATAATTTCTAAAGATCATCGTTGCTCTTCTTTTAAGCGCTTTCGTAAGAGAAATCTTCTCATAAGATGTTACATAATAAGAAATCACTTTAAAATAAAGTGAAGCTTAAAATTTTAAACATTACTTTTGCAGCAAACCTATGACTTTTGCATCGCGTGGTGAAAAGTACTTCTTTGGCCTACCAGGCAATCCAGTTTCAGCCTTTGTTACATTCCATCTCTTTGCTTTGCCTGCCATACGTTGGGCTACTGGCTGGCAACGCGACAAATGCGAGCTGCCCACAGTGCAAGTAACTGTAAGTTTGAGAAACCTTTGTGTCATTTGACATTTGTTGTTATTTTTATTATTTGAATTTATTCACAATAACTAGCTTAAGAATGATAGTCTAGCACTAGACCCACGTCCAGAATACGTGCGTGCTTCTATTACAAGTTCAAACGGACAGCTATTAGCAACCATTAATGGAAATCAGGTAAGTTTTAATCCTTGAATCTGTATTTTTAAGGAATTCAATAATTTTAATTGTCTATATTTTAACTTATAGATGAGCAGCCGCTTGCAGAGCATTATTGGCGCTGATGTGCTTCTCCACTGCCCAGCGCGCACTGATACAAAAACTAACGTAATAGCTGGCGACAAGCTGAGCGCTTCTGTTTTGCGTTACGATTTTATATCAAAATACGAGTAATTTTTATTATTCTACACCAATATTTTTTATACACTAAATTAAAAAACATATTTTAATAAAATCAAAATATATATTTTGAGAAAATCTTACAAATAAATTGTTAAAATTTGTTTTAGTAAATAGTCAAAAAAACATTTGAATTAGTAAAAAAAAATAACTACTTAAAAATATTGTCATATTTAAAGTGCACTTAAAGTTATCATGTAAGAGAAATCCTTTAATAGTTATTCTTAAATTCTTAAATTGGCCCAGATTTTTGCTCGCTGTATCAAAACATTGAACAATTTATTTATTGGCTTTTTTTTTTATTTTTAAACTTATACATTATATGTCAATAAATTTGTATGTACATAGTTCTAACTTTTGAATATAGTGCTAGTTATATTCTTTTTAATTTATATACAAAGAGAAAGTTTATTGTTCGTTAGACTGGCTTAGTTGCTTGGAGTGTCCCCAAAACACTTGCATCGTATGGAAAAACTTTTAAAAACTTTTAAAATTGAGCTTAGTTAAAGTTTAAACTTTTTGCACAACTCCGCTGCCGTCGCTTAATCTCGTCAAACGCAAAGATGATCTACATGGCAGCATAAAATTATATTTACTATTCGGCACCGAGAGTTGATAGCGTTCCTGTGGTCTAGCGTCCCAGAGCGCGCGTTCAATGACATGTAATGCGCTGGCGGTTAAGACATCGGCGGTGTACTGTGTAGGTGCATCGGCACAGTCTGCTATGGCTGTAAAAACAAACGTACGGTAGAATTATTAAATAAAATTGTTACTTCTTTCCAAACACCAACTCACGCTGTGCTACTGGCGCCCTGAAGAGTGCCTCGGCAGGCACTCCGCAAGTGTCTAGTGCTACTACATTGATACCATATGGTTGCAGCTCCCTGCGCAAATCATCCGCACACTGCTCGACTGCCATACGCGTTGCATTGTAGGCTACCAGTCCATCACCACTGCTGCCGCCGCCGCCGCTATTACCAGCTCCCAAGTAAATCAAACGACCTCTAGTGGGACGCAAGAGCGCTACAAATGCCTTTGCAACACGCAGTGAACCCAAAATATTTGTTTTCAACATTTGCTCCCACTGATGCACTTCCTGGTTTTCAATACGTCCGCGAAAAATACTGCCACTTGTATTGATGACAGCAGCAATGCCGCGCTCGCCAGCATTCAGATGAGCACCCATGGCATCAGTGGCCTCACGCAAAATATCTTCGCGTGTCACATCCAGCTGCATTGGAATGATAGAGCCCGGTACTGGTTCGTCGCTGCACTCACGCATCTTTAACCAACCGCTGAGTAGCTTGGCTGGCAGTGAATCATTGGCCGTTTTCATGCCGGCAAAAACACGACATCCTTTGTTGGCCAAATGTGTGCACAGCTGCAGACCGAGTGCGGTGTCAGCACTAGTGACCAGCACTGTGCCGCCCTGCGACTCTGAGAGACGCGTCTCAGCGCTGCGTACTTTACATAGAAGATATATTAGCAGCGCTCCAGCAATGGAAAAGAGCGCCAAAAGTTGGAAGGCCAACACCAATGCGGTCATTGGTTCCATTATGGCATTGCTGCAAAGAGAAAAACAGAAAATTTTTAGTGAAACCGATTCAAAGGAACTGATCTTTTTTTATAAGTTATACTTTTCGAATTAGTTTTTTATGTACCTATATGAAAAATAAATTTTTGCTGCAAAGGGGCAAAAAATTATGAAAATTTGCAAGAGATTTAGCTTCTAAAAATCAGAGCTCTAAAGGAATGCATTCAGTTTGATTTTATTAACAAAAAAGTGAATCAGTGAATAACGAAATAAGAATCCATTCAATGACTGCAAAATTTATGTTTTGATTTATACATACCACAAAGATTTATTTTTCAGTGGATCAAATTTTGTTCCATGGTACTTTAAAGAGTTAAAGTACATGTGACCATAGACTTTGGCATTTTTAATAATTTTGCCAAGTCCTTGTGCGATAAACTTGGATTTTGCACATTTTTGTGCATTATCGACATTTTAGGTTCTTCTTTATTAGAGCTCATTTTCACAACTGTGGTACAACAAACAAAAATTTGCCATTGAATAGAAGGAAAAAATGTTAAACTACATTTCTGCTTTTACAGAACCTATTTATTACAAGTTTTGTAGTGTTGCGGCGCGTTTAAGTGTGATTCATTTTTTCTTGTACATGTAAAAAAAAAAAAAAAAATTATTGCGAATTACATTCGAAGTTGAAGAAAAAGCGTAACCGGCCGCACCATTTCTTTTTGCTTTATTATTCGTTTGTTATCAGTTTTTTATTCGTTATTTATTCATTATGCATTTGTTAATCATTATTAATTTTTTATACATTCTTCTTTTTTTATTCATTATTAGTTTTTATTCGTTATTAGTTTTTATTCATTTTAGTTTTTATTCATTATTAGTTTTTATTGTTTTGTTATTCATTATTCATTTGTTATTCATTATTAATTTCATTATTCATTTATTAAATTTGCATTTGTTTCACATGTAATCACATGAATGCTGTTCACAAAGAAATTAAAAATTTTCAATTATTCTTTTTTTATTCTTATTAATTTTTTATTAATTTGTTATTTGCTAATAATTTTTTATTAATTATTAATTTTTGTCATTATTCAATTGTTATTCATTATTAATTTGTTATTTATCAATCTTTATTTATTCACTATTAATTGTTTATTCAAAACTAAGCCACAAATAAAAAATAAATAATGAATAACAAATTAATAATGAATAATGAACAAAGAATTTAAAATGAATTTAAATTTAAATTCTTTGTTCATTATTCATTATTAATTTGTTATTCATTATTTATTTTTTATTTGTGGCTTAGTTAAAATGAATTTAAATTTAAATTCTTTGTTCATTATTCATTATTAATTTGTTATTCATTATTTATTTTTTATTTGTGGCTTAGTTTTGAATAAAAAATTAATAGTGAATAAATAAAGATTGATGAATTACAAATTAATAATGAATAACAATTGGATAATACCAAAAATTAATAATAAATTAATCACAAATAACAAATTAATAAAAAATTAATAAGAATAAAAAAAGAATAATTGAAAATTTTTAATTTCTTTGTGAATAGCATTCATGTGATTACAAAAATTTATAAATTATTTCAAATAACCAGGGACCGTAACGGTTATGATTTTTTTCGAAAAAGTCAACAAATAATCGTTATTTTTTGACTGATTTCATTTCGTTCAAAAATAAAAGTTAAAATTTTACTCTTATTTTTTCGATCAAAAATATAGGTTAAAATTTGACTTTTATTTTTTTTCTATCAAAAATAAAAGTTAAAATGTGACTTTTCTTTTTTCGATCAAAAATTAAAGTTAAAATTTTACTTTTATTTTTTATCAAAAATAAAAGTTAAAATATGACTTTAAATTTTTTGATCAAAAATAAAAGTTAAAATTTCTTATTAATATAATTAAATTTTCAAAACAATAGAGTACTTATTCTTCTACACTTATATTTGTAACATATTTGCACAGAGATAAAAACATTGCTATAAATCTTCATATCGTTGCATTGCATCGCTTAGTTGCTTATCATTGCACATTCTGCTTTCATTTATTTCGCAAACGACTGGAACAGCGACTGCAAGCAGATGATATAGGAATTAAAATATGCCTTACTTTTGATCGAAAAAATAAAAGTTACATTTTAACGTTTATTTTTGATCAAAACAACAAAAGTCTAATTTTCACTTATATTTTTGATGGAAAACGGTAAAGTAATATTTTAACTTTTATTATTGTTCAATAAAATAAAAGTCAAATTTCAACTTTTATATATGATCAAATAAATTAAAGTCAAATTTTAACATTTATTTTTGATCAAAAAATAAAAGTAAAATTTTAATTCATATTTTTGATGGAAAAAATTAAAATAATATTTTAACATTTATTTTTTTTGATCATAAAATAAAAGTCAAATTTCAACTTTTGTATTTGATCAAAACATAAAAGTCAAATTTTAACTTTTATTTTTGATCAAAAAAATAAAAGTCAAATTTTAACTTTTATTTTTGATCAAAAAAATAAAAGTAAAATTTCAACTCTTCTATATGATAAAAAAAATAAAAGCCAAATTTTAACTTTTTTTTATCGAAAAATTGGTCAAAAATAACGATTATTTATTGACTTTTTTATCAGAAAAATTAAAAGCATTAAAGATCATTATTCCGTAGCAAATGAACATCACATTGCTATATGCAAATATCGAATGGACTTACTCTTTCCATTTGACTGTTTGTATAGAAGTTTCGAAAATAACTGTTATTTTCGGTCCCTGCAAATAACGAAACAAATTAAATAAAAATTAAATCAAACACACACCAACAAATTTAACTTTTTTTGGAAGCAGAGGTTTGAATATATGTTTCCAAAGAATTCAGGTGCGTTGAATCCGAATCTGGCAGCAGAATAGCTCTATCACTTTAGGTTTTTGAGATATCCTAATCTAAAAGTTCAAAAAAGCACTGTTTTTCGTCATATTTGAAGTTATTTAGCAATGCCATATATTGTTTTTAAAAAAACTAATACATTCCATATTATACCATACCATAACCCATATCTACTCAAAATAAACTAGCCTTTTCTTTTTTTTTTTTGCACTGAAAATGTTCCACATTGAGTCTTAAAAGTAACCGCTGCAATGAGTCACCATTAATTATTGCACTCCAAAAATAATCGAAAGCTAATTAAATACATATCCAGCTACCTCGAAAGCATGCAACTTTTGAGGTTTTTGTCTTAAAAATTTTTTATTGTATCCATTTCAGCATTTTGTTTGCTGGTCACGTTCTAATAAATAATTACTGCCAATTAATATTTGCTTTACGTTTCGTTGCATTTTTCTTTAGCCATAAAGTTGATGCGTTTATTTATAAAAAAACTATAATAATATTAAATAAATGATTACTTAATCATTAATTGGTTGATTTATTCTTATTTATATAGTATAGTTAAAAGTAATAGTTAAAAAAAAAAGTAGACTGAAGGGTATTTAGAAAGAATAAAAAAGAGGAATCTGTCAAATCTATCAAAGTAATGCATTATTTTTTTTTTTTTTCATCATTGAAGTTTATAGCAAGTAATGCATTACTTTTGTCATGCACTATTCTTGCATTATCACTAAAAAGCATGAAATAATGCAACAAATTTTTTATTTAATGCAATACATAAAATTTAACAAAAATATTTCAATGCAATAAACAAATAAATACATAATTATCAATTAGGAAATTTAACAAAAAACTTATAGTCCATATTATTTACTCTGATAGTTGCTCTGATTTTTATACTTTTAGCAGACAATATGGCCTGGCAGACGTTTTTCTGCGTCTTCTTCAAGCATGGGCGCAATCTTATGTGTTCTGTTGTGTAAATTCATAATAGCATACAACAGTGCCACCTATCGGATAGGCATGAACCATCATCTTGTCGAAACAAATATATTGTGCAAATATGACCTCAATCGATAAAGTCGCTCAAAAGTTATGCGGTCACGAACAGGCGCACCAAAAATGTTTTATTAGTCTCTAATAAAAATATAGATTTTATGTATGAGCATTTCCATCGTAAGGCCGCGTTCATAGTAAACGCTTTTAGCTTAGCCGAGAGGTTTAGCTGAAAAACGCTTTGTGTATAATCATAAGGAAAAAGCTCAAAGTGTTCATAGTGCCAGCAGAAAGCTTATTTTCAAATGCTTTTCAGCGCTTATATCTCCATCTCGCTTGCTCACACAGAAAAATAATTTTGTTTTTTATGCTTTGTTGTAGAGCATTTTTAAAATGCTATTCGGCACTTGTTTATTTATTTTGCCTGTTTACAATATTTTCGTTGATTTTGTTTTATTTGTTGGATTTTTTGTGCTCAAGTTTTAACTGTTGTTGTGTTGTTGTTGCGTTGTTGTTTCTTTTTGTGGTGCTTTTCAGTTGTATTCACTTGTGTATTCTATCTCGTTTGTTTACATAGTTTTCGTTGTTCTTGCTTACTTCTTGGGTACTTTTTTACTGAACTTTCTACCGTTGTTATGCTTTGTGTTTTCAAGTTCCTTTGAACTTTTCCTTGTTATTGGTTTGATCTTTCATTGGTGATCATCGCGAATCTAGATAGTCATTAAACAAAAAATTTTTCATTTACTTTGCAAAACGCAATTGAGGGCATTATTTTCCAAAGAGGCAAATGAAAAGAAAGCATCTCAGTCACAAGCATAAAGCGCGCACTATGAACACCAATAAGCTCAATAAGCTACTTTATGCAGCGTTGAATAGCGTTCACTATGATCAAAAAAAGCTTGACAAAGCAGCTTTATGCATCAGCTTCAGCCAAAGCGTCCACAATGAACGCGGCGTAACTCACGCGACATGCGTACGACTTAAAGCTTCGTTTTCTCGGAAGTTTGTCATTAATGTAAAATTTTATTTATGCACATATGTCTTAAAAGACATAGTAATGGTATGATCTACCAAAAGTTTCCTTCCTGTAACTAATTAAGAATGGTAGTGGTAAATATGGGCGTAACTCACGCGACAAAAAAGGGAAGTGTGTTTTACAAGCAAGTGTAGATTGTAAAAACGAATTTTCCCATATAATTTCTTTTTGTTTTTAATTTTTAAATAATGGGAAAACAGTGAAGTTTTATAATAAATCCACTTTTCCTATGGACTTTGTTTATTTCAAAATATATTGAGTTTCCAAAAAATATTTGCCGTAACTCACGCGACACAACCCACGCGACAAAATTTCCTTAAATTTAAATTGGTTAATTAAAAGTGGCGGCCGTAGCCTAGTGGGTAGAGTGCGTGGCCCTTGAGCTAAAGAACCACGGTAGCCCGGGTTCAGTTCCAGCTCAGACAGAAAGTTTTTTCAATTGAATTAATTTTTCTGTTCGGCCGTCACCAGAGAACTGCAACAAGCCTACTTAAAGTCTATTTCAAGTACTTGCTTAAAATACAAGTTCAAGCAAGCTTGAGCTTGATAATTTTGAATCAAGTATAGCTTGTAATTGAATATAAATAAGCCCACGACAACTTGCGACTTGCAAGTATGCTAGCTTACAAGCGAACGGCACGAAGTTTCAAGTAAAGGAAAGCTTGATGCCTTCGGCAAGAAGCTTGAAAAGCTTGAAATTCAAGAAATAGGACTTTTAAGGATTCTGTGGACTCCGTGGTTGGAAGTTTTAGGGGTAACTTATTTCGAAGATGATGTCAAACTTTAAAATTTAAGATGGCGGATAGAGTTGCCACCTAGATTTTTTTAATTTTTGCGAATTCTTGTAATTTTGAAATTCTGACAACGGATTTGATTTCGAATATAATGTCACAGTTTTAAAATTTCAGACGGATTTTAGCGTTGCCACCTAAATTTTTATCACAGTATTGCCACCTAATAATATGTATTTTTAAGAGTTTTAAACATCAATTATCAGTGTTAAGGGGTCGCTCATTTCGAATCTAAAGTCAGAATTTTAAAATTCAAGATGGTGGATAGGGTTGCCACCTTAATTTTTTTGTAGTTTTATGAATTCGGGGCTGGCAAAAAAAATGGTACACCAAAAATGGGTCGCTGAATCCGAATCCTTTGTCAGAATTTCCAAATTATAAAGTTTTGAAATAAAAAGGTTGCCACCTAATATTGCCACCTAATATTATGTCTTTTCAAGAGTTTTAAACGTCATTAATCAGTGTAAAAGGGTCGCTGATTTCGAATCTAAAGTCAGAATTTTAAAATTCAAGATGGTGGATAGGGTTGCCACCTTGATTTTTTGTAGTTTTATGAATTCGGGGCTGGCAAAAAAAAATGGTGCACCAAAAATGGATCGCTGAATCCAAATCATTTGTCAGAATTTCCAAATTATAAAATTTTGAAACAGTAGGGTTGCCACCTAATATTATGGCAATAACAACAGAAAAAAAGTTACATGAACTCCGCATAATAAATGAAACGAACAACGAAACAAACGATCGTCAGTCGCTTCCGACGGCAGTGCAGTCGCATAGAGTCGAAACCAGAGTTGAAAAGTCGAAAACTTGACTTTTTCCACCAATTCATGTGGGGTAGAAACAAAATAGAATCACGTCAAACCTATGATTCGTTTTTCAGAAGCCAGTCGCGATTTGTAAGGAAAAAAATAAATCAAGTTCCTGCAATTCAACTCAAAGCTTGATATTTTTTCAAATAGCTAGATTTTCAATTTACTTGTTGCAGATCTCTCGTCACCTCTCTGCAGATAATGGCAAACCTCAGAGAGTAAAAATTGCCATCTAAAGCTTCTTGAGAACATAAGCCAAGCCGTTCGGAGTCGGCATAAAACACGTAGGTCCAATTCTCGATCATTTGTGATCACCAGGGCTCAGATTTTGATGACCTAAAAAACTGCAAAAAATTACCTTAATAAATGCCAAAAATTGCATAAAAAGTGCAGAAAATGACGTAAAAACTGACAAAAATTACCTAAAAAACGCAAACAATTGCATAAAAAATAAACAAAAAATTAGTCTTAAAAATAAAACATTACTAAATTAAAATTAATATTATACTAGCATATCCTGAGTTTTTATCTAACACTACTTTCATTTTTCTACATACCCTTTTGGCAGTTTACCACGCGCAGAGCGTTTTTTTATCGAATTCCATAAACAAATCTACTATTTTGTCGAGAGGTAATGTTTTTGATTGAAGGGGCTCTAGTGTTAAAGGAATATGCTTAAAAATTTGCATTTTGACATTTTTTAGTACAAAAAAATTATTTGAAAATGACACTAAAATGACCTGAAAAACCGAAAAATGCTCTTAAAATAAAAAACTTCAAAAAATGACAATAAAATAATCTAAAAATCTCTAAAAATGACCAAAAAATGCCCTAAATCTAGTAAAAATGACCTGAAAACTAAAAAATGACGAAAAAATGTCCTAAAACCTTTTCATATTTGGAATTTAGGAAACATAAATGGACGTTTTAATTAAGCAGGAAATGTCTTAGAAACAGCAGAAAAAAGATGACATGTCATTGAAATCCTAGCCCTAGTGATCAAACATTTAATAACACGCACAACACAATTGATCAATAGAACCTAGGTCAAAGTCCTTCCAAGGGCTGAAATGGCCAGTTTATTTTTTTACTAAGTAATTAGGTAGTAAAGTAATTATGTAATTTAGTAATTAACAAACAAATTTAATATTTTGTCCTTTTCTTGCCTCAACCATTTTTCTATTATCTTAAGCCAATAACTTCCATTTTTACTAAAACAAAAAAGTTTACGGAACATTTACTTAACATTTACGAAAAAGAAAACTACATTTGTGAAACAGTGCAGACGATTTGATCATCATTGTAAATGAATTTATTTAGTAATTTCTTATATGTATAAAATTAAAATGTCTTTTTTAGATAATATCATAAAATAATACGTTTTTATTATGTTTTTATTTTTTGGTCACGTTAGACTTTTCCTAAAAAACTGCAAAAAATTAAAAAAAAAATTTACCTATTAAATTTAAATGCAAAAAATTACCTTAAAAAATGCCAAAAATTGCATGAGAAGTGCAGAAAATGACCTTAAAACTGACAAACAATTGCATAAAAAATAAACAAAAAAATTAGCTTTAAAAATAAAACATTACTATTGTAAATTAAAATTTATTTTATACTAGCACAATTGACCAATAGAACCAAGGTCAAAGTCCTTCCAAGGGCTGAAATGGCCAGTTTATTTTTTTATTAAGTAATTATGTAATTTAGTAATTAACAAACAAATTTAACATTTTGTCCTTTTCTTGCCTCAACCATTTTTCTATTATCTTTAGAGAATGCCTTCCATTTTTACTAAAACAAAAAAGTTTACGGAAAATTTACTAAACATTTACGAAAAAGGAAACTACATTTGTGAAACATTGCAGACGGTTTGACTTGATTCATTGTAAATGAATTTATATAGAAATTTCTTAAATTAATAAAATTAAAATGTTTTTCTTAGATAATATCATAAAATAATACGTTTTTATACAAATACAAAAAGTGTTTTAATTTTTTGGTCACGTTAGACTTTTCTGTGGAAATGCCCATATGTATTAGGGTGTCCCAAAAATTAATTTTTTTTTATTTTGACAGATGTCCGCGGCTTAAATACTTCGACTTGACCTTAGAAACACCCTCTGTGAAGCGCATCTCAATTGGTAAAGGCTTAGAGGTCGCGAGCTCATTTTCTAATTTTCCCATACTATTTGTATATGGAAAAATTTGTTTTACTGGTAAATTGAATTTAGAGCCATTATCTTTTCAGCAAAATGGTTAAATAAAAAACGTGTTCCCTCAAATTTTGTCTGTTATGACATATTCAAATTTAATTTTCATCTGATTATTATTTGGTAGTAGTAGTTTTCGTGTGAACTACTACTATCGACAATTCAACAAAAAATGGGCGTGGTCGAACTATAACTACGCCTACTTTTCGGAAATTATAATTGCTGATTTGTGCATGTTTTTATAATTAAACTGGGTTTATATTTGCTATGAGACCAAGTGGTGGTCACTAGATATATAAATTTTGCCACGCCTATTTTTACCGCCCTTCTATATGTATAAAATCGTTCGTGCGGAGTGTTTTAAGATCTCAGGAACGGTAACACTTAAGGCAACCCAATTTACAATATCAGTTAAAATCTCGGTTAATAAAGTTAATATCTGGGTTAATAAAAAAGCCACATCCCCTTTTACCGCCCACAAATCAATAAAAATGCTATATTTCGGACGGTTTTGATCGTATAAGACTAAAATTTAGTAATTCAGTATGTATGGCTACATTCGGGAACTGTACTAAAAATGGGCGTGGTTGCTGTATAGCAACGCCCACTTTTTCATAAATCATTAAAATTGACTACTGGGCCGATTGCGCTAAAATTTTGGCAATCGATTTGTTTCGCCTACGAGATAGTTTAGGAAAATTTTGCCAAAACCCCTTTTACCGCCTACAAATCAATAAAAATGCTATATTTAAGACGGTTTTGGTTGTATTAGACTAAAATTTGGTAAATTAGTGCATATAGTTACTTTCGGAAACTGAACCAAAAATGGGCGTTGTCGCACTACAGTTATGCCAGTTCAGATATACAAAAAATGAAAAAAAATTTCCGATTGGCATGAAAATTCTTATGTGGCAGTAAGCCAGTCTGTGACAGAAAAACGTTTTCCCCTGAATTACTAGTAAATGATAAGATGCTGCGAAGTTCACGTAAAAAATTACTCGTATATAAAACAACTTTTTTTACGCCCATTAATGGCCTCAATTTTTCGCTGATAATGAATGATTTGGTGGCAACCCTCTTCCAGCTGTCACTCTTCTCTCGTCAGCTACATAAGCCGGGAAGGTCAAACAAACATGCAGCACTGCCCAAGACTATTCTACAAAGTACTCAATTGCAATTTAGGGTGCTCGCAATAACCAAAAGTACTCAATCTACCCATACCCAACTACCCAAGTCAGTGTGAATACCCCTATTGTGATAACCTTTTAAAAGCATCAATAAAATTTTCAATAAAAACAATAGTAGTGAAAAACGTAGTAGAAAATCAGTAGTGAAATGAATCTTTAGGTATTCAGTACTACGAAAAAGTATGATATTTAGGCAACTGAACTATATTTTGTCATTAAAAAAATTACTCTTTTGCTCTCCTCTTGATTTTTACGGGTGCATATCTTCATTCTTGTGAGAAAACGTCAAACGAATGGACAACCTGTAGTAATTAAATCATGGACCGAGATCGCTCTAAAGTGTCACAACCTTATAAATGAGCCTTGATTATTAAAGTTAGTGAAGTTTTATTAAAGTTTTATGTATGCGTGCGCATACATAAGGAACTTTTTGGGGCTATGGGTCTCAGGGACCGATGAGAGTTAAATCTGAGTTTTAGAAATGTCGACTTTTGGCCCAAGAATGTAGTTCGTGGCCCAGACCTTTTCGAAAGATCGATCGATTGAAGAAAATTTAAAGATATCCCAGTAAATAAAATCATTTCAGATTTTTGCAATTTAAAAAAAAATTTACTTAAAATCCAAAGCCAAAAAATGTTCGCAGATTCAAATCCCTGAAGAAGCAGAAAAGAAATCTGCGAAACGTCGGAGGAAAATAATAATGTAAATAAAGGTTTTTATTCTTTTCTAGAACATTATCTTTCAAACAGTTTGACCAAAAAAAAGCCCAAAATTAAAATAAACCACACTTAAAATCAATTTAACCTGCAATCGTCAAAATGAGTAAACAGAAATAATTTTTAATAACGTTCTGTGTACAATGTAGAATGTTAAAAAAAAACCAAAGTAATCAGTGTGTTGTTGTTTTGCGATTTTTGCACGTAATTTTTAAATTCTTAAGTAACTTCTGCATATTTTTATTGCTTTCAATAACGAACTAGTATTTAAACCGTAGCAAAATATTCATGAACATAGCCACCAGATATGGTTAACATTGTAACTTTTACAAAGTCAAAAGCTGCAAATATTGTAATTATTATTAAAATAATATCACGAACAATGTATACATGCATTTCAAATTGTTTATTGTTTATTGAAAAAAAAAGTACTGTTTTGAATAAAGCAAAAATAGTAACCAGATTACGTGATCAGAGGCCACACATAGACCTAAGAAACTACTTTCATGCATAATCATATGAATTCAACAAATACTGCGTGTGGATGTGCATTTGAAGAAGCCATTCGGCCAGTCTTTGGGCCACAGTACCACGGTATGGCCATCAATGTGTGACCATGCATAATGCGGATAATAAATCAGCTCTTTATTATCCATGGCGCTGAGTGAAGTATTTCTTGTATTCGTTGCACCGCACGTAAAATAAACTTGTACTCGCAGTTTATGAAAAGAAAAAAAATATTTTTTATTAAAAAAAAAACATCATCTGGACATAGTTCAAATGCAATAATGCATTTACTCAATGCTACAAAAGTGTGCCGCGTAACTATCTTCTTCTAGTTTTCCTTTTTTTTTAACTGTTATAAAATGTTAATGTGTTAAAATGTCTGTCTGCAACTGTAAAGCACGAATTTGGACGATTTCCTACAAGTAAAAATAAAAAACACGGAACTAAGTGCGGATATGCTGATTATATTTAATCTATATTGATTTTATGTGTATAAATTTTCCATGTGGCGTGACCGTTGAAAAATAAACTCCTTTTTTGTATTTTTAAAATTTTGTAATTGATTTTCAATACTGATTCTAAACCTAGCAATTATTTCTACAACTATTTCTGAAAGTTTGTAATGCCAAAATTTAAAACTAATAAATGTTTGGAGCATGGCAAAATTATCCAGGTAGCATTGACAGTTGTTATGGAAAACATGTACTGTCAAAAAATATTCTCAAAAAAAGAGCGCTGTGAATCGGCCGATGTCAATAAGTGAAAACATAGCCAATGATAAAAAAGTTGAAGTGAAAAAAAAACAACTTCAGCAGCTGCAGATGCATTGGCCGAAATAAAATAAATATGGGCAAATGCAAAGAAAAGTCAACCATGACCAAAAAATTAAAACTTATTAAAAACGTATTATTTTATGATATTATCTAAGAGAAACATTTAAATTTTATTAATTTAAGCAATTTATACATAAATTTATTTACCATGATGATCAAATCGCCTGCAAAGTTTAACAAATTAACATTTTCTTTTTCGTAAATGTTTAGTAAATGTTTCGTTAACTTTTTTGTTTTAGTAAAAATTTAAGACATTGGCTAAAGATTAAAAAAAGATGGTTGAGGCAAGGAAAGGACAATATATTAAATATGTTTTTTTTTATTTCTAAATTACATAATTAACTACCTAATTACCCAATTAAACTACAATGGAAAAATGTGTGACGTCCGATGCGTAACGTCCGAACAAATAAAATTGTTAACTGTGACTTTAAAAATACGATATTTGAGATGATGTTGACCCTTTTTTAAAAACTTATTTAATTTGCAATTTTTTGTAATTTTGCAAAGTTCTTTTGCAAGACTTTCGAGGTGCGATTGATGATTTCGCAGAAATATTCTAAGTTCGAATGTTAGTCTCACAAGTACTTCCATTTTTAGTGACGTCCGAATGCACGAAAAAAATAACAAATTTTAGGCAAACTGCGGTAAGATGCAGGATGTTAGTTATTATAAATTATACTCATGAAGAGCTATTTAGCCAGATACATCTTAATTCATCATACATCTACAAGAAATTTATAAAAAAAATTTGAAATTATAAAAAAAAGAAATTATAAAAAAAAGAATTTGAGAAATTTATAAAAAATTTTAAATTATAAAGAAAAGAAATTATAAAAAACGAATGTGACGTCCGAACGCTAGGATTTGCCCATACCAAAATTTTTGAGAAAATGTGACATGCATTCTTAGGGACACTGCTTCCAGAAGACATTCTAAAGATCCAATTGTGCTTCTTCTTAGACTTATCGAGAAGCGCTTGCAAGAGGCATTCACATAAACTACGTCTGGAAGGTACTCAATTAGCATTTAAATTCAATAAATGTAAAAAAAGTGCATGTAATAATATATATTTTAGATATTTTCCGTAGAATTTTTTTTAACAACAAAAAAAACAGCCACTTCCAACACCAAAATGCCGTAAAAAACGAAAAAAGAGATATTCCACGAGGGATTTTTTAAAGCCCCAACAAAACGCAAACATCCTTTGTAGTCTAGTGGAGAGTGCGCTAGGCTATCAACCCAGAAATCCCTGGTTCGAATCCGGGCTCGGGCATGGTTCTTTTCTTTGTTCTTTGTTCGATCACTTTCTTTGTTCTTTCCTACATTTAAGAATTATGGAAAACTAAAAATCCACAACTAAATTGCGGAAAATGTGGAATTAATTGACAGGAACAACTAAGGGCTGGATATGCTTGCCGAAGTTAAGGCATAACACTAGCCTTGGTTCAAAGCAATTCAAATTGTCTTTCACGGTTGTTCCGCCTAATCAATAATTCACGTATGGTTCCAATCAATTTCTCTAAATAATCTATCACTTTCCTTTCAGGTAAAAGACCAAACCTTGTTTGCATAAAACGCATGCCTTGTTGGTTCTTTGATCTTTTTTTTTTAAAAAATAAAAACTTCTCATTTCCAATACCAAAATCGCGAGAAAATCGGGAATAGGTATATTTGTTGTGGGATTTTTTTTAACCTCCTAACCATTCCATGGTATGCCTTCTTAAAATTCTCCTGGAAAACACCTACTAGAATCCTTTCATTGAAGGGCTCAAAGAAATCTTCCATTGAAAAAAATCTGGAAGCATTTCTAGAGAAGACTAAGGAAAGCATTCCTCCCAATGACATGCATATGTTAAAAGAATGCCTTCTGGGTATGAAAGTGGAAGTAATGGAATTCAAGACTTTCCCTTCCATTTCATTTTCTTTTAGAACCACTTTTTTTGCTGGGTATGTGCGAATTTAAAATGACTTAACCGTTTTAATAAAGTCACTTTGTATGGAAGATAGGCGTAGTTTTCATCTGATTTGGTTTATTTTCGAACTTGATCTTTATTTTTTTAATAAAAAGCTTATATATTGAATTTCGTTACAATAGCTCCAAAATTACGGCTTTTATCGTGATCACAGACGGACAAACAGACAGACAGACAGACAGACAAACAGACAGACAGACAGACAGACAGACGCACAGATGGACAGATGGACAGATGGACAGATGGACATGGCTAAATCGACTCTTGAGGTAATGCTGATCAAGAATATATATGCTTTTCTATACCTGCCACGTCTCCTTATCGGCGTTACAAACGGAGTGACAAATACTACGTTTGTATGCGTGGGGTATAATAAACTGAAGGGGTTGAAAATAGTACTGTGTTCAAACGAAAACTTAACTGTTCACTATATATACGGCTAAATCTTTATTAGCATTTGTATCATCTTGCCACTATGTTGAGTGGCATACTATTTAGCGCTCGTTTTCGTAAAAAACAAAGGGAAGTTTTCGATTAGACATTTATCTCCCCGATCGATTCAAAACGGAGTCCCCGGATTGGTTTTTTTGGGTTTGTTGAATACCCAGAAGTCATACGAAGCAAAATTAGGCGAAAACATTGATTGCGAAACAATATGAGTCGATTCTTTGGCGACAAAATCGCAAAGAACAAGAGCAATATGCAGAAAAATTTGAGTATTTGGTTGGTGCCAAAACAACCCGAATAAAAATAAAAATTTTTTTAGCTAAGGCCGAACAGCGGCCGAACAAGGCCTAGTTTTAAGTATTTGTCTCGATCGTAAAAGGGCCGCACAAGGGTCACTTGCAGTACTTTTTGCCCAAACAGCAGCCGTACAAGGGTCGTACAGCGGCCGTTTTTGAATAATCTCGGCTGCCAAACGGGCGTACAGCCTTACAGAGGCCATTTCGAAATAATCTCTGCTGTACACCGATCGTAGAGAGGCCGTACATCGGCTGAGCAGTGATTATTATACAATGAAAATGAGCAGCTGTTTTTAACTACCTTTAAACACAAAAACAATTCTTTTGCGCCACACAGAAGTGGCGATATTATCAACACTAGTGACCAACAAGCCGAGTGAGGCTTACATTTGTTGTTGCGCATACGTTTGCTTTTGAATAAAATCTTTGAAAAATGTTGGTGGCATACAACAAGAGAATAGCGGCCATACAACTTAATTTTGGCCTTGTTCGACCCAACTTTCGGACGTTAGGCTTTTTGGATTACACTCTAAGAACTGATTGAAAAATCACTATTATAAATGTTGTAAAATTTCACGACATTTATTGGCGATTTTGTAAAAAGATCAATGCAATGCATCGGGTTTTTTAATTCTGTCTAAAACTCAGGGTTTTTTCCAAAATATGTATATTTTCTCTGATTTTCACGCTATTTCAGCGTGTTTTCTCTCACAGAATCCTTAAATATGTGTATTATTTTTACTTTTCACGCTGTTTCAGCGCGATTTCGCTCAGATAGTCCTAAAATATGTATATTTTCTACTTTTCACGCTATTTCTGCGTGTTTTCGCTCAGAGAGTAATAAAATATGCTAAATTCTCTCTATTTTTCACGCTATTTCTGCGTTTTCTCGCTCAGAGAGTCCTTAAAATGCTCGAGCAGCGATATTTTACGCTATTGGAGGGAAAAATAAACACCTCTGTTTCAACGTCACATGGTTTCAAAGAGTTTATTCGAACAAGTGTCAAATTATATAAAACTTAAACAGTAGATTGGCCACAGCTTAATTACTCAAGCCTACTCAAGTGTAGCGCCTTCTGCTTTGATTGACTATATACAAAGTTGTTATTGTTGTTGTTTTTCTTTTTTCCTCGTTCAAAACTTACTTGAGAGACTTCACGCATTTTTAGCGTTTTTTTATAAGCGAAGACAAGATTTAGAGCCTGAACAGAATCAAAAATCGTTGCGGCCGACGATCTTTGTCGTTGGAAAATACATGCAAAATGTAGAAAAAACCGCAGCTCATTTTCCGCAACGATAAATCGCAGACTTACAGCCCAATACTGGTTGTTAGCTTAACAAGAAATAGTTAAGGAGCTCTTGTTAAGCTGATTGTTATGTTATGTAAATGTTAGTATTATTAAAAATCATTTACAACATAAAAGCTTATAAAGTTTTTATAGTTCACCATGCATGGTGAAAATCGATATGCATATTGAAAGAAGAGATGCGCGATATGAACAGATGCTTCGAGTGCAGCTTGTGGGTTTGCAAGCGCTTGAAAAATTTGCTACGTCTACTGAAAGATTTCATTATCAACACATAAAATAAGTAAAAATTCTTCCATTTTCGGTTTAATGTATTTAAACTCAATATTATATTATAATTTGTATTTTTTTTTATTATTTGCACAATAATTTTCTATCTAAGCACATAAATTTCATTCGTGTTAAGACTCTTTCTGTCATTAACAAAATTGTAAGAAAAATAGCTTTTAAATTTGCAGCAGAATACGAAACCTTAACAAATTGTTAATGTTAACTATTTTGTTAATGTGGTGAGCTTAGTTAAGCTGCCAGAATGGGGCTGTTAGAATCTATTCTATTTCTTCTCTTGCGACCGACGATTCTCTCTCTGAGTGCTATTAGTGTTGCCATATTTTTGCTAAGAATTGACTGTGTTTAATGAAATTGCTTAGTTTTTGTTATCTTCTGACACTTCTTGTTTGCTTGTGTGCTATTTACACCATTCAAAATCTACCCCAAATACACCGCAAAGTGTAAATCCAAGCTAATTGCTAACAAAAATCAAACCTGAATCGTTAATCGCAATCGCATCATTCTGAACACATTCTCTGCGTTTGAAGACCAGAAAGAGGCGTGGGTCGCAACCAAGGCAACCAAGGCAACCAAGGTTGTGGCACTTGAGAGCGAGCTCGGTCGAACTGTCAGAATGGATGAAAAGAGATCAAAAAATGCATGCATAGAACAAAGAAACGAACAATGACAGTTTACGCAAAGGCGGAAAAATGAGTGCATTTCTCTCAAGTGCCACAACCTTATAAATAATCCTTGGTCGCAACGATTTTTGATTCTGTTCAGGCTCTAAATGAGATAATTTTAAAAGAGAGTTTTTACAAGAGCGCGCAAGAGATAATTGTAGGTGAGACGTTTCACGCATTTCCAGCGTGAAATATTTATAATTTTGCTCTACGGGACTTTACGACAATATATGTAGGCAATCAGTTGCCAGCAATTATTGCAGTTAATTCTCGTGAATTTTTGTTAGAGTGTAGTTTTAGGCCATGTTCGACCCTTGTACGGCCGTGCAGGCCATGTTTGATCGCTGATCTACCGCTATTCATCCGCTAATATTTTAACTCGGAAAATGATCTCTGTTAAGATTCAAATGATCTTTTAAAACGTTTTAATATATCCTATTGGTATGTTGAGAGTACAGTAGAGACTCACAAAAGTTAAAACTCGCAAAAGTTAAATATAAGAAAAAGTTAAATATACAGACAAGTTAACTAGGCTTCTGCTACCACAGGAAACGCTAAAAAGTTAACTTTTGGGTTAACTTTTCTGAGTTATTTTTTCACCCAATTGTTTTTTGTGTCAATTGTCACTTTTTGGTATAGCATTTTGACAATCGTTTGAGTCAAAAAAGGTTGCAGATTATTTCTCTAGTACAAAAACTAATTAAGTGGCATCCGAATGCATTTCTATTCTGGTATCTAATAAACCTTTGCATGAAATACATATGAAAAAAGTCTGAAATATCAATAAAACATACATATGTTATATAATATGTTTGTAAATACATTGCTTTTTTTTTAATTTCATGTAAATTTATGCATATAAATATAGTACTTTTTAAATGAAACTATTGTCCTTAAAAAGTTTATAATTCACAAAAGTTTACATGCCCAAAAACAAACGGGTTAACTTTTATGAGTCTCTACTGTATTAGCAAGGTCTCTCTTTTATTGTTAACCGATGATTTACGAGCACCAATTAATAGATTTGCTTGACGTGTCGCTCATCCTTCGTCGGATAAGGTTCATTTTCGAAGCTTTCTCGTCCCTCTTTGATAGAGCTTGGTAACTAAAGGCCTTCTGCAATATTATCAGTTGGAGAAATTTCTTTTTGCAAGCACATTAAGATGCATTTTCTTTGATCAACTAAATCACACATTGCAGAACTCCACAAATTGCTTTGCTGTTCACGAAAATTAACGCTAAATGGTAAACAGCTCATCATTCGTTCACATTCGAACACAGTAAGTCGAAAATCAATTGGAAATAAAAGTACATACTAGCAACTAGTTGGTTCAAAGAGTTAGTTTATTTAGTTGTTAATATATTTAGTTTAAAACTAAATTTAATAATATATTTAGTTAAAAACTCGTTAAGGGCCTAAGAAAAACATTTTTCGTTTTTGACTTTAATTTTAATGAAAAAAAAAAAGAACAAAATTTAAATTATTTTCAAAAAATTCATATCATTCATATCATTCAATATTACACATACAGCTGCGGTCAAAATAATAGCAGTACTCTTATATTCAGACATGTTTGGATAAATAATGCTTGTCTAACAATTTCGGATCCGGTACACCCATTACCATTCCTATATGTGCTTTCAACACTGGTTTCAAATCTGTACTCAGTTTCCTCCTGTACTGTAAAATTTTCAAGATACAGGGTGTTTTACGTCTTTGGCACGTGTTTCGTATTATTGATCTAGAATCTGAACTACTCACCATAAAGGAAACAATTATATTTTGTAATATGGAAAAAATATCAACTTTTCCATCAATATATCAACCACTATCGTGTCAAGTGCGATAGCGGATCAAAAATTTTGAGATTATTCAACGAAATATCAACAAATTTTGTATCTTTTGTTTTAGCGGAGCTGTAATCGTCCAAATTTAAAATGCCTTTTTTTCATGTAAAAATACACTTAATCAACAGTTTTTTTCTAAATTCTAACTTTGGACAATATTGGCTCTCCTAAAACAAAAGATACAAAATTTGTTGATATTCCGTTGGATAATCTGAAAATTTTAGCTCCGCTATAGCACATGACACTAAAGTGGTTGATATATTGATGGAAAATTTGATATTTTTTCTATAATACGAAATATTATTTTCTATTTTATGGTGAGTAGTTAAGATTCTAGACCAATAATACTAAACACGTGCCAAAAACGTAAAACACCCTGTATCATGAAAATTTTACAATATAGCAGGAAACTGAGTACAGATTTGGAACCAATGTTGAAAGTTCATATAGGAATGATAATGGGTTTACCGTATCCGAAATTTGTAGACTGGTATTATTTATCCAAACATGTCTGAATATAAAAGCCCTGCTATTATTTTGACCGCAACCGTATATTGGCAGTAATTAAAATTTTATAAAAAAAATTGTCCAAGTCAAAATTATATAGAAACTAGCAAGGAATTAACTTCGAAATTTCAGTAAAATCGCTTAACTAGCAAAGGAAATAATAATAAAAAAACGTGTTAAAACTGTTTAGTAAAGCAAAAATTTTGAATTGAATACGAAAACAATTTAGAGTAATTTTTTTATTAAGAACTGAAAAATCGTTTAAGGGCCTCCGAGCCCTTGTTTCGAAAAACAAGACACTTTTTTCAATTTATTTTAGCTTTAATTTTTTATACCAACATTTTTTACATTGTTAAAGTATAAATATTCAAAATACTATTTTTATTCAGATTAACCAGTCTCCAGATATCTTGCTCACCGCAAATTTAAGGTCTTTCCCGCATTGCACTTTTCTATCTTATCGACGAATATTTTTGGACCAATATGTCAGTGATAAATCTTGAATAGTAATACTTTAATGATGTAAAAAGAGAAATTGGTCTAAAATAAAATTTATTTTATTAAAAATAATAAAAAATTTTTAATTTGCCTTTTGTTTTTCGAAAAACTACCGGAGGCATTTTAACAATTTTTCAGTTCTTAATTAAAAAATTACTCTAAATTGTTTTTGACCTAAAACAAAGGCGACTATACAACAGCCCAGCAAAACAACAGCCAGTGCTTCCAAAAGAAGCTAAAGTGGAAGGGAAAGTCTTGAATTATATATCTTCCACTTTCATACCCAGAAGGCGGCATCCCTTTAACATATGCATGTCATTGGGAGGAATGCTTTCCTTAATCTTCTCTAGAAGTACTTCCAAAAATTTGCAATGGAAGATTTCTTTAAGCCCTTCAAAGAAATGATTCTGGTAGGTGTTTTCCAGAAGAACTTTAAGAAGGTTCCATGGAATGGAATGGTTTTTGTTGTTTGGAGGTTTGAACCCCCCCCTTAAAAAAGTGTTTGGGGGTTTAAAAAAATATCCTTTTTCCCGATTTTCAAAGCATTTCGGTGTTGGAAGTAGTAAGTGGTTGGGTTTAATTGGGAGTTTAAAAAATCCCAGGGAAAATATCTAAAACATATATTTAAATGCCATTCGAATGTCTTTCAGAAGTAGGTTATAAGAATGCCTCTTGAAAGAACTTCTTTATAAGGGGTTAGAAGAAGCACAGTTTGATCTATAGAATGTCTTCTGGAAGTAGTGTTCCTAAGAATGCATGTCACATTTGCATCAAAAATTTTGCTGGGAGGGACCGAAAATAACAGTTATTTTTAAAATTTCTATTCAAAAAGTCAGATGGAAAGAATTAGTCTATTCGATATTTGAATAAAGTAATGTAATGCTTGTTAGCTAAGGAATAATAATTTTTCATGATTTTAATTTTTCTGATTTTTTTAAAAAAATAAATAAATAATCGTTATTTTTTGACCAATTTTCTTTCGATCAAAAATAACAGTTAAAATTTCACTTTATTTTTTCGATAAAAAGTAAAAGTCGTATTTGAATTCCTATATCATCTGTTTGCAGTTGCTGTTCCAGTCGTTTGCGAAATAAATTAAAACATAATGTGAAACGATAAGCAACTAAGCTATGCAGTGCAACGATATGAAGATTTATAGCAATGTTTTTTTTTCTGTGCAAAAAATTACATATCCAATTTCATCTGTGTGTCAAAATTAAGTTTTTGTCAGACAGCTTTGTTCTTTTGTCTCCACACTATCTAACACGTCATTTGAAAATAAAAACCAGCTTTTGAAATTTTTCTAAACCGTAAAGCTCTAAAGTATCCTCCTTTGGCCATTCAAACTAAGAATATATTCATTATAAATAAATATTTTGAATAAATATCTTAAAATTTGCCTTTTCTTCCATTCTCACATAAAATATTTATCAAACTTACATTTTGTACAGATGGAAAAACATACGAAATTAGAGACGGTTCTAATTAAAAAATTTGCAGACGCAAATACAAACGACATTTCAAAACCACATTTTCATATGGTCCACACTATCTGTAGCTAAAAACCATTTGTAATTTTTGACGTGTCATATGTGTGAAACATATAGTGTAGAGGCAGTTTAAGTGTAAATGAATAAAAAATCTGCTCTATTAATTGTTTTAAAAATTTAAACTATTAATATAGTTAATAAGAAATAGCATTGTAAAATTATAAATCTTTATTTTTGATCGGAAAAATAAAAGTCAAATTTTAACTGTTATTTTTGATCGAAAAATTGAAAGTCAAACTTTAGAAAATTAAAAGTCAAAGTTTAATTTTTACTTTTAATCAAAAAATAAAAGTCAAATTTTAGCTTTTTTAGATCAAAATAAAATCGGTCAAAAAATAACGATTATTTGTTGATTTTTTGAAAAAAATCATAAGCGTTTCGGTTCCTGCCATACAAAATAAAAAATTTGAAAGCAAATTCGCCCATCTCCTATACAAAGTGAACAATTTTTATTATTATTTCCTTTGTTAGTTAAGCTATTTTACTGAAATCTCAAAGATAATTCCTTAGTAGTTTCTATATAATTTTGACTTGGACAATTTTTTATAAAATTGTAACTACTGGCATTATATGTGTAATATTGAATGATATGAACTACGTTTTTTTTGAAAATAATTTGTTTTTTTTTTTTCATTAAAATTAAAAGTCAAAAACGAAAAATGTTTTTCTATTCCATGCTCTTAGAAATTTAAGCATTTTTAATATTGAATGATATGAACTGCGTTTTTTTTACTAATTTTAATTTTGTTTTTTTTTTTTCATTAAAATTTAAAGTCAAAAACGAAAAATGTTTTTCTATTCCATGCTCTTAGAAATTTAAGCATTTTTTATATTGAATGATATGAACAGCGTTTTTTTTTAATAATTTTAATTTTGTTTTTTTTTTCATTAAAAATTTTAATTCAAAAACGAAAAATGTTTTTCTATTCCATGCTCTTTGAAATGTAAGCATTTTTAAAATTTACAAAATTTTTAGTTTTGGCTAAAGTTCAAATTAGAGTTTGGAACTTCAATTAATTTCTTTAGCATTGTAAAGGGTTGTTTTTGAGATTGTTTGTTTATATTTCTCTTGGAAGTGATGAAGTCCTTCTTGAGTATTAGAGACCTAGCCCTATGTTATCAGTAAGCAATATTTAACTTTTTGAAAATTAGACTAATAGAGGCAAACTTTTAAAAAATATTTTGGATGAGGCAAAATATATTTTTACTCAACTTTTTGTTTTTATATTTTGTTTTTTGTTGTGTGCTTATGTTTGTATCTTACGTAATACGTATAGTACATGTGAAAAATAAAATAAGTTTATGATAAGAAATTTCACTATCTCAGCCCACGGTGCAGTCTATGGGCACGTTTGGTTGATTTTACGGTAGTTTGAAGTGAATTATTTTCTAAAGTTTATTTTGGCGTTTATGTTTACAATTTGATTGTACATATATTTGAAGGTATTCCTATGCGAATGAGCACAGCAAAAGCTAACGCAATGCGAAGTAAAGAAGTAAAGTGGAGAGGTAAAGTTGAAGTGTGACTTTCAATTTGCAAATTTTATTATCTAGACTAGAGAATTCGGCTATTTTAGTTGAACAATTTCACATTTATACAACTTAGCGAAGCCAAAAAGCTTCTATAAAACCAGAAACAGTTTGGTTTTTGGTTATGAGATATAAAAGACGTTAATTATAGATATAAGACGTTATGTAGCTTCTGTAACTAGCTTCTAAAAAACTTGTCACAAGCTCAATATAAGCTGAAATGTTCGTTGGGATCCAAAAAAAAACACAGTTCATTAATTTATGAATGCACAAAATGCCATCTATACAAATATGTTGTTTTAATTGCGTCGAAATTAAATTTTATTTCCCAACGGAAGCCACACTGAAATGGCTGAAAATGACTGATTATGTTTCCGTTCGGCAAAAAAAAAAACCAAAAAATAAAGCTAAAACAAGATATTTTGGCATTAACAACAAAGAGTGAGAAAAAAACACGCCATCAAAAACGGAAATACGTTGCCTTAATTGACGCAAAACACAATGTGGCAACGCCATAAACGATGTCACCACGCTGCAAGCAAAACAGTTAATAATTTGAGCAACATAATTTTGTGCAACAACAATGGACAACATTTTTTGTCAGCTTGTTTGCAATGCTGGTGCTGTTTATTTTGTTGTTGCTGTTGTTGTAGTAATTGCTCATTAAATATAGACTTTAAAATTGCATATACATAATAATAAATATTTACTTAGTTAGCAGTTATTTTTACACTAAACTGTTGAATGGCATAAAGCTTGTTGTTGTTGTTTTATTATGGCTAAGATAATTGAAAAATATATTTGCATTTCTCATGATACATGTACATAACTACCCGCTAATGCTCACCTTGATAATTATTGGCCCGCAAATTATTTGCCTAATTTTGGCAAAACCAAAATATTAGTAACAACAACAGCAAAATGCAGCGTATGCAAAACACCAACAAACAGCTGATTTCACTTTCAAAGCAGTGCAACACATGTCAAACTGTTGAGTGGCTGGCTGACTGCTTGATTAAGTTTTAATGCGCATGCGGAGCTGTGTTAATGATCATGCAAATGTTGCTGTTAATGTTGTTGTCGGTTTTGTTGTTTGGCGCAAACCCACGAGTGCTTGCCTGCACATGCAGCCAGCCATCTAGTGCGCTATCCTCCACACATAAATTCATCTTCGTGTTCGTAACCGTTTATTACTCAGGTGCAGTTTATAATTTAATGGAATTCACAATTTGGCTTCCACATGTTGGCCAACTGAACGCCGCAAAATTTTGCGCTTTAATGAGGCAATATAAAAAGTGAAAATTATGCAAAAATTTTAAAACGTACTAATTTCTCTAAAAAAAAATTGCATTATTTTTAAAATTGAATAAAGCTAATAAGATTACTTCTTAATATAAAACTATAGAAATTTTAAATATTTCAACCAAAAATAAAATAGTTCAAGGTTGATTAGGTTCACAATTGTTCAGACTTGAATGTTGTTAAAATATTCAAACTGAGTAAAAATACGAAGGTTTGAACAAAGGCCAAACAAGGGTCGAACAGCGGCCAAACTGGTTAAACAAGTTTTTCAATGAAAATTGAACTTGCATTCTGAAATAAATTTAATTTATATGTATAAATATATGTGTAATACAAAGAATACATATAAACATAAATCAATTATAAATTAACTGATTTTTTTCCGTCATATCAGATGTGAATGCTAAAAAAACGCAGCTTTTATTGTATATATATAAATATATAATCTATAGTAATAAATAGGAATCGGATTTTTATGCAAAACGTATATAAAAGTAGTTTTAAAAATCTAAAATGTATAAATTTTATGCAAAATTTTAACACTTTTTGAATAAAAATGCTTATTTAATCATATTAATTTAAACATATAATTTATGTTGCTATCCTATCTTTACACAGTACTTCATTAAAAAATTATTTTGCATAAAAATCCGATCCCTAGTAATAAAACTCATTTTCTGCTTGTTTGTTTGTTTGGCCTTTAGACAAATCTAAACTCTTCAACGGATTTTGCTCAACCTAGGTATACATATTAAATGCATCCTGGATTAAATTGTTACATACTTAGTTTTTGCCACGCCCCCTTTAACATTTTTTAACTAACGGTAATTTTTTTGTTATAATTCCTTTTAGGATCGGAGCTTTTTGTGTATACAATTAGAAAAACTTTTGTTATTTTGACATAAAAAAACTGATATATTCAAAATTGTAGCCATTTTCAGTACAACGACTTCTTCATAAAACATCGTTACCTAAGAATGAGAAAAAACGACATCAAAATCAAAGTTTGGTCTTTCGATGCAAATATCTCCGCTGTCCATTAATATATTTAATTCAAAATTTTTTTGTTCAAAAGTTCAATAAAATCACTTCACAAAAATAAGTTGAACTGTACCGTTAAGTCAGTGAATATATGTTTTATGATTATCTCAAAAAAGGTCCAAAATATTGACTTTTTACTCAAAAAATGACTCAAAAATTGTTGTTGTTGTAAAAATGAAATCAATTAAAAATTGCACATCTGGCTACCTTTCATATGACAAAGCATTTATTTGCAAAAATTCTTCCAGCTAAGCTCAAAAATTATTTTACTGTTCTTGTCATCAAAACAACCCCCTTTGATTTTTTTCGCGAAATTTATTTTTTCCAAAATGTTGTTTTTATATTTTTTAGAAAAAAGTCAAGTCTCAAAAATAATTTATGTGAAAAAATTACCCCAATATCTCTTTCCAACCAAAAGTTATGGCTAAAAATCTATTTTTTCATACATGCTTTAGAGTCAAGCAGGGACCAAAAATAACAGTTATTTTCGAAATTTCTATTCAAAACGTCAAATGGAAAAAGTAAGTCCATTCGATATTTGAATATAGCAATGTGATGCTTGTTAGCTAAGGAATAATAGTTTTTAATGATTTTAATTTAACCGATTTTTTAAAAAGTCAATAAATAATCGTTATTTTTTGACCAATTTTATTTCGATCAAAAATAAAAGTTAAAATGTGACTTATTTTTTCTATCAAACATAAAAGTTAAAATGTGACCTTTATTTTTTTGATAAAAATTCGTTTAAAAAAAACCTGTTCCAGTCGTTGCGAAATAAATGAAAACAGAATGTGCAATGATAAGCAACTAAGCTATGCATTGCAACGATATGAAGATCGATAGCAATGTTTTTATCTCTGTGCAAAAATGTTACAAATATAGGTGTAAAAGAAAAAACATTTACTGTATTAATTGTTTTGAAAATTAAAACTATTATAATAGTTAATATAAAATAGATCGGTCAAACTTGTAATCTCTATTTTTGATCGAAAAAATAAAAGTAAAATTTTAAATTTTATTTTTGAACGAAAAAATAAGTCATATTTAACTTTTATTTTGATCGAAAAAATAAAAGTCAAATTTTAAATGTTACTTTTGATCGAAAAAATAAAAGTCTTATTTCAAATTTTATTTTTGATCAAAAAAATTAAAATCAAATTTTAACTTATATTTTTAATCGAAAAAATAAAAGCCATATTTTAACCTTTATTTTTGATAAAAAATAAAAGTAAAATTTTTACTTATATTTTTGAAAATAAAAATAATTAAAATAAAAATGAAAAACTAAAAGTCAAATTTTAACTTTTATTTTTGATCGAAATGAAATCAGTCGAAAAATAACTATTATTTGTTGACTTCTTTGAAAAAAAAAACATAACCGTTGCGGTCCCTGATTTATAGTAATAAAACTAATTTTCTGTTTGTTTGTTTGTTTGTTTGTTTGTTTGTTTGGCCCTTATACAAATCTAAACGGCTCAATGGATTTCGTTCAAACTAGGTATACATATTAAGTGCATCTCAACTTTAAATGTTACATACTTAGTTTTTGTCACGCCCCCTTTTAAATTTTTCAACTAACGGTCATTTTTTATTATAATACATTTTACTATAAAAAATTTGTGTATTAAATTTAAAAAATTTCTTGTTATTTTGACTTCAAATTGTAGAAATTTTCAGTATAACGACTTTTTCATAAAACATCGTTACCTAAGAATGAGAAAAAACGACAAGAATATCAAATTTAGGTCTTTCGATGCAAATATCTACGCTGTCCATGAATATATTTCATTAAAATGTTTTTGTTGAAAAGTGACTTTTTGCTCAAAAAAAGACTCAAAAATTGTTGTTGTTGTAAAAATGAAATCAATTAAAAATTGCACATCTGACTACCTTTCATATGATATAGCATTTATGTGCAAAAATTCTTCCAGTTAAGCGCAAAATTTATTTTACTGCTTATGTGTCATCAAAGCAACAAGGGTGCACCCTTTGATTTTTTCGCGAAATTTCTTTTTCCAAAATGTTGTTTTCATATTTTTTTACAAAAAAGTCAAGGCTCAAAAATAATTTATGTGAAAAAATTACCCCAATAACTCTATCCAATCAGAAGTTATGGCTAAAAATCTATTTTTTCATACCATTATGACTATACATTAATAAAAGCGATTTTTGTATTAAAGTTTTCTATCCTTTGAGCTCCTCTCCCCATTTTTAACTAATTTTTCTCTAAGGATATAGTTGTGTGTCTGGAGTAATTTTACAAACATTTTAACTTTTATAACCACCATAACTTTTATATTGTTGAAAAGATAATTTTGCTAGCTTTAAGAAGATGTAAATACTTAAATTATTTTGAATTTTTGAAATATGTTTTTCGTACCCCTTCTTCTAATTCAGTTAGCTCACCGCAAGGGATGAAACCTCCAACCTCCAAAATTTCCCAAAGCTATTTTTGGATTAAAGTCCGTTTATTACCTTTCTAACGGTAGCTCAAACTTAAAATTCAACATATTTTTCATTATTCCAGAATTTAAAAAACATTTAATAGAGAAGTTTATATTAAAATGTTTATATAAATTACTCTCGAGTAACACCGGGTATATCAGCTAGTTTACTATAAAGTTGCTGGACCTTGGCCGTAGTGAAAAAAAACACAAAAGTTAAGCTTCTTGACTTTTTTAGTTTTTATTTTCTATATTAAGCCATACGTTGTAAGCCATCTTCAGGAAAACATAAAAACTGACTATTAACGTTTAAAAATTAAATTAAATAAATATATATTGAAGCTGCATCAGCAGTCTAGTAGCTTCTCCGTCAACTAATTTCATGCTGTTTATTAGTTGTTTATAATGTTTGAAGCTACTAAACTGCTGACGCAGCTTCAATATTTATTAAAATTGATAAAACCACGGCTTCGATAAAATCACGTCACACGCTTCAGTAAATTTGATGAACAACGAATTTGATAGCTTTGGTTGTTGTGTACGCATTTGATATCCCTGTTCCATGTTCGATTACCCCTTGTTCGACCCTTGTTCGGCCGATTATATGTTTGCTAAGGAACTAAGAACTAGCTTGAAGACACCTTCTACATATATATATTAGGCCGGGTCAATTTGTATGGACGAATTTTTTGGAGGTCTGGCTCAGCGAAATTCGTAAAATACATGTAATTTCAAGACTTTTTCTCCACTACAGCATATACAAATTCTGAAAAAAAGCTGTGCGGACTTTCGTAAATAGATTTTGTTCTCAATTATAAAATATGAATGTATGAATGTATGTGTATGAATCTATTTACGAAAGTCCGCACAGTTTTTTTTCAGAATTTGTATATGCTGTAGTGGAGAAAAAGTCTTGAAATTACATGTATTTTACGAATTTCGCTGAGCCAGAATTTGACCCGCCCTAATATATATATATATTTTTTTAATAATTTGTTCACCAAAATGCAATGCAAAGGAGGTGAAGAGGTCCTAATCTCTCTGAAAATGGTTTAAAATATGTGAATTTCAATAATAATATTTTCTCAAACAATATTTATTAAAATTTGGGCTAAAGTGATATACACTATACCTAGTCGTATAATTTTCAGAATGGGCGGAATCTCGTTATTTTAAGTTATTCTCATAAATGTTATTTATAGCCATTGTTAATGAACAATATATTTTCTAATCTCACCAAGAAAAATCGAAAGTTCATTAACAACTTTTAATTGACTACAGAGAAATTCCAATAAAAACGAAGATGTAGTAGAATGAAAAAACCAAATAAGCATGAAACACTATTAAGTGGAGATCTATGCAGCCAATCAAAAGAAAATACCGATCAGCTTCAAGAAAAAACTAAGGCATACATTTTACTGAAAAGTAGTAATTATTAAAAAAGCAAAAGGTGAAAACAAAAGCAGTAAAAGAAAATAAATTTGCTTAAAAAGATACAAAAAACGCATTAGAAAATTAAATGCTGGCTTCGGAAAAATCATAAAGCCATATAGAAAAAAAATCAGAAAATGCATTCAAGTAATGAAAGTGAAAGAAAGTCGCCTACGGTCGAGATAGATAAGCACTAAAAACATGTGCACAAAGCTAGTAGATAATAAAAATTAATAACCAATTACAATGGAGTTGTTTTTTTTTTTTTGTTATTAAGTAGTTCTATGATATTTTCATCTTTTTTGAAAACGCATCTTAACAGAAGCAACAACACATTAATGTTCCGAGTGCAACGTTACTTTAGCTTTAAGTGGAATAAAGTTATGTTAATGATTACTTTTTTCTATAGCTTGATTGATAATATATTCCTATACACCATATAAAAGCCAATACTAACATAATTAGACCAAAAGATTTCTTATCCATTCAAAGAGAAATCATCAGAGTGAAATGAGTTCAGCTTTAAAACATATTAAACACATTTTTTTTGCGCTAAACAAGTGTTTCATATGCATGCTATTGAAATTTGCATTGAATAAATAAAATTTCAAATTAGCCCAGTAGACATTTAACAGAAATTTGTATACAGAATTTTAAATTAACTTATTCAGCAAGGAAGCGAGCGCTCCATTAGCGCATCTGAAGCACTTCAAAAAAACAGTAGAGCGTTTCATTCTCCTTGTGTATAGCGCATTTTTTAGCATAGTCATGTCATCAGATGTATGCGCTCCGCTCCCGCTGTAGAAAATATAAAATCGTAGCGATTGCCGAGCGCTTTGTTATGCTTGTATTTGATATAAAAAATTAGCAAGAACCGAGCGCTTTGTTCTCCTTGTAGTTGTAAGAAAAATGTAGCGAGAACCGAGGGCTTTGTTTCCTTTATAGTTCATATCGTCGGCTTGATTCTAATACGACGTAAGTCAAAATAATCTATTGTTTAGGAGGCAAGGATAACTGTTTATTATTTGAATGAATTTCATACGATAATGTATTGTTTCAAACGTTCTACCTCCCTTTTTTTCATACAAACATGAAAAACTAAAAAAGGACATAGATGTAGTTTTGTCCAATCTACCTAAACCGTTGATAAACGTTACTTTGCCCAAAAAATTCTTCTGCTTTTACCTTTCAGAATCAGTAAAAAAATAATATTTCGAAGTATTAATAGAGATTTTGATTGTTCTGTAACTCCACCTTCTGCACTTTGCATAGAAAACGTAGCAAATACCAGTGGAGTAAAGTGTTCTGATATAACTCTAATTTAGATTCTGACAAAATAATTTTTTTGGTTTACCGTTCATTAAGCGAGCGGGAGAACAGGTCAAAATAGGCAACTTTTCATAAAAGTAAAAAAAAAAAATAATTTTTGTGTAACGTAGTGTAAAAAAATATTTTTTTAAACCATTAGCTTTACAGTACACAATTACAAAAAATTATGAAAATATTTTGTTTAGGGTTCTGAGGTATGAATTTTCAAAAATCATCATAAAGCAGAAAAAGCGTGAATTTTCGTACTTTCATGAATAAGAATTTGCTTTACTTTACTTTACCACAATAAGAATTTGTCCAAACAAAAAAATGATTTGATGTGATTTGATGCACCGCCTTGGATACCTTTCAAAATATATGCATTTTCTCCATAACGGCGACAAAAAAAAAATGGTAAATTTGGTGTGAAATAAGTTAAAATGAAAAAAATTGACAATTAGGGTATTCACAGTTTCCTTCTAAAGTTAATATGTGGTAACTTTAGAAAGATAACTTATTAAAAGTGTGAGCACCCCTTTACATATTAATTCTAAAATTCACATTTTGCAATCGCTTCTGCTTCATCTGAGAAGAAAAGTTCAATCAATTCAATCAGCGACCCCTAAACACTAATTAATGACGTTTAAAACTCTTAAAAAGACATATTATTAGGTGGCAACCCTATTATTTCGAAATTTTATAATTTTGAAATTCTGACGACGGATTCGGATTCAGCGACCCATATTTTGTGTACGATTTTTTTTTGCCAGCCCCGAATTCTCAAAACTACAGAAAAAGAAGGTGGCAACCCTATCCACCATCTTGAATTTTAAAATTCTGACTTCAGATTCGAAATCAGCGACCCCTAAACACTAATAAATGACGTTTAAAATTCTTAAAAAGACATATTATTAGGTGGCAACCCTATTATTTCGAAATTTTATAATTTTGAAATTCTGACGACGGATTCGGATTCAGCGACCCATATTTTGTGTAAGATTTTTTTTTTGCCAGCCCCGAATTCTCAAAACTACAGAAAAAGAAGGTGGCAACCCTATCCACCATCTTGAATTTTAAAATTCCGACTTCAGATTCGAAATCAGCGACCCCTAAACACTAATAAATGACGTTTAAAATTCTTAAAAAGACATATTATTAGGTGGCAACCCTACTATTTCGAAATTTTATAATTTTGAAATTCTGACGACGGATTCGGATTCAGCGACCCATATTTTGTGTAAGATTTTTTTTTTGCCAGCCCCGAATTCTCAAAACTACAGAAAAAGAAGGTGGCAACCCTATCCACCATCTTGAATTTTAAAATTCTGACTTCAGATTCGAAATCAGCGACCCCTAAACACTAATAAATGACGTTTAAAATTCTTAAAAAGACATATTATTAGGTGGCAACCCTATTATTTCGAAATTTTATAATTTTGAAATTCTGACGACGGATTCGGATTCAGCGACCCATATTTTGTGTAAGATTTTTTTTTTGCCAGCCCCGAATTCTCAAAACTACAGAAAAAGAAGGTGGCAACCCTATCCACCATCTTGAATTTTAAAATTCTGACTTCAGATTCGAAATCAGCGACCCCTAAACACTAATAAATGACGTTTAAAATTCTTAAAAAGACATATTATTAGGTGGCAACCCTATTATTTCGAAATTTTATAATTTTGAAATTCTGACGACGGATTCGGATTCAGCGACCCATATTTTGTGTAAGATTTTTTTTTTGCCAGCCCCGAATTCTCAAAACTACAGAAAAAGAAGGTGGCAACCCTATCCACCATCTTGAATTTTAAAATTCTGACTTCAGATTCGAAATCAGCGACCCCTAAACACTAATAAATGACGTTTAAAATTCTTAAAAAGACATATTATTAGGTGGCAACCCTATTATTTCGAAATTTTATAATTTTGAAATTCTGACGACGGATTCGGATTCAGCGACCCATATTTTGTGTACGATTTTTTTTTGCCAGCCCCGAATTCTCAAAACTACAGAAAAAGAAGGTGGCAACCCTATCCACCATCTTGAATTTTAAAATTCTTCATCCTTCTAGGATGTATGGTTTGGGATTTATTACGAATTAACCGGGATAAAGAGATAGGAAACTTAAATTTTGCCACCTTAACACAAAAGAAAGACATGAGCAGAAGTGAGATAACTTTAGCAACTAGTGGTATCTCGACTTTGTACGTAAAACAAAAACAATAATAGTTAACACATGCTAAAATGTTTTAAAGTTAATAGACGGCAAAGTTAACAGAGCAGATAATACGGAACTGTGAACACCCTAAATATTTTCTTTTATGTAAAAGTAAATAAGAGATAAAAATTTTTTTCATTTTTAAATAAAATTAATATTTATTACACATTAAATTTATAAAAAAAAATGAACACAAGTAAATTTATACAATACGATAAAAAACATTTAAATATTAAAATCACTTTTTTATAATATCAAGTTTAACTACATGACTTTGCCGTTCAAACCGAACAAAAATGTATTAATTAATTTTATGAATACTTTAAAAGTATTTGCCTTTTTGTATTAAAAATAAATAAAAACTAAATATAAATAAATTAAGTAATATAAAAGTTTATTTAAAAAATTTTTTTTTCAACTACACATAATGAGGCTTATTTTTTACTTCGAAAAGTTCTTTGGATAGCATAATGCCTATAAATGGTTCTGAGATGTAACTTGTTTCGAAGCTTCGTGTTATTTAATACAAATTCAGAAAACTTTCCTCTGCTGCAGCCGAGCTGTGACGCAGCAACACGAACTTAAAAACAAAATATGTTAAATCCTTAAAACAGCTTTTTTTTTAATTTTGGAATAATTTCATTGTAGCTTACTTTTTTTTACACATCGAACATACGTATGTATTAAGGGCTTCTTATTTCAAATCTGAAATAATTAACGGCCGCTTTCATCTGGTTTAGAAGTTATAGGGGCCCAAATTGGAAAAAATGGGCTCGAAAAATTTTCTATTTTTTTTTATACATCTATTTGGATACAAAACTAAGTATGGGTGTTAAAAGAAAGGCTATGCTGTTGCCTATTCAATAAACTATTAACTTAGAAATAAGTTTAGTTTTTAATTTAATTTTGGGCTTTCAGCTTAATATATCAAAACTTCGAGCGATTTTTTATAAAAATGTTTTTATTTCAATATAAAACAATTAATTTTGAAAAAAAAATTTTATTTTAGATATTTTCCATGGGATTTTCAAAATCAAAACTTAACCACTTCATACTTCCAGTGCAAATCAATGAAAAGGGGTATTTTACGTGAGATTTTTCAACCCCCTTCTCACTCTAACCACAAAAACCTACTTAAAGTTCTCCTGAAAAACACCTGCTAGAATCATTTCATTGAAGGGTTCAAAGAAATCTTTCATTGAAAAAATTCTCGAAGGACTTCTAGAGAAGACTAAGGAAAGCATTCCTCCCACTGACATGCATATGTTAAAGGAATGTCTTCCGAGTATGAAAGTGGAAGGAATGGAATTTAAGGCTTTACTTTTGGAAGCACTTTTTTTTTGCTGCGTACTGACAATGATTGACGAAGATAGAAAAATTTGTGCCAAACAAGATATATGAGCCTTTTTCTTAGCTTTCAAATGATGTTCACAAAAACTTAGGGTCTATTCGGAAATGCACCATCCCAGCAATAAAAGTGCTTCCAAAAGAAGGTAAAGTGGAAGGGAAAGTCTTGAATTCCATTCCTTCCACTTTCATACCCAGAAGGCGGCATTCCTTTAACATATGCATGGCATTGGGAGGAATGCTTTCCTTAGGCTTCTCTAGAATTGCTTCCAAAATTTGTTCAATGGAATATTTCTTTGAGCCCTAAATGAAAGAATTCTAGTAGGTGTTTTTGAGTAGAACTTTAAGAAGGCATTCCATGAATTGAAATGGTTTTTGTGGTTAGGGCGCTTCAAAAATCTCACGAAAAATATCCCGATTTTCTCGCTGGGGTTTCTTGTTTTGGGTTTAAAAAAATCCACGTAAATATCCCTTTTCCCGATTTTAACGGCATTTTGGTGTTTGAAGTAGGAAGTGGTTGCGTTTTGTTGGAGGTTTGAAAAATCCCAAGGAAAATTAAAAAAATACCTGAAAAAAAATTGAAATGAAATGCTATTTGAATGTCTTTGAGAAGTGGTTTATGAGAATGCTTTTCGAAAGCACTTCTTGATAAGGCTTAGAAGAAGCACAACTGGATCTATAGAATGTCTTCTGGAAGCAGTATCCCTAAGAACGCATGCTACATTTGTAACAAAAATTTTGATGTTGCACAAACTATGAAATGCACCATATATATTGTATTCAAAATTTTGAAATTATTTAAAAAAATTTTCTTGTACAAAAAAAAATTACCAAAACGATAAAGAATTTACCATTTTGCCGAGTCAAAAATTTTCTACCAAAAATGTTAATATTTTAACAAAATGGCAACCATGCATCTAAGCAACAAAAAGACTTTTTACAATCTCTTTGGGCGCACGCTGTTTAAATTCTAAATTCCCCGTACTTTCTTGACAAAATGTAAAAAGCTTGATATTTATACCAAATTTCTTTGTTACAAAAAAATTTTGAGCATTGGGGATGTAAATTTAACCCCCATAGTCCCCTAGATCAGCGCCTACTTCGTCGTACTCTACACACATAAAATATTGCTTTGTCAGCTTCATCAAAACATTTTTTTTATTTTCTTCATTTTGATACAATCGCTTGCATACGTATGAACTTCGCAGGTGACGCATGTATCGTTTCTTTGCCAAAATGTGGGTCATTAACTGCATACATTGGTGACAAAACAACATACACGCTTGATGGCAATTTTCTTCATACTTCTTGGTGCACAGTTTTTCAAAATACATATATATTGCAGTTGTCATGCAGTGCATGAACATGCATTCAGCTGTCAAATTGACATTTTCCAACAAGTCACCAGCACCGGACGATAGCAAAATTGTCAACAATTGCCAACATTTTGCCAGCCATTGCAAAAAAGCATTTTAATTAACCGCATTTTTTATTTTACCTCTCTCTTTGCGTTTTAGAACAAAGTAACAAAACACTTGAGAAAATGTCGACACAAATAAATGCACATTATTTAATTGCTTCCAAGGTAATCACTTAAAAAAAATATATCAGCTCGGTTTTGCTATTTCACAAAGTCAAACAATGTCGAGTCGTTTGTAAAGATTTATGAGTTAAGATCTGGCTACGTTTTAAGAATTTAAATAGAGTATAAAACATGGATTTTATTTTGAACTAGCTGATATACCCGGTGTTACTCGAGAGTAATTTATATAAACATTTTAATATACACTTATCGATTAAATGTTTTTTAAATTCTGGAATAATGAAAAACATGTTGAATTTTGAATTTGAGCTACCGTTAGAAAGGTATTAAATTGAACGGACTTTAATCCAAAAAAATGTTGGAAAATTTTGTTGGTTGGGGGTTTCATCCCTTGCGTGAGCTTATTGAATTCGAAGAAGGAGTACGAAAAACATATTTGAATTCAAAATAATTTAAATATTTATTTAATCTTAAAGCTAGCTAAATTACCTATTCAACAATATAAAGATAATGGTGGGATGCAATGGGTTCTTGAGATATGGACATTTTAACATATAAACAAAAATTTATATTAAAAAAAATATTGAACTTTTGAACAAAAAAAATATACTATATATAAATATATTATTTACTATACACTCACAGCGGAGATTTTTTTTATCGAAAGTCAAAACTTTGATTTTCATATAATTTTTTCTCATTCTTAGTAACGATGCTTTATGAAAAAGTCGTTGTACTAAAAATTATTGTACCAAAAAATATATATTGAGCCAGCCAAACGTGTGAGGTTTGATTTGAAAAAACTTGTGGTAGACATCATTCGGCTTTTCACCGCAAGGTTTATAGTTTGTGTCCACAGTACTTAGTAATGTGCTAACTAATGTGGCGCCATCTTTCTGTGAATTTAAAACACAGATAAAAATCAATGCAATTACTATGCTTAACAGATGCGCATATGTTTTATTCTAGTGCCATCTAGCTGAAACTGATTACATGAAAATATTAATTTTTACAGCATTCTATTCAGGGTCATCTTTTCGATGAAATGGTGATATAAATACAAAAACTAAAGTACTATCGATAAGGAACTAAGTGACAACGCTGACAAAATAGTGACAAGAAATAAAGCCATCACAACAAAACAAATTTAACGGAAGGGTGAGGCAAAAATATAAGAAGACGATTAGGTAGATATATTTATATAAACCAAAATGTCTGTAATTACTCTAGACACACAACTGCATCCTTAGAGAAAAATTTGTTAAAAATGGGGAACATAGGAAAGAAAATTTTAATACAAAAATCAGTATTATTAAAAAATTCTGATATGAAAAAATAGATTTTTAGCCATAACTTTTGATTGGAAAAGAGATACTGGGGTACTTTTTTAAAATAAATTATTTTTGAGACTTGACTTGTAAATAAATATAAAAACAACATTTTGGAAAAAATAAATTTCACGAAAAAAATCAAAGGGTGCACCCTTGTTGTTTTGATGACAAAAACAGTAAAATAATTTTTGCGCTTAGATGGAAGAATTTTTGCAAATAAATGCTATTTCATATGCACAGCGGCAATTTTTAATGAATTTAATTTTTAAAACAAAAACAATTTTAGAGTCATTTTTGAGTAAAAAGTCAATATTTTGGACCTTTTTTGACATAATTATAAAACATAGTTACACTGACTTAACGGTACAGTTCAACATATTTTTGTAAAGTGATTTTATTGAACTTTTGAACAAAAAAATTTTAATGAAATATATTAATTGACAGCGGAAATATTTGCATCGAAAGACCAAACTTTGATTTTCATGTCGTTTTTTCTCATTCTTAGGTAACAATGTTTTATGAAAAAGTCGCTGTACTAAAAATTTCTACAATTTTGAATTTATGTGAGCGTTTTTTATGTCAAAATAACAAAAATTTTTAAAATTACATACACAAAAAACTCTGATACTAAAAAGTATTATATTAACATAATTACCGTTAGTTGAAAAATTTCGGAGGAGACGTGGCAAAAACTAAGTATGTTAAAATTTCATCTCAGATACATTTAATATGTATCCCCACTTTGAGCGAAATTTGTTGAGCCATTTAGATTTATATCAAGGCCAAACAAACAAACAAACAGAAAATTAGTTTTTATTACCAGGGTTAGGATTTCGATGACATTTCATCTATTTTCTGCTGCTTCTAAAACATTTTCTGGTTATTTATTTTATTTACGTCCATTTATTTTACCTAAAATCCAAATATGAATAGTTTTTAGGTGATTTTTCGTAATTTTTCATCGTTTTTCTCGGTTTTTTACTAGATTTAGGGCATTTTTTGGTCATTTTTAGTTATTTTATTGGGATTTTTAAGTTATTTTATTGTCATTTTGAGGCATTTTCAATTTTCAAAGCATTTTTCGGTTGTTTAGGTCATCTTAGTGTAATTTTTTTAAAAAAATTTTTGGTTTTTTTCGTACTAAAGAACGTAAAAATGCAAATTTTAAACATATTCCTTTAACAATAGAGTCCCTTCAATCAAAAACATTACCTCTCGAAAAAGCAGTAGCTTTTTTTTATAGAACTCGATTAAAAAAAAACTCTGCGCGTGGTGAAACTGACGAAAGGGTATGTACAAAGATGAACACTTGAAGCGCAGATTTGAAAATTATCTACCCCAAAAGTTTAAAAAATATCGACCGTCGACCGATTTCCATGATTTTTTCAGGAATTGCTTATTTATCTCTCTAGATCACAAATTCTGATTTTAGAAAAAACCAAAATTCTGGTATTCCAGAAAAAAACGTCCGACATGACTTTTTAAAATAACTAAATGTAATACATATCATTAAAAATTTAATAAATAAATTTGATCATTCACTGAAATAAACTTCAGAATTAATTTTAAAAAAGAAATCAGCAAAATTGAACCATTATTTTACGAGCTACAAGCTCTAAAAACCTTAGACTCGATTTTCTCGGAACACCATTTTTTTTCTCTCACACCTTTTTTGCAGCCAATGCAATAAAACAAAAACAAAACAGATTAGTATTATCAGAGAAAACAATTAACTTCTACTTGAACAAAGACTAAAAAAAATGTATTGGAGCGGTTTTCATATCAGGTGTTTTAAAAGCAACACCATTTAAAAAAATATCAAAGTATTTAAAAGTTTGAAAAATCACTTGAAGTGGAGCTTTTGTTTGTTGAACTTTAGTTTGATCTTTTGGCTTTACATTTCAGTCATAATTTGCTAAATAACAGCTTTTAAACTGTTATTTAGCAAATAACAGCTTTTAAGTTTAGTTTAGTAAACTGTTTAACAGCTTTTAAGTTTAGTAAACTGTTTAGAAAAATGTCTAAAAAAGATGATTTTTTCAGTAACTCCAAATGTATCTATCCCCCTTAAGAAATTTAAAAGTTTATTAGCTGCCTTGTAAGTCAATAGGTTAAACTTCTTCTTTCCTTCAAAAGCTTTCAAGTCAAAAGCTCAATGCGTAGATTTTTGAAATTTTTTTAATATAAGCTTTGCTTTAAAGCAACGCCGGCGTTTATGAAATTAGAGAAATTTACATCCGACGACGTATCCTCTTTTAATGAGTTCCTCTCGTCAGTGCAGAAGTAGAAAAAAGTTTTCTGTTTACAAAAACATTTGGCCCGACAATCGACGTCTTTCAATTTAATGACCTTAAAATGTACCTTGTTTTTTTCTAAAAATGCAGTCTTGTGTATAAATGTATTAGAAACATTTTGGAGCATAAATCGTCCTTGTAGGATGTATGGTTTGGGAGTTATGGCGAAAAATCCAGATGTTTTTGGCATACTTGTACTCTAAAAAGTGTTCTACAACTCCTAAACTACAAGAGATAGACCAAAATGCATTTCGACAAGGAAATAACCCGCCTTAAGGACAATGCCATGGTGGTCATTTTAGTGCATGAATCGTCTTTTTCTGATATGTAGTTTGGATTTTAGGGGGAATTCATGGCAAAAAAATAAAAAAAGAAAAAGTTCATAAAAAAGGACATTAGAAATGAACAAGAAATATAATTTTTTAAAAGTCTTCAAATGATGCAGTCTTGTAGGCAGTAGCTTAACGAACATGTTGGTGCATAAATCGTTCTTTTATGATGTATAGTTAGGGAGTTATGACTAAAAAACAAAAAAAAACTAGAAAATCACCAAAAATGAAGAAAAAACTAAGATTCTTGAAAAAAAAAATTTTTTTGTAAAAATGCAGTCTTGTGTATAAATATATTTGAAACATTTTGGAGCATAAATCGTCCTTGTAGGATGTATGGTTTGGGAGTTATGGCGAAAAATCCTGATGTTTTTGGCATACTTGTATTCTAAAAAGTGTTATACAACTCCTAAACTACAAGAGCTAGAGCAAAATCCATTTCGACAAAGTAGTAACCCGCCTTAAGGACAATACCATGGTGGTAATTTTAGAGCATGGATTGTCCTTTTCTGATATGTAGTTTGGATTTTAAGGGGAATTCATGGCAAAAAAATAAAAAAAAGAAAAAATTCATAAAAAAGGGCATTAGAAATGAACAAGAAATGTAACTTTAAAAGCAGTCTTGTGGGCAGTTGTTTAACGAACATTTTGGTGCACAAATCGTCCTTTTATGATGCATAGTTAGGGAGTTATGGCTAAAAAACCAAAAAAACTAGAAAATCACCAAAAATGACGAAGAAAACTAAGATTCTTGAAAAAAAAAATTTTTTTCTAAAAATGCAGTCTTGTGTATACATGTATTAGAAACATTTGGACCATAAATCGTCCTTGTAGGATGTATGGTTTGGGAGTTATGGCGAAAAATCCTGTAACGCTATGTACAAAAATTATATAATTATTTATTTTTTGTTTATTTTGTTATTAATTGTTTGCGTTTTTTAGGTAATTTTTGTCAGTTTTTATGTCATTTTCTGCAGTTTTGTGTCATTTTAGTTAGTTTTTTAAGGTAATTTTGTACAGTTTTTTAGGTCATCAAAATTCGAGCCCTGTTTGTTACTATAGATTAAGTATCCGCTCGACAGTTATTTTGTATGACAAAAGCTCCACATCAAATGACAACGTGTGATGTGCGAAATTGTGAGGTTTGTGAACATTTAATATTATTTTAAAGGAACATCTAATCGGAGAGGGAAAAAATAGAACTGTATGATTTCTAAAAAAAAAATAATTACGTCATTTTTTACTACTATATTATTTTAAAATTCTTAAAAAAACACAGTTTTAAAGAATAAGATTTTGAGCTTTATGCGAAATAAGTTCAGAAAGCAACAGATTGTAAGAACAAACCACCAGAAGACTAGACTGCTGTTTCGTTATTCCGTACACTTCCGTAATCTTCTGAAGCTTAATTTTTAAATTGACACAGCCGTGATATATTTGGCACAAGTCCAATGATAATGATACTCGTAATTCAATTGAGTGATATTTTTAATGCATTCCAAAACTAAGGCATAGTTAGTTGACCATAAAAATAAATTGAATATTCCTTAATTTAACTTAAAAAAAGCACAATTTGTTTTGATAGGTCTCCAACAGTGATGGCCACAGAAAAAGTATTGTCTCTTTCACATTTTCGTGTTGATTTGGCAAACACAAAAGCATTTATGGCCGCGGGAATATGGTTCGGCTGAAACCAGTCTAGAACATTGTTTTGAAAACAAACCAGTGTCTTGAAATTTCATAGATATTTAAATACAAAAGCATTAATTATAATTAATTAAGAAATTGTGCTCCAAGCTGCTACAAGTGTCAAGAGATAGTTGAGATTACAGCAGGGAAATGCAAAAACAATTGTATTAAATAATACACAATTTAGCCCCGTTGCTAATCTTAAATTTACTTATAAATTATATAACACGCAAAGTATAGTGCGATAAAACACTAACAATAAACACTCTAGCAAAAAGTCAACAAACTGAAGAGATAATCATGAACTAATCAAAATCCAGCCAAAATACTAAGCAAGAAACGGACAAAAAGTAAATTATTCCCACCATAGTTGGTTGATGAAATGCCAACATTATTTTCAAAAAAAAAAAAAAAAAAAAAAAATAAATTATTGTCTGGCAACTTTATTATACACTACAATTTCTTTCATAAGTGCATGATTTGCAGTTTTTCATCGCTTCCATTTGGTATAATTTATGTCGTTAAGTTTTAAAAGTGTGTGTTGCAATGAAAAAGTCATTAAGAGACAAAAAATAGGAGTAAACATTTTTTTATTATTAAAATTTTAAGTTGTATTTATGTGAATGCGTAATTCAAAGATATGTTTAGTTTTTTGTTTTTAAGTTAAAAATTTTTGGACTTCATCAACTTTATGATCAATCATTTTATTCTCATTTCGACTCATTATAACTTTAATATATTCAAACATAGTTTTAAGGTCATTTCAAGCAATTATTTTTCTAGTTTAGTTTTGAATATTTTATCATGCAACAGTTACCAAGTCAAAATGAGAATTAATCACATTTAAGCGTTTTCACTTTTCTTGTCGTCATTTATTTGCGACCTTGAACTTGACAGCTTTTGTTATAAATTCTTTTGTTAACTCGACTTACAGTTGTTTTTTTTTTTTGCGAAAATGTGTTATTATTTGTTTGTGTCTGAAAACTCTTTTTGTTTTGGTTTTATTGCTGAAACTCACTGCTAAGCTATGTGTTTTCGTCAACACTGATAATTTTTATACAAATTTTGGGTTTTGTATGGTTTTACTTTCTTTTCTTTGGTTGTTTTATATTTATTTCTATTTGAATTTTATTCAATATTTTGTTCAAACCTTCCGGTATGTCACTAAATGCAGAGAAAAAGTACTGTATATAGTTACTATCATAACTTACAAGATACTTTAGACACATACAAAGGGCTTAAAATTAAGTAAGCCTCTATCTCCCATCAATAAAATATGGTTTTTTTTTCAAAATCATAATTATTTTGAGGCTTATAATATTTCAAAATGTTTATTACTCCTCTCTAAAGTATTTATTTTATTTCAATCCCATAAAAGTAAAGTTAAAAAAAAAAATAATATTAGAAACAAATTTTTCGTACAGTTGGTGACAGTAACCGTATTACTGTACAAACCGTATTGCCAAATTTAAGTCTTATACGACCAAAACCTTATAAAATATAGCATTTTCATTGGTTTGTGGGCGGTAAAAGGGGGGCGTGTACACATAGTTACCGAAAGTAACCATACAAACTAAATTAGCAAATTTAAGTCTAATACAATAAAAAACGTACGAAATATGGAATTTTTATTGATTTGTGGGCGGTAAAAAGGGGCGTGGAAATCCATTTTTAGTACAGTTGTCGACAGTAACCATACAAGCGAAATTACTAAATTTTAGTCTTATACGACCCATACCGTGTGAAATATAGCATTTTAATTGATTTGGGGGCGTTAAAAGGTGTGTGGCAAAACATTTTTCTCCCATTCGAAATAAATCTACTGGCCAAATTTCAGATCAATCGCTCCAGTAGTTTTGGAGTCTATAGGCTTCACACAGACAGACAGACAGTGTTTTGCTATTTATATACTATATAGATTTGCTTATACGATTAAGTCATTTTGTATGGGAGGTAGGTGACCTATCCCTTTGGTTTTGCCAAATTTCATTTTTAGAGCGCAAAATAAAAATAAAAGCCTATGTTTGAAATGTAAAGTTGTGTTCGATGTTACTTTTTTCAATTTAAGAAAATTTAATCGTTTTCATACAATCGTCTTGTATGGGAGGTAGGCGGGGTTTTCTTCGACTTTGGCTTATATTTTTTAGACATAAGCTCATATTTTATTATTTATCAGTAGCTATTAATATCCATAGAATGCTGCATTATTGCATTAAAAAATATTCAAAATATCAACTTTTTTCAAAAATTTCTTCCTCCGTCTATTTTTTTGTTAGCTTTTTCCCTTTTAATTTTCGTTTTTAAAACTCCCTACATTTATTTAGATTTTTTTTTACATTATAAACTAAACTTTTTGCCGCTTCATATGTAAAAAATGAAAACAACTTTACAGTAAGGACTGTTCAGAAAGTATCGGTGGTTGTGTTCAATGCAAAATGAGAAAATTCGTTCACAATACCGTTATGCAATACGATTAGATTTGCATATGCAACAGCCTTTTGTTATAGCATATGCATGAATTTTGCAAATGCACATCAATGCTTTTTTTTTTGTAAAAGCTACTTATTTTGCATTTGCAGCGATGCAACAAGATCGTGAACTACTCTGTTATTTAACATTATGCTACGTTAGGGGTGGGCAAAGTTACCCATAGGAGTGCTTCAACCGTGTGAATTTTATGTTTCTCCGCTGTTGCCTTCATGGGCGCGACAGCAGATGCTTGATGAATTCGGGGGTAAAAGGAACGAGGGAAACCCACAAAGAGAATGAGAAAGAGCGTAAGAAAAATCTTCATACCTTCAAAAAAAAAAAGGTACGCCAATTTGGTCAATATTCGCCACATAACTGATATTTTCACATATATTTCTTCTTTGTACGATTAATATTAAAGAGTGTAGGTATACCCCAAAGTGTAAACAAAAACGCTTCAAGTGCTTGAAAAAATACCCCTGACAAACCGCACTGTAAGACGAAATTATATGTCAAACCAATATCGTTTTTTGTAGCTATGTCAAAAAAAAATACTTTTTAAAGATTAATCCTCTTAATATGTAGAATAAGCAACACTTGCTTTACACAACAACATACTTTTGCTCTCACGCTTTCTATAAAGCTACGCTCTTAATTCTCTCAAAATTGTTCGTTCCGCTTTCGGATTCACTCCCGAATTCATCATTCAGCTGACTTTGCACTCTGCTTGCCAACTGCTGCTGAAAGTGTAGACAATTCAAGTGTAGACTAATTGTCATCTTTACAAATGTCTCGAAAATTTAAGTTAATCCAAAACTTGCATGACTATATGCTGAAATAGTGTACACGTTCTCAGGGTAGCATTCAGTTTATTTTTGACGTAGAATTACGTCTTACAGCGCGGTTGGTATTGGGTCTTTTTTCACAAATTTTTTTCAAGCACATGAAGCGTTTCTGATTACACTTTGGGGTATACCTACAGCCTTTACTAATCATTGTACAAAGATAAAATATATACCAAAATATCAGTTATGTGGTGAATGAAACGAATGAAACGAATATAACTTTGCAACTCAGGGACCGAAAATAAATGCTATTTTGCAATTTTCAGATGAAAAAGGCATAACGAAAACGTTGCCAGAGGACTTTTTTAAATATTTCATTATTATCTTAATGGCAGCAGCTTCACGAATATTAAACGCCTTTTAAATTTTTGGCTGTTACTATAAAAATTAAAAATAACTGTTACTTTTTACTTTTATTTTTTAGGTCAAAAATAACAGTTGTTTTGTGCCTTTTATTTTTTCGGTCAGAAATATCAGGCAATTAGCATTTTTTCAAAGGCCGAATAAAAAACTTTAAGAACTAAAAACTTTTAAAGCTCAAAATGTACGCGCTGATTAGACGATAGAAATTGCATAAAACTTTTTTTTGCCTAAAAAATTCGAATTGCCTGATATTTTTGACCAAAAAAATAAAAGGCACAAAATACTGTTATTTTTGATTCTTTTCATATTATTTTATATGAAAAAATTAACAAAATAATTTTTAAATACACAAAACAGTTTGTAAAGAAATGTATATTTAAAAAAAAAAATTTTATCCGAGTTGGGTCTCGAACCCGGGCTCCCTAAAATTAACACATTACATATTATATTATATGAAAATATTTATATGGAAGAACTTTTCCTTTATTTTTGTATGAAGAAAATTTATAAAAAAATTAAAAAAAAAATTAAATTCACAGAACAGTTTGTAAAAAAATGTATAGTTAAAAAACTCAACAAAAAAATTTTTTTTTATCCGATTTGGGTCTCGAACCCGGGCTCCCAAAAGCTTACTTTCATTTGTATTTTTACGAGTTGTACGAATCATTCGTAATGATGCAAAATAAGCGAAACTATGTTAACAACTGAGTTGGACGAGTGGATAAGGTATTGGACCAGCACATCAGAGCACGTGTGTTCAAATCACGAACTGGCCAAAATATTTTGTATTTTACTTTAATTTAGCTGGGTCTCGAACCCACGTATCTGCTCGCTTGCTTACTTACTGCAAGCTTACTTGCATTCGTTATGATACAAAATAAGCCGAACTTTCTTAACAACTAAGATGGACGAGTAGATAAGGTATTGGACCAGCACAACAGAGGACGTGTGTTCAAATCATGAACTGGCCAGAAAAGTTTTTTTATTTTAAGTAGATATTTATATTGCTTTTTTTAAACTTTTTGCGGATTGAAAGCTAATCTTTTTTGGATTGAAAAATTTTAAACTTTTCCTTGGATTAAAAAGTAATCTTTTTTGGTGTTGTCCTATATGTAATTCAAAAAAGTTAAAAATTTAGTCCAAGATTTTTAACCGTGTAGGTAACACAATATCTGAATAAATAGTACCTCAGAGATAAGTCATAAATAAATCCAATAGCGTGCCTTGCAATTTTGCCAACAACTGCCAACAAAGACTTCACACAAATTGATTATGACTTCCTCACCTGCCCAACTCACTACACGAACACCAACCCACCAATTCACCTTCCGCTTACAGCTCTTTCCGGAACAATCTAGTCAAATGATCATCATTATCACCACTGCATTTGAACTTGAAATGGTTGCAATCACATTAACTTTGTAGTATACAATTTTTCGTTGTTGTTAGCAAGATTCGAGTTTTTCTTTTCTTTTTTCTTTTTTGTTTTGTTTTGTTATAAAACCTTGAGTTGAATGCAACTTGAATGCCACACCGAAGGGTAATGCACTCAACATGTGACAATGCGAGCAACACTAAAGTGTTGGCAACAAATGACTGAAGCCACACACAATGTGTTTGTCAAACAGCAGCGGAAAATTAATTACTATTATATTTAGTTGAGCACAGAGAAAATAAAAGAAATGCTTACACTTATTAACAGCAATCAAAAGCAAAATACATCAATGGAAATAAAAACAGCAGTAACAACTGAACAACAACGTTATCATCATCATCATCATCAACTCATTGCTTTTTATAGCCTACAATTTTGAATGTCACGATCGACATTATGATCAATTAAGTAACTGTTATACATTTGATGAGAGGAAATGATGATTAGTTTTGTTGCAGAAACTTTCTGATAAAGCATAATAGTCTTAAACTGATTATTTAATAGTGCTGAAATCTGGAAAATCTGTGTTATTAAAAGATCAATCAAGCTGGAGTGAAAACTAAAAACAGTTATTATTGAAAACTAAAACAGATATTGTACAAAGAAAATTGTTAAAATGCAATGTACTCACAGCACTTTTATACTGATTTATGTGAACGCGGTTGTTACATGTACACGGTTAGAAATCTTGTACTAAAATTGAAACTTTTCTGTACTACATAAAAAATCTACACCCGCTTTCTTTTCAAATCTATTATTTGCAAAATACAAAAAATAATTGTTTTAATATAGCTTTAATACTCACTACTCTAACCACCGGGCTATTGGCCTATACATTAGGGCATATCGAATTAAATTTTTTTTCGTATTTCTCATTTTAAGAGGTCTTAAAAGTTGCAAAGGTTGGTCGAGATCTCAAACAAAAAATTTTAGAAAAAAATAAGGATGTCTTCCTCTCCCGCAAAGACAAAGTTGTTTTTTGAGAAAAACAGTAAAAAATCACGATTTCAAAATGCTTTAATTTTTGTAAGAAAAACTACATAAATCTTAATGTAAAAGTAAGTATAGACTTAAACTAACAATATTTTGGCAAACACGATGCCACTCTTGGTTTTTACCCACAATGTCCTGGGTGAAGAATATTCGAATCTAAAGGAACACTCGAGATAGCACAGAACTTTTGATTCCTATCCGATTGTCTAAATTTTGGTGGTATTGAGTATAATGTCAATATTTTCCTTTAATATGGCGAATCAATAATTTGCATATTTTTCGCATTTTCTTGTTTTTGAGTAATATATCGCCTCTACCCTGGAATTTAGCAGTAAATGAACTGCTAGTTAAACTATAACTAGAGGGGTGCAGGGTGATAGCTTATGCCGATGTTGGTACTATTGCTACCTCTGGAAAATATATATCTTCTCTTCGAGACATTATGCAAAACTGCCTAAATACTCTAGTCAACTGGGCTATCAGCTGTGGGCTCAGCGTTTATCCTAATAAAACTGAGTTAGTGATTTTCGCCAGAAAACACAATGTACCTCTTGTTAGTTATCCTAAACTGGGAAACACAAGACTTAGCTTCTCAGATCAAGCAAAATACCTGGGCCTTATACTGGATAGGAAACTAAACTGGAAGCCAATCTGCTCGAGAGAGCCAAAAAAGCGAATATAGCCCTAAGGCGGTAGGTAGCAAAATGGGGTTTACAACCAAGTGTTACTCACTTGCTATATACAGCAGTTGTAAGGCTGTGTGGTGCTATTGTCTGGTGGCATGCACTCGAAAAACAGACTCACCTTAACCTTCTCCGTAAAGTTCAAGGATCAGCGGAACTGTGCATCACTGGAGCCTTAAAAACTACTCCGACAGACGCATTAGAAACAATATTCCATCTTACACCACTTGATATCTTAGCTAAACAGATGGCCGCTAATACAGCCATCCGCCTAAAAGCCACCTCCCAGTGAAAACACGGTACACTAGGACATTCTTGCATTAGAAAATTTCTCCCTCCCTTACCTAGGATCCATTGACTACATCACACAAAAACTATCCTTTGAAAGGAAGTTCGATGTATCCATTCAATCTCGAGAAGAGTGGGAACTAGAAAACCGTTCACCTCACAATGTCATTGAGATCTTTACTGATGGATCAAAACTAGATGGCAAAGTAGGTGGAGGAGTCTACTCAGAAGCATTAAGCATTAATTTAGCCTTCAGGCTCCCTGACCACTGCAGTGTATTTCAAGCTGAAATCGCTGCTATACATGAAGCGTTAACTTGGCTTCAGGTAAATGAAATATCTTCCATGGATATTTGCACTTTCTGACAGTCAAGCTGCTTTGAAAGCCCTAGGAACTGTTGAAATAACATCTGAAACAGTTCTTAACTGCCGCAGATCTCTAAACGAGATGGCAGAGCAGCTCAAAATCCTTCTCTGCTGGATTCCTGGACATAAGGATTTTCTAGGCAACTGTAAAGCAGATGAACTCGCTCATGCAGGTACTACAATGCAGGTGTCTTTAGACAGGACAAACCTTAGTATTCCTCTCACCACATGTAAACTCCTTACACATGAGTTATCCTGCATCAAAACCCACAATAGATGGTCAGCAGGTAACACGTGTAATATAACACGGCAAATTTGGCCTAAACTCAATCTTAAGCGTTCAAAAGAACTCATTTCTCACAGTAGAGACCACATTAGCACCACGAAAGGGATCCTGACTGGACACTGCCTCATTGGCAGGCACGCTCAAAGATTAAACATACCCCACAACGACTTTTGCAGAAGCTGTAGAGATGAGGAGGAGGAGGAATCTACAGAACACTCTCTCTGCACTTGCCCAGCGCTGGCTCAAAAACGCTTTCTTCACTTAAACAACTGGTTTTTCAAAGACCTCGAAGAACTCTCGGAAATATCGGTATACCGAATCCTAAGCTTTGTGAACAGCTCAAGCTCGTTTAAATAGAGAATGGGAATCAACCCTGTTGTACCACAATAGGCCTCATTGGCCTAAGTGTGTCTCAATTGATGCAGCCACTTTGACCTAACCTAACCTAACCTAATTTATATCTCGGGCACCAGAAGTGGTACTGAAGATAATTTTCTCAATTCAGATTCTGCAAATATTTCTTAACGGAACCCTGTTTAAAAATATCTATTTTAAAACAGCAGGAAAAAGCCACGATTTTTTTTCCTATTTTGATATTTAAAAAAAAGTCATCAAGCATGAAATGTAACAATTTTGTTCATATCTCCTTTGTGGTTATTGTTTCACTGAAACACTTCTTAACAACAATTGTTAAGTCAATTGAGACTCGTCGAATGGCAAACTCAGAAACTTAAAATTTTAATATAACACTTTTGTCAATGCTGGTTGAGGTATTGTACCGCAATAATATGGTAGGTATATAGGCAATTCCACAAATCTTTTAACATTTGGGTGTAGAGAAAAAGGCGGAAAAATTTTATGGCATATTAATGGGCTTTTGCATACTCAACAAGCATCCCATCAAAGTAATAAATCTGAAAGCGAACACAACATTTAGCGTGGCGTGCGGTTTAGTAGTTTTTTGTATTTAATTTTTTTTTAATACTACATTATATTTTCATAGAAATAATACAAAAAGTAAATAAAGTACTTAACCATTTTTGCCAATGGTTAGAAAAACATTAGGATTAAAATAATAGTGACAGCAGGGTGAATTTTGCTTACAAATTATAGAAGACAAATAGTTTAAACATATTTTTTTTTGATTGATTTGATAAAATATGTAAAATTTATTGATTTAATGGACAAATCATCGTTTCGTCAAATCATCTTCGCTCTCCCCTACTTACAAGTAAATATACCTAAAAGTTTGTTTTTAGATAAAAACGACTTACAGAGGTTAATATTTTTGACAACAGCTCAATATTTTCACATAAAGTTCAAAAGACGAATTTTGTCACGAGAATTGCGCTTGCGCTCTACTTTGTACAGGTGTTAGTATCAAAAGTAGGCTTAAAATCAAACCAATATCAATTATTTTTGACAGGATTGTTGGCATATATAACATAAGGCATTATGCCATTTTTATCATTGTAACATTAAAAAGGCGACATTAGTTTAACATTGACCATTTATGGTATATGAGGGGTACACGAAGTAGTGAACCAATTTAGCCCATTTTGATTTTAGTATCATGTCTTGTTGTCATAATGCTTATTACTAAGTTTCATGGTTCTTGGGCAACTCCTTCAAATTTCATATTACTGAGTTGATCGCGTTATCAAAAAAACGAATTTTGATCATCTTGGCATATCCAAAATATTCAACATATTTTGACATAACTTCATGGCACATCCATAAATAAACTATATAATTTGTGTTTAAGTATTCTCGTCAAACCTCATTTAAATTTTACCGAAAGTTAGTGGCGCACAATTTTTATATAGCTCAGAAAAATCTGTGTGTAAATCAACTCAGTTTGTAGTGTTTTTCCTTTCGATCCCAGTAGCAACTTAAGGTAGCAACTAATGGAAATCAAATGAGTGGGGAAATTTTGTTCCATGTATTCTAAGTAGACGCTCATTTAAAACTTGAGCTTAACTTAAGAAACATGAAAGTTATTAACATGGTTATACCAAAATCATAAATTTTAAAAGATTTTGGGAATTGCCCATATATACTCTCGATTAGCATCACCTTCTGAGTCGATTACGCCATGTCCGTGTGTGTGTGTGTCTGTCGACACGTTACAGCCGCAATTTTAAGCTAACGTATTGAAATTTGTATATGTGCTTATAATCAAAAAAAGATTAAGAATGCGCAAAATGGGACGAAAACCACTCCTATCTCCTATAAAAAGTTACTTTGCAATTAAATCTCTAAAATGCCACAAAAATGTATGTGCATATAAGCTTTGGAGTATAATATTCACCGTATATTTGAAATTTGTTATGATAAGATGAAAACCACGCCTACCTCCCATACAACGTGACTTTATCAAATCAGTCAAATCTCTGAAAATGCCACAAAAATCAATGTAGTGACTTAAAATTTTGCATTAAAGCTTTGGTCTCAAATATTCACCATGTATTTCCAATTTGTCAAAATATTATACAAATCACGCCTACCTCCCATATAAAGTAACTGTATAAAAACGGTTAGGTCTCTGAAAATTCTTTGGTCTCATATATTCATTTAAGCTTTGGTCTCAAATATTCACCATATATTTCCAATTGGTCAAAATATTATACAATGCACGCCTGCCTCCCATATAAAGTAACTATATAAAAACGGTTAGGTCTCTAAAAATTCTTTGGTCTCATATATTCATTTAAGCTTTGATCTCAAATATTCACCATATATTTCCAATTTGTCAAAATATTATACAATCCACGCCTACCTCCCATATAAAGTAACTGTATAAAAACGGTTAGGTCTCTAAAAATTCTTCATAAAGTAGAATAAGGAATTAAAATTATGCACATATGCTAAGAATATTAAAATGCACTTTGAGTTTGAAACTTGGCAAAATCGTATGTATACAAACGCGACCAATCTCCTGTACAAATGACGTCATGAAAGTAGCATAACTTTAATAGATTCCACAAAAATGTGTGTATTAACAGCATATTTAACACATAATCTTCCATATCTTAAATGCGTTGCGCATTTGAGTGTCGGCAAAATTGAATGAACACCACGCCCATTCTATATGCGAAGTGACGTCATCAGACTTTCAAAACAGGCATAACTAAGAATATACTAGTGGGCTATTTTAACTTCGACCCAGTCTTACTACACGGTCAAAAATCTTGGACTAATTTTTAATCCAATCGTTGGAATCATGCATTTTTTAATACACTTTCTATTAGAATTCAAACTCTTCAAAATACTAGACATTTTTTATAAAACCTGGAATAATATTTAATACAGGTTGGATTAGTCTTTAAAAACAGCGTTCGGCTTGGTTCGGTTCTTATGCATGTTTATCATTTCTGTATACATGTGGCTTCATAGAGCAGTTGGTAGAGCCAAAAACTTATAACCTAAACGTAGTGGGTTCGAATCCCACATGTTTCGTTAATTTTTTATTTTTGTAAAAAATATTTTAATACAAGCATGTATTAAAATTAAGTCCCATGAGAAAATAAAAATCAATTGTAATATATATATAGTTGATTAAATTTTAATACAGTTTCGGTGTCGTCATATATACAATACAGGATTTATTAGAATTTAGTCCAAGATTTTTGAGCGTGTAGTTTTATTAAAAAAATTAAATTTTTAGGGCAAATACTTTTCAAACCATGTAGTAATACAATTCTTTGCGTTTAGCACATAAAATGTTATTTAGACGCAATAGTTAATACAAGCCCATTAGTCAAAAATTCAACATTGAAATGTTTCTGTATAAGTCTACATACATATTAGAGTACCCATATGTGTCCTTTTCTGATTTTGTTCGCTCCCCGCCCATTTTCTGTTAGATTGAGGCTAAAAAATAAGATCTGCATAAAAAATTGGACTTAGGTAGTGGAAAAACCCAGTCCCCCTGGGGTAAAGGCCCAAAAACGGCTTAAAAATGGTACTTGGCTTATTTACTCTAAATCTCTTAAAATAACAATTTTACGCTCTTAAAATACATAAACATTTTTATGCACAATAAACAGATACACATTTTTTTCATAACCACCTTTGACCTTGAAATGACCTTTCGTAGTGTTTTACGCAGTCAAAGTCACGATTTGTAAGTAATATATTTTTTGAACGACCCTCGTGAATTTTTGAAAAGAGATATTTCTGAACAGTTAACACCATATCAAAGAGCATTAAATGAAGTTTAATTCACAGTTAGTTTTTTTTCTAAAGTATTGATTTTTGGAGGTATGAGAGCATTTCAAATTTTTTTTTTAAGTATTTTTCAAAGCAAGTGACTAATTTTCTTCATTGCAATTACATTTTCAGATGAATTGACACGCTAAAATATAATATTTTCATAAAAGTAAATACAATTAGCTTAAAAGCTCCAGCTTAGCCCGGCTTCCCGCCAAAACCAATGTATGTATTTAAATTTTTTTTTCTTTTAGATTGTATGTCCGATAAACAATTAATTTCTTTACAATAACAACATTTTCACTTCATAGTTTAAAAGTAAGTATAGCGCCATTAAATGTACGAAAATCGGCAAAAAAATATTAGTATGTAATATAATAGCAACTTTCTACCGAATAAAAAAAATTTGGTCGCCTAAATAGGTCCAATACCCCAATGTACACTGCGAATCAAATTTTTTTTTTGCAATGTTGAATAATGTTGAATATGTTACCATGGTCGTGCAGTGTTTAAATCAAATAACATACTTCAATATAAACTATTTTCCGAATAAAATAATTTTGGCTTCATAAATCGGTCATTCGTCAATCGCACATTGGGTGCGCTGCTAAACGAATTTTCTCAGAAAAGAAACCTAGTTAAATCGATTTTTCACCCCCGAAAACTCTTATACTGAAAATTTCATCGAAATCGCTTGGGCCCTTTTCGACAACTCATTTACAAACAAACAAATTTGCTCGTTTAATAAAATAAGATAATTCCAATGTTCATATAATTTTATTTATTGTAGGCAGAAAAAAAAAATGCTTCAACGAACAGATGCTCCCTCGTTCGCATCAAAAAAGACGTTTTCGCTAGAATTCTATACTTGATACAAGATGAAAATAAGAGTGTTAAGGAATGTGTTTCTATTGTCACAAACGAATTATTGAAAGTTTATAAGACCTTCGAAATTCCAACAAAAAGAAAAGACGGTATCGAGAAATGATTTCAAGACATTTTACGGATTACAACAAAATGAGAAAGAAAAAAATCCAGCTCGAGCAAAAAAATTTATTGATTCTTTAGTACATCTATCCATTAGATATATCCCATGATGATCAAAAAATTAAAAAAAAATATTATTTAACTATTTGAAATATTAATACATTCACTCTTCATGCTTTCTAGAAAATAGGTTTCTTTTTTCGTTCTGTTCATAAACGTTTTCTGTTTTCATTGTGTTTTGGTCACCTTTTCAAAACGATTATTAATTTTAACAATATTAAAAAATACTATTGTGCTTTTTTCTAGTAATGCAGCTGTCAAAAGTGTGCTGGATTTTTTAAGCTAAATGTATTCACTTTTCTGAAAATATTATATTTTAGCGTGTCAATTCATCTGAAAATGTAATTGCAATGAAGAAAATTAGTCACTTGCTTTGAAAAATACTTTGAAAAAAAACTTGAAATGCTCTCATACCCCCAAAAATCAATACTTTAGAAAAAAAAACTAACTGTGAATTAAATTTCATTTAATGCTCTTTGATATGGTGTTAACTGTTCAGAAATATCTCTTTCCAAAAATTCGCGAGGCTCGTTCAAAAAATATATTACTTACAAATCGTGACTTTGACTGCGTAAAACACTACGAAAGGTCATTCCAAGGTCAAAGTTGGTTAGAAAAAATGTGTATCTGTTTATTTTGCATAAAAATGTTTATGCGTAAAACTGTTATTTCAAGAGATATAGAGTAAATAAGCCAAGTACCATTTTTAAGCCGTTTTTGGGCCTTTAACCCCAGGGGCTTGGGTTTTTTCTACTACCGAAGTCCAATTTTCAATGCAGATCTTATTTTTTAGCCTCAATCTAACAGAAAATGGGCGGGGAGCGAACAAAATCAGAAAAAGGCACATTTCATATGTTTCATGGGTGCTCTTATACATATAAATATGTTTCCAGCATATACATATGCATATATTCTAATAAAAAAATGTTTTTAAAACCACTATTAAAGCAAGTTAAATTCCTTGTTTTAATGCGCCTTTGCCAATGAAATTAAAAGCTAAAGTATCATAATAAAATAGTAATAAAATTTCGTAAATATTTTTTATTTTTATTATACTACTGACAATGACACCGGTTCAGTGTGATGATTTAATGTAAATAATTTTGCTTGAAGAAAAACAAGAAAAAAAACACATTTTAGCTAACATGTTTGTATAATAATAAAATATTATTTATAACAAAAGATAAGAGAAAACCTTAAAAATGAACACAACTGAAACTCTTTTCTATAAATATTGATGAATTTTATTAAAACGCATAATACATCATAGTAAGTAATAAGCTTAGATTTTTTGACAATAAATATAAGCAACAACTTATTTATATTTACTTATTTATGACTAAATATATTCGAATATTACAACTGTCATTTCAGTTTATTATATCATATCTAACTTTTATAAGATTAGCTCATTTTCGTCGAAACAAGTTTCAAGTTCTCAATCTTTATATAGAGAAAACTTATTTAAATACTTTGCACGTTTAACTCTATTAAAATTTCTCCCTTTTTAGCAAAGCACAAAATCAAATAAAGCCATGCATGCAAATAGCAAAACTGGCATCATTGTTGTGAATTGTCAATGCAAAATAATTAAAGCCTAACATTACAACTCAAGCCTTAACTTTAGTTGGTGGCGAAAAGATACTTAAATGCGCATACTTTTAAAAAATTTGTCACAGCAAATAAAATAAAATAAAAAAACATCAGGGGCGTACCGAGGCCATTTTGATTGGGAGGTATCAATGAATTTCGGCTGACTGGATACCCTTAAGTCCCGACTTTTTTTTTAAATACAACATAGTTGAATTATATAAAGTTAGTCATCTGTACGATCAATATAAATAAATCTTTAGGGGTCTTTTTCATTTGAACGGCTAATAAAAACCCTTTGTAACTATTTTTACTATAAACTTTTTTTAATAATGAAAAAAAAAACTTATGTACATCAAAATACATATAATTAAGTATGTTTTTAAATTTTTTTTTTTGGCCTTTTATCTGCTCTCTTAAGCTTTTCGCAATTTAGACATAATTTTTCGAATCCAAAAAGGTGGCAACGAGATGCTTTTACAACAGGTAACTGAAAATTTTTTTTAGTTCATCTAAACGATAATATTTGAAACTAATATATTACGTATAATCAGCCAACTAAACCTCATACCTGTTTTTGGCACCATTTTCAAAACAAAAATTGAAAAATTACCCTAGTGTTTACATTTCTAACGCTCTAAAAATTTGAGTTTTAGGTTTTAATAGATGATTGTAGGTAATAATCTTAGAGATTTTACAATAGTAAATATAATGCAAAACAGTTTCAGCTCAAACGGACTTTTTCGTTAATCTTTGGTACCGTTTTAAGAAATTCTGACATTTTTAACCCATATATAGTAACACTTTTCAATCTTTCAATTTTTTTTTTTTAAGTGAAGAAGATCGCTTAGCTTAAAGCAATTTTCATATCGTTCCCTCTATCAAAGAAAAGAAAAAAAAAGTATTTCAAAATTATCTAATTAGCATTTAAAAATTTATTTTCGTTTTTGTTTTAAAAATTCATAGTTTATGTGTTAAAAAATAAACAGGGCTTTCAATTTCTTTAAGATTTTTTCTTTTAAATTAATTAAAAAAATAGTGTTTTAAATAAAAAATACAAACTTAATTTTTAAGTATAACATTTAAATATTAATTCTTTTTTTTTTTAAGGTACCCCATTGCTGTGCAATATTATCTAAGTTAATGAAATCAACTATGTCCTTTTCCGATGAACGTATTAATAAGTCATTAAGGCGTGAGTCACTTTGCGTGGTTCTTAAATAATTTTTAACTAATTTTAATTTGCTGAGCATTCTCTCATTTGCTGAAACAGTAAGGCCTTTTCCACACTTGGTCAACGCAATTCCAACACAACTTCAACGCAACAGCGAAAAAGTTGAAAAGCAATGCAACTATAAACCGAATGCTTTCAGACTTGCTTCAAAAGTCATGCAACATATAATAATTGTTATTATATAAAACTCATGTTTTTCGACTTCTTGCACTGATTTAATATTTAACACTTGCTCATTCATCTTGCAAACTATTTCTTCTTCATTTAGACTCTATTAGGAACTAATTAATTAGCTTATTCACCTTGATTAATATAAAGCCTATTGCACTACAAATACTTGAATTCACAAAACAAACAAACTGATGCAACACGTCGCCGATGAAAATTGCGGAAAGCCGCGTTGCGTTGAACAGGTGGAGAACGTGTCGAGAACTTGTTGCGTGCAAGTTGCTTAATCTGAAGGTTCCGGTATAAATACACAGGCTAGCAACTTGAGTTGGAGTTGCGTTGACCAAGTGTGGAAAAGGCCTTACAGGCACTGTGCACAGCAAACGCGACATTTTGTTAACTGCAGGAAGAGATTTTTTATTGCATTCTGGAACATTAGCTGTACCCGATAAAGTTTCTACGCCTTCGCATAGATCATAAAATACTTCAAATTCCGCTTTCAGTTGAAGTGAATTCAACAAACAATTTTATTGATTCTAGAATTGGCTTTTGGGTCAAGTTAGTAGAAGATAGAATTGGATTAAAGAGGTCATACAGAGGCTTTATGTTTCGAAGCAACTGCTTAATTTATCTCTCATCAGTGAGGTTATCTTATCCAATACAAGTTTGAATTCTCTTCTATAAAAACAGTTCATCGAAAAATAAGCCGCGTTGGCATTGTTATCATCCAAACGTTTCAGCGCAAGACGATGGCGATGGCGAATTGTGAATTCCTTTTCAGCATTAACATTAAAAGATTTTAACAATGCAACAGCACTACTAATTAGGCTATATGTACCTTCAGAGTCCGAATTTATTTTTTCTAATGATTTAAGGGTACAAGAAATAAATTCAAGAGATTAAGTCAGGAGTTTTATATTTACTTGCACATTTTTCATAAAAATAAGACTTATAATAAAGTCCACAGAAACGAGTTGGTTTGATAGTGAATATGCAGAATTTCGAATCCACTTGTCAATTTTCTTAGAGCTTTGGGAAATTTCGTTTAGAACATCAACAATGACATAAAGCGATGCTTTTATAAAAAATGAATTTTGAATGCAGATTTAAAAATGGTGTTCTTTTTGCCATCATCTCGAGTCTATTTCGATTTTTCAATAGTTTGACTAAATCCTTTAAACTCATTATTTATTTATTATAATTGTATTTCAATTAAAATGTTAAGTCTATGAAATTAAAGATTTTACAGCAGAGTTCTTGAGCTATGAAAATTTCTTTAAAAATGTCGGCCGATTTCGATCATTACATTTTTTATTACAAATGTTAGGTATTTCTGGATAAAAATTTCAATTTCAGAAAGTTCTACAAAAATGTATTAATTACGTTTTAAAAAGGGGCATATGTGTGGCGACTGAGTAAACCTTTGTTCATTTGGGCTTGTTTTATTCCACTTCTTTTTTCAACTTTTTGACAAAGTATTTGTATCAGGGACTGTTATCATTAAGCTATATCCAAAACATAAGCATTAATCATTTTATGATTTTCAAGTTTTTGCTCAGATATAAAAATAATAATCTGATTTTATCTTTTAAATCTTAAATAAAAATCATTAATATTTTTTTGGTCAAACAAAAATATCATTTTCGGTTTTTATTTTTGGTCAAGGACACGGTTGCACATTTGTACTAAAAATGTTTCATTATTTCCATTTGGTCCGCTGCTCTCTTTTACATTACTATGCATTACTATTTCCGTACTTTTTTAAGAAAATGTAAACTACTTTTCTGAACTTTTTCTGCATTTTGTCACAAAGGAACACTGGATTCGTTTACAACAATTCAACGCTGATACGACTGAAAGTGAATTGGCCGACTGAAAACAGTTTTGGGTATGAATAAAGTGAAATAGCCAACTAAAGTTGGTTTTTGTTATGAAAATGGCAATAAAAGGTACGACTGGCTTTGATGTGTTCATAATTATTGTTTACAAAAATCAATATTTTAAAAAATGTTAGTAAAAAATAACAATTAGGCCGACTCTAAAAAAGTAAGGAGGGTAGTCTACCCCCTTACCCCCCGCTAGTTACACCCTGAAAAACATACACACATACTAATGCAAATACGCAGCTGGGCTTAAAAAACACAATGCGCCGTCCGTTTTCCCTAGCTTAAAAAGGTCATTGAAGTTTTTAGACGCTAAACGACGTTTTTGGTAATATTTAAATATGCGACGCACATATTTACGAGAAAATACGTAAACATTTACTTAAGCGATAAAGTGGTTATTTATATAATTTAAACAAATGTGGGGAGAGTGTTACGAGTTAAGCTTTGAAGTGTGAATATATCCTAATAAAAAAACAAGCTATTTTAACAAGCTTCCTCAGAGCTTATTGCAAGTCTCAAAAAAGGGAGCGCGCAATGACACTTATTTTCTTTCCAATGCTGTAAAATCATGTTAAAATACTATTGAATTTCAAGTCATTGTCCATCTTATGCTTTAACAAAAACGACTAACATCAAAGTTTTAATTTTTTATTTATTTATTTATTTATTTTGTTTAAATTTAATTTAGATTTTAATGTGCAGCAACTCAAACTTGAGTGACCGATTCTCACTAAATCAATTTTTTTCATTCATTTCATTGTTAATTCATTCTTTTATTAACATTAACCCTATATCGCGCAATAACGTCAATTTCAATTTTTTACCTAAAAATTTCGCAAACCGTGTTAAAAATAAAGAAAACGAACTTTTGTTTTGAAATTAATACTTTATTTATACAAATATTTAAAAAAAAATTGTTCAGTTTAAAAGATTAACATATTTCAGGGAATATGACATTGCTTTTAATACAGTAATTCATGATTAGTGTAGTTAAATAACTCACCAAAAAGCTCTTAAACTTTTATTTTCATTATTAACACTTTTTATAACAGTTTTAGTCATTTACAAATACATTAAAAATATTTCAAAACACAAACTCTGCTGCCAAATTCAAAATCACGCTGTTGCAACTAAAAATAAAAAATAACTGTTGATTGATTTACTCTCTAATTGAAAAGCAAGAGTTGTTTTGAATGTTTATGAGTCATTTAAAAGAATCCCGACTTAATTTTTTTCTCTTTGAGTTATTTTCCTAGAGCAATTCCTAAATGCTGCAGGTCTGCAACACGGCGCGATATAGGGTTAAGATGTCTCTGGCTTGAAAAAATTATCTTTAGATGAGCTCATGCAAAAATGTATTATCTGACTTGTTTGTTTCTTAACATATATATTTGTCTGAGGCCACACCTCAAACTCTCCCTCTTAGCAAAAATATTTTAGATTGTTGTTGTCATTTTAAAATATTTGCATGACACTAATTGGAAAAAAATAAAACAAGTTAAACAAAACAATTTTATAAACAAGTATCTTTGTTGAGAACTTGTGAGCAACCTACACTTATTTAGTACTTAAGTGCTAATTACAAATGCGGCTTACAAGCTTTGAACATAATCTTAGCAAAATCTTGACAACTTTATGAGTAAAATATACTGTGTCAGTTTCAACAAGATAAGTAAGTTGAATGCTAAATATATAATAATGACCCAAATCGTAGAAAACTGTTCGAATTTTTTGTTTCTGTTAAAATTTAGATGTGCTACTTTACATAAAATGAAGAGCTGGCAAAAATTCAAATGAAGACTAGACTCATTTAACCCACTCGCTTCAGTTTCTCTTCCTTATATTTAGTTAATACTTAAAAAGTGCAACGCTGCACAGTGGGACTTTTGACCGATTTAGGCGGGCAAAACTATTTCATTGTGTAAATAGTTTATATATAAGTATTATTTTGTATTTTTAATATCTTTAACACTGTATGACTATTGAGTCATATACGACCCACCATCTTATTTATGTGATGTGGAAGGGAAAATAATTTTTCTTTTCAGATTTTTTTTTAATCTTAACAGATATGACCCATACATACTCCAACCAACAAGCAAAATAATTACGGGCTTCAATTAACAGTTTCTGAAATAGGACATACAAAATATAAGTGTATCAGCGTTTTAAAAGTTTACATCTATTTAATATTTATTTAGGTTTTTTTTTCAAGTTTACTTTAAATTTAGCTAAATTTAAACTTACATTAAAAGTAAAAAAAAAACTACAAAATGAAAGCCTTTGACATAGTTGCTGCGTTTACCAACCTATAATTAAATTTAATGCGAAATATATAGTTTGAATATTTTAAGCCTTAAGCGCCCTATTTGATTGATCCTTATACCCCACGTTTAAAAAACGTAATAAGCGTATATTAACTTTGTCACTCTGTTTGTAACGCCGATAAGGAGGCGTGGCCGGTATAGAAAAGTATATATATTCTTCATCAGCATCACCTCCTGAGTCGATTTAGCCATGTCCGTCTGTCCGTTTGTCCGTTTGTCCGTCTGTGGTCACGATAAGAGCCGTAATTTTTTAGCTATCGTTACGGAATTCAGCATATAAGCTTTTTATTGAAAAATGAAGGTCAAATTCGAAAATAAGCCAAATCGGATAAAAACCACGCCTACCTCCCATACAAAGTGACTTTACCAAAACGATGAAATCTCTTTAAAATCCACAAAAATTAATATAATGACTTCAAATTTTGCACAGCGTCTTTAATATTTACTATAAACTTTAAGTATGAAATTTGTAAAAATGGTACGAAAACCACGCCGACCTCCCATACAAAGTGACTTACCCTATACGATAAAATCTCTTTAAATTCCAGAAAAACTTATTTAATGTCTTCAAATTTTGCACAGTGTCTGTAGTATTTATAATCAGCGTCTTTAATATTTACTATAAACTTTAAGTATGAAATTTATAAAAATCGGATGAAAACCACGCCTACCTCCCATACAAAGTGACTTACCAAAAACGGCTTAATCTCTTTCAATTCCACAAAAACTACTCTAATGACTTAAGATTTTGCACATAAGCTTTAACCTTCAATACGCATTTTTAGTATAAAATTTGTTAAAGTCGAATAAAAATCACGTTTACCTCCCATACAAAGTGAGTTCACCAAAATGGTAAAATCTCTTTCAATTCCACAAAAATTAATCTAATGACTTCTAATTTTGCACAAAACCATTAACAATTAATATAAACTTTAGGTATGAAATTTGGAAAAATCGTCGTCCGTGGGGGTATTTTAACTTTGACCCAGTCGAAGATAATTCCTTACTAGTTTTTGATCTTTTTAAAAAAGTTTATAAGAATGCCTTGAAAGTAGTCGTTCAGAGTTAAAACCTACTATGAAAATGTTTATTAAAACATTTCACTATAAGTTCCTTTGGACAAAATTTGTCTACAACGTATATCTATGGAGAAAAATAGTCAACATAATTATAAAACGGGCTTGAACTATGAATTAAAATTTCTTCCGATGATGCTGAAATCTGCAGAAAATAAACTTTTACCATAAAGCAATTAAAAACAAACTATTTTTCTCTATAGAATTATGGACATGTCAGTACGCTTTTGACAAATTTCGTTCAAAAAAACAGGGACCGAATATAACAGTTATTTTCGAAATTTCTATTCAAAAAGTCAAATTTAAAGCGTAAGTCTATTCTATATTTGAATATAGCAATGCGATTCTTGTTAGCCAAAGAATAATAATCTTTAATGATTTTAATTTATCTGATTTTTTTAAAAAGTCAATAAATAATCGTTATTTTTGACCAATTTTATTTCAATCAAAAATAAAAGTTAAAATTTTACTTTTATTTTTTGATCAAATATAAAAGTTGAAATTTGACTTTTATGTTTTTGATCAAAAATATAAGTTAACATTTTAATGTTATTTTTCGATCAAAAATATAAGTTAAAATTTGACTTTTATTTGTTTGATCAAAACTAAATGTTAAAATTTGACTTTAATGTTTTTGATCAAATATAACAGTTAAAATTTGACTTTTTTTCGATAAAAAATAACAGTTAAAATTTGACTTTTTTTCGATAAAAAATAACAGTTAAAATTTGAGTTTTATTTTTTCGATCAGTAGTAGTAGTTTCGATGTCTTAGTACGAAAGGATAGGATATCTAATTTATAAAAATTTTTTCTACGAATACCACTAATTCTTTTTTGGCAATAAATTGCAATAAATTTAGAATTTGTGAGTGTAATTAAATTACAAAAAGAAGATGAATTATTTAGAGCTTTTTTGTCTTATGTAGGATTAGTAATCATAGTTATTTGTGTATTAGTGAGTGTAGCTTTTTTAACATTATTGGAACGTAAAGTTTTAGGGTTTATTCAAATCCGTAAGGGGCCTGTTAAGGTAGGCTTTCTCGGGATTTTACAACCTTTTAGTGATGCAATTAAATTATTCACAAAGGAACAAGCTTACCCATTAGTGTCAAATTATTTATTTTATTATGTCTCTCCTATTTTTTCACTATTTATTTCTCTTCTCTTATGATTATGTGCGCCAATTTTAACAAATCTGTATTCTTTTAATTTAGAGGTCTTGTTTTTTATATGCTGCACAAGACTGGGGGCTTATACTGTAATATCTGCTGGATGGTCTTCTAACTCAAACTATGCTTTATTAGGGGCGTTACGTGCAGTTGCTCAAACTATTTCATATGCGGTTAGATTAGCTATTATTCGTTTGAGATTTGTTGGTCTTGCAGGAAGATTAAATTTTTTAGATTTTAGAGCCTCTCAAAAATACTTGTGATTTATTTTTTATTTTCCTTTAGTTTTTATTTGAATGAGAGTTTCCTTAGCTGAAACAAATCGGGACTCCCTTCGATTTTGCAGAGGGAGAATCAGAACTAGTTTCAGGATTTAACGTAGAGTACAGAAGAGGGGGTTTGCTTTTATTTTCCTTGCAGAATACTCAAGAATTTTATTTATGAGCATACTGTTTTGTTCTCTATTTCTAGGAAGAGATATTTTTAGATTGTTTTTTTATTTAAAGATAACTTTTCTATCTTTTTTATTTATTTGAGTACGAGGAACTCTCCCTCGATTTCGATAGATACGATAAGCTTATAATATTAGCGTAAAATGTTTTTTACCTTTTTCTTTATACTTTCTTTCATTTTTAGTGGGTTACTAATTGTAAACTAATTGTAAAAGTTTTCGTGTTCAATTCTATTTCTACAATACAAAAATAAACTTTTTGAAAACTTTACAGTCGATTCTTTCAAAATATTTTTTATGTGGCTTGTCATGTTCTTGCAATAAGCCCTTCATAAGTCAAATTTGCATTAAAACTTCTTTTAGTAAAATTGTTTTGAAAAATCGATAACTCACCTATATATCGATAAATCCTTCGGTGAATCTTATTTTCTCAATGAGCTCTTCAAAACTGCATATTCAGATTTCGGGGCAACGGAAATCGTAATCGTGCCGAGATTTTCAATATCGATAATCCCGTGATCGAGAAAAGCTTCCGAGATTGGACTCTCTAGTCACTACCTAGGGAAACATATCACTTTTTAAACGCATTTGGATTTTTTTGTTTGAGCTGATCCAGTAACGAGTTATGGTGTTTATATATAATAAGTTGGGGATTTGCCGAAGCAGACCACAGTGGGTCCCTTTTCGTCCCCCATTGGACAAAGGGTACTACTGCTCGGAGTACTCGTACGTGAGCATGCTCCTTGTGTAAGCATCCTTTGTCACCTCAAGCATATCCTTATAGGTTAGTTGACCAATCTCGGCTTCGCCAATAAATGGGCGTCCCAGAGTGGTCAATCTTATGCTTGCCAGCGCCGGACACTGGCACAGAATGCGTGTTGCTGTTTCCGGCTCCTCTAGGCATAACCTACACGCATCGTCCTCGGTCAGAGTCATCTTCCCGAGATGGTACATGAAGGGACCGTGTCCTGTGACCAGTGCAGTAAGCCAGCTTAAAGTCCTTCGATTGTATCGGATAACTTTTGCTGCCTCACTACGAGACCACTTCACGGCCGCCTTTGATTGCCTGCAATTAACAGCTTCTTCCCACCTTTTACTGTGTTCCGAGTCCGTCCATTGTTTAATAAGGCCTGCCACCATATTGTCGGCTATGGCGATACGTGGTTCTGGTCCACAGAATTCTTCTGCTGATCCTGCTCTTGCTAAAGAATCAGCTTCTTTATTCTGTTCTATGCCAGAGTGTCCTCTCACCCACATAAGTGTGAGCTCATTCGTCTGGGCGCACCTATTGAGTTTTGTAAGACATTCTATGGCCAACCTGGAAGTGATGTCTGTCCGTTGCATACACCTAATCACAGACTGATTGTCGAGAACGATGACAATTTTCTTGCCACTGATCCGGCCATCTATCAGGTGGTCCAGCGCATGCACTACGCCAAGCATTTCTGCCTGGTATACAGACACAAACCTCCCCAACCTCAGTACACAGGATAGGCTTAACTCTTTTGAGTATACGCCTGCCCCGGCCCGGCCATTCATCAGAGAGCCGTCTGTGAATATACTGATATCGCTACCAGCGATTTCTTCACAAACGGCTCCATCCGTTATAAGAGTTTTATAACATTTTTCTGTTATTTTTACTCTCTGCCTTCCGTCCATAGGCATAAGCGCCTCCCTGACATCTCTCTCTACAAAATCAAGGATGTGAATATGACCATGCAGGGCCGTTGCTCCATGCCACGTAGCATTTCGCAACATCCTGAGGGCTGACAGCGCCGCTGTTTTCTTTATTTCTAAATCCAACGGCAGCATACCTAACAGAACCTCCATTGCGCTTGTTGGAGTGGTGCGTATTGCACCTGTTATTCCAACACACGCCAGCCGTTGGACTCTGTCCAGTCTCTTCTTAATGGTTTTCTGGCTGACTTTTGTCCACCAAATCACCGAAGCATACGTGATGACAGGTCTAACCATCATAGTGTAAACCCATTTCATAGCCTCTGGGTTTAGCCCCCATTTGAGACCACAAACGCGTCTGCACTGGAACAGAACCCTCTTGGCTCTTTGAATCCTATCTTCTACATGCTCGTTCCAGTTCAGTTTGCTATCAAGGGTTACCCCTAGATATTTAACTTTCGTGGACATGTTGATTTCAGCTCCAAAAAGTCTGAGTGGTTCTGTCCTCAGGCCTACCCTCTTTCTAGTAAAGAGAATATTGTCTGACTTGCCTGCGTTTACGGTAAGGCCTTGTTCTCGACACCACTCCTCCACCATTCGGAGTGCTCCCTTCATGATGTCAGAGATGGTGTCAATGAACTTGCCGCGGACCACCAACGCAATGTCATCTGCATACCCTATCGTGTGTATGCCCGATTCATCCAGTCTAACCAGTAGTGAGTCCACAGTTATGTTCCACAGGGTTGGCGATAACACCCCGCCCTGGGGACATTCTCTACTTACTCTACCTCTAGTCTTTACTCTACCATTCTGCATGTTGACAGCCCTGTGTTTGAGCATATTGTCCACCCAATTTGCTATCATTGGGCTTACATTGCGTTCTGCCAGGGCTTGCCGCAGCCTTCCAAAGCAGATTTTGTCGAAAGCACCCTCGATGTCCATAAATGTGGCCATCGCAATGCCTCCTGAAAATACCTCCTTTTCAGTCACTCTTACCAATTCGTGAAGAGCACTCTCCGTAGACCTACCTGTTCTATATGCATGTTGGCATCTACTCAGAGGATTTTGCATCAGCGAGGTGCTCTCAAGACAGTCAACCATCACTCTTTCCATCGTTTTCAAGAGAAAAGATGTTAGGCTGATCGGTCTGAACGACTTCGCCTCCGCATAATCTTTTTTTCCGGGCTTCGGAAGAAAGACAACTTTCGCCTCTCTCCAGACTCTCGGAACATACCCAGTCGCTAGGCAAGTAACGAATATACCCCACAGCCTAGGTGCAATGAGATCTTCCCCCCATTGCATCATAGCAGGGAATATACCGTCCATCCCTGATGTTTTGTACGGAGCAAATGACCGTATAGCACTCCTCACCCCGTCCATAGTGATCATCCTTTCGGCTTCCAGCCTGTCAACCCTGTGTATTCCTTTCTTCAAGGGTGTCCACGGGTCATCAGACTTAAAACTTCCAGGAAAATGCAGTTATGGTGTTTACCGCATAACAACTTTTTTTCGAGGCGCCTCCGGATATTCGCTGTCTCGGACTTATTTATCGATAATTTTAACTGAACATTTTTCCACAGTTACTTCAGATGTTATACTATAAAGTATATATAAAATAAATGAACCAACGTGATTCATATCTCCAAAAAAAAAAAATCATGAAATTATGCCTTTTTTCGCGTTTAAAACCTTACCCCGCCCTTAAGTCATTTGTAACGATGTGAACGCTTGCTGCAAATTAACATTTAATTTATTGAAATGCTAGTTGCGCTAGTTTGGCTTATTACAAAAACAGTTAATTGTAACTCATTATAAAGACAATAAAATTGTCGTTAGGAAACAATCGAAAAGTATTTGCGGTCGTTTTTATTATCTGATGTGAAAAAATGTTATAAAATTGAAAAATTCTGTTTTCTGAGAAGCATTTGTTATAGCAACAGCGTTACTATACACGATACGTAACTTTCAGTATTGTTGTTGAAATTCTAAACGTCTTTCAAAGCCTTTGTTTAAAATCTCTGATAACCGTTCTCTACGAGTACAATTATAATCAATTTAGAGAATCCACAAAATTGTCTAGCTTACTTTAATATTAGTCTTAATTCCATCGCATTGTTTATTTTGCATAAAATAAATTCTAAAAATTTGCGAGCATTAAATTATTGTTGTAAGTCATTATATTGTTGTAAGTGTGGATACAAAAATTTATTTGTAAAAAAACTGGCAACACGACCTAAAATAAACAGAGCCAGTGCTTCTGTTTAGTGTTTTTTTATTATTAGTGCTAGTTTATTTCATAAGTTTGTTTTTAGTAAAAAAAGGTGTGTTTATCAAAAGCAGCAATTCAACTTGATCAAGTTTTCAAACTTTATTATTTTAAAAATTTATGAATATTTTTGATTCAACTTTTAAGGCGACTATTAAATGCTACACATTTCTATTGACGTGACAAGGACATGATTTATCGAGAAATGTGCTTTAGGCAAATGTTACTTTTTTTTACTTTTTATATCAACACAAAATAGATAATTTTGAAAAAAAGTAATAATATACATAGTTGAAATAAAAATACAAAAAAAAAACTGGAACAGAGAGGAGCATGTATTCACGATAACAAAAGCAGCTCGTAACAAACATAAATTTATGCTTTTTAGACTCAGTGGAAAAAATTAAAAAATCCATACTGGTTTTTTCAAGCTTTGAAAGAGTTGTTCAAGAGTTTTGTTGTTCGTTTTTTTTAACGGTTCGTCGAAGCACATTTCCATATTTAAAATTGATTAAAAAAATTGTTTTGCTTTAAAAGCAGTTTTAAAAAAATACCTGTTTGGTAAATATGGCAAACTTAAGAAACGATATTACTTGAGGTTAAAAATATAAATAAGCTCTCATAACTGTTAAGAAGTTGAATGAATGTATTGGTTATATGGATTTGCTTGGAAATAGGTTAAGTAAAATAAATAAAAAAGTAACAAAAAACAACATTCTACTAGCTCACAAGTTTGTAGTTAATGACCAAAGATACCTTCAATAAGTTGTTCGCTTGTGTTTACACGCACGTCTTGAAGCTTTAACCTTACCGCGCTACTCATACATGTGTATAAATATAGAAATGCTGAAGCAATTCAATTAAGTTGAGGCTAAAATATTATTTAAAGTGCTATGTTATGCATAAAGTACACTTAAAGTAGCCTTTTAACAATTACTAGCGGCCCCTACGGCCGTATTTAACTGTATTCGAAGTCGAACGATTGGTGACGTCACTTTTATAGGGCGTGGTTTTTATCCAAATATTTTATATTTGGAACTCAGAGTCCTTTTTATTTATTAAAACTTTTGGGCTTGTGTGCATATCAAGTTTAAATATTAATTTTTTTGGTATTTATAAAGATTTTACTAATATGATGACGTCACTTTGTATAAGAGGTGGGCGGAATTTTGAGTTTTTTTTAAACAAAATTCCAAATATCGAGTGCATAGATCAGATTTAAACTAAATTTCAATATTTAAAGCCACTGTACTAATTTTTGTGGAATTTAAGGAGATTTTACTGATTTCATGAAGTCACTTTGTATGGGAGGTAGACGTGGTTTTCATTAGATTTTCACAAATTTCATACTCAAAGTGCATATTAAGGATTAAAGCTTATGTGCAAAATTTGATTAGAATAATTTTTTGTAGAACTTAAGGAGCATTGCCGTTTCGGAAAAGTAACTTTGTAAGGGAGGTAGGCGTGGTTTTCATTTGATTTGGACCATTTTCAAACTTCATCTTTGTTTTTGAATAAACAGCTCATATATTGCATTTCGTGACAATAGCTCTATAATTACGGCTGCTATCGCGATCATAGATGGACAGACGGGCATGGCAAAATCAGGAAGTGATGCAAAAGAACGCTTAAATCTCTCAAAACCCTACAAAATGTCATCAAATGACTTAAAGTTTTGCACAAATGCTTTGATTTCCTATATGCACTCTGTGACTCAAGTGACTAAATGAAAAAATAGAGTTGGGCCATATATGACCTAGTGATCCCAAAGCGTTAAAATGGAATAAGCTAAAATAACAGGCATATCAAATAACTATTAATTCAACAGAATCATTTGCATTAATATTTGCAAAAAACAATATTGAAAAAAACTGCTCAATAATTTGCAAACTTTTTTTTAAACTAGTACAGATTAAAATCAATTGATTCTAGTTAACCCATTAATGCTCACTACAACCCGTTGAGTTTAGCTTTTGAAATTTTTAGCAAAAGTTTGTATTAATGTTAGACGGAAAACTCTGAAGTTTAAAAAAAAACCAAACTGATTTGGGTGTGGCGAAGCACATGAATATAAACGCATAAGGGGTAAGCGGAGGAATAAAAAAAAAATCTAAAAAAAATTAGAAAAAAATGATAAATTGGAAAATTTTCATTTCGTAGCGTAGGCGTTCCACTTTAACCTAATGCACTATTTCAAGTATATTTTTTTTTCTTGAGGCTTATAAAACAAAATAACTCACGTGAGCGGCATTGATCACGTTTTTTTTTAAATACTGCACGAACTGGCGCAAAAAAGTGCACAAAAAGGCTTTTAATGTCAATTTTATAAATTTTTTTGGAGAAAGCACACTTTTGGCCTTCTCTTACTGTTGGAAGCAAAAACTTTACATTGGCTGAGGATTTTTGAGGAATTTTAAAAAAATGCTTTCATTGCGTATGATATACCATACGTTGTCATTAATGGGTTAAGGTGACTAAATAAACTAAATTAAAAAAAATGGTGCGGTCGGCGGACCCCCGTCAGGAACGAAGTACATTCTGTACATTTTTATTTTTTTTTATTTTATACGGTTTTTTCAAAGCCTGAACCATGGCAGAAAACCGGGTAGATGCAATTCGGAGAGCAAAAAACGAGAGAGCAAAACATTGGCGTAGCTATAATGTCACTATTGACAATTTATTTTTATTCGTTCAGCCATATGGATGTATAATTTACTCATAACCGTATAAATAAAGCGAGTACCCAGATTTTTTGTGTGAAAATATAAGAAATATTATTAAAATCATTACAAATTTAATAAAATGAGCTGTGTTTATAGTTATAATACAGAATTAATTGTATTTTGGCTGTAAACAAAGCAAATAAAAATTAACTTTTAATAAAATTTTCATTTGACTACTAGTTAGAGTGTTCAGTAACCAATTTGTTTGTGTCGCTTTGTACGGCTGCTTTGAATTGACCATGATTCAATTATTACAAGGTTATTCGTATTTTTGACGTTTTCTCAGTTTGGTATGCTTATTTGAAAATGAGAGTAGAAAAAAATCTTGGGAGCAATTTCATTCGAGCTAAAAATGCACACGGTTGCCCAAATATCATACTAATTGGTCTATATTAACTACTATTAATTTTGTTTTAGTACTTTTATTGCTCCGATTTCTTAGTGCATTAATAACTTTTTAAATTATTTTTATTTACTAACTTCAATGAAAACTATGTTAATAAATATATAAGCAATATAAATACAAAAATAAATATAATTTTGTTCGTTTATTTTAATAAACACTTTAAACCTAACTATGAAACCTAAAAAAGAGCGTTTAGTGGCGCGTTCTAAATAAGTTAATTAACCGAGTTAATTGCATAACTTTACAAAAATTTTAGATCCATGGTAAGTACATTTATACTTTTTTAAATTGTTAAGTAAGAAAAAAGAAACAAAAATTCGTTAAAACAAAAATAAACCACGGTCGCATAATACGCATTATACGTACTACTGTATACAAAATGTGACCAACCGTACTCCTTTTGGAAGTGTTTTACTTCTTTTTTTCTCACTGTACTTCTTGTATCGAAGTACGCTAAAAAGTACTTATTTTTACTTGTTGTACTTCTTTTTGACATCATTTTGACAATTTTTTCATAAATCTATTTAAAATACACTTCTCTTACTACGGCAAAAAATTATTTAAGGTTTGTTTCTGTACTCGATTCAAATAACTTTATTTATTTTAAGGTAGTAGCCCAGTGTGACGACCGAAATGTTGACTTTTTTCATAAATTTTTTAAATAAGAAAATAAAATGCGATCGATTTGAAATTTTAACATGTTATTATTGATGTCGTAAAATGTGCAAAAGAATTTTCTGTGACTTGATTGTACATTAATTTGCTTATAGTAATCTATATTAAAGAAGAATACTCGAAAGAAGGGGTATTTTTTGGGGGAAGCACCCAGCCTTACGTGTTCATCTGAAATATAAAAATCAAAGAGAATATCGTTCTGCAGGCTTTATTGTAGTGCACTACCCTATAATATGTATATTAAAAAAAAAACAAATAAAAAATGACGAACTTGTGAAAATCTTATCTTAATTTCCTTTAATTTGAATCTTTTTTTAATTTCTTTAAAAAATTAACTTATTGAAAAAATGATTGTTTTAAAGTTCCGGAACTAGCTATGTATGCCTTAAATAGCAGGTAAAATTTTTAGCCAAATCGGTCGAATAGTTTTTAATTAGTGCTTTCCCGAAGTTTCGAAAACGTAGTTTCGAAAAAAACCAGTTTAAAGTTTTTACAGCACTTTAATATACATTACGACACTTTCTCTTTTTTTGGCTGTAACTTTAAAAATATTTTCAATTTAGGTCTAAAACTTTTAGAGTATATTTTTAAGATTCATTTTTATATTCTATTGCGAAAAATTTTAAAAAAATTGATTTTTTGAATTCGTCAAACTGGTGGACTACTACGTTTATAAGCAATAAATTTTAAGCTGGATCTAATTTTGAATCTCTTATAAATTAAATTTTTTGTTTAATAGATTTATTCATGCATCTTTAAATATTTCCATTATTTTTTTTATGTACTTCTATTTTGTAATTCTATATTTATTCTATGTACTTCTTTTGTCTCTTTTTAAAGTCTGTGCGTGTACTTCTTTTTGCTTTGAAAATGTTGGTCACATTATGTATACACCACGTTTTTGTGCCGCAAGCTGCGTATATTTAATCCCTTACAATTTTATTATTGCAAATTACGTTGCTGTAAACTTACCGAACATACGATGTTTACATCAACAACACGGGGTTCATTGAATACCACAATAATTAGGTTTTGAGCAATGGTAAAAAGTAAATTCCTAGAATATACTTACAACATAGCATGCACTTACGACGCAACACCTACATAGTTTGTTTTTCTTATTAACTTGGCAAGAAATCATTGAAAAACTACTACACTAGAAAACTACACAACGAAACACTGAAACATACCTTTTCAACAGCACAAAACACTGTAAGCAGATTGTCAACATATGTTTGTTTATAAAAAATAAGCATACGTCAAAAAATACGAATAACCTTATAATAATTGAATCATGGAATTGACAAAATATATTTTGACATTATAGCTACGCATTTGTTATTGTTTTATTTGTCGTAGAGAGCATGCTTCCAGTGAGCCTACCTGGTTATTCTGCCATGGCCTGAACAATAAAATCAGAGTTATTTTTGACATTTTAGAAAAAAAAAAAGATTACTTTATTGAAAATTAAGATATAAAATTCTTATGACAGGTGAAAATAGGCAGTAACCATTGCCAGCGATGTTTGTTTCATGGCACAACAGGGCGTTGAGCATTGAACATTTATCATGTTCCTCGTAGGTAGCTTGAATAAAAAACAAACACGTCTTCAAGGTCCACCCTAGTGCCAAAAAATTTTTTTTGAAATTATTACATCAAATGCCAACATAAGATTTGAAATCAGCGACCCCTTAATACTGCCAGCACATACACAAAGAGTATAAAGAAAAAAGAAAACAAACTTTTTTGGGTCTACCCTAGTGTCAAAAAACTTTTTGAAATTCTAACATCAGATTCGAAAATAGCAGACAGCGCATATGCGAGGAGTATAAAGCCAAAAACATATTTTAAATGTGTTCCAGTTATAAGGGAGGTACCAAGCCCACTTGGCCAATCGCGCCCTATTTTAGCACATGTCTTTCAAATGACGTACTTGATGACTGCCCAAATTTATGCTTTTGGGGCTTTAATAGTTCTTCAGGTATTGCGAGAAATGTGATCCATTTGTATGGGAGGTGCCACGACCACTTTACTTTTCTATGCCTAAAAAAAACGTCATCAAAATAATTTATTCCCTCTAGTTTGTACCAATCATTCCATTGTGCAGTGCTCTGTATGGCTCGCATTTAAAACATTTCCAACAAGAATTGTTTATGGAGATTACAAAAAAAAAAATTTTGTATATTTTTCAAATTTGTATATAAGCATTTCCGCCAAAAAGTCTACCACGATTGAAAAATTAAATGTTACTTAAAATTCGTTTAAACCTCCACAATAGAGAAAAAATGTTTAAATTTATATTGTGAGAGTACTGAGAGCTGATCTCAACTTGAATTTAAAAAATGGTGACAAAAATTAAAAAATTTTAACAAAAGTTGACATTTTACAAGTATAATAAATACTCGTATAATACAAAGTTTAATAAAATTTTTTCAGTTTTCGATTGTAACGGTCCTGAATTACACTTTACATGTTTTTCTAGTTCGATTAAATAAATAAAACTATAAAATATTTACACTTCTTTGAAGGAAAAATTTGTCACATAACGTATATCACGTAACGTATCATACTATGGTTTATATAAAAATAATTAAAAAAGATTTTCAACGAAACAATTATGAATATGTATCAACATTATTCCAGATAGTATTAAAAAACTTTCATAAAAAAACTCGTGCATACTTCGCAAATTTTTTCGTTTATATTGATGCAGGTAAAAACCACTTCTATTTTATGTCACTTAACGTATCATTTTTTGTGGCTTCTGTCTGAGAGCCGAACTTTTGGCAACTGTTAGCTTTTACACCTTGTGTAGTGCGCTTAGTAAACTATTGAAAAATCGTACTAAGAAAACTGTAAGTTTAATTTTTCTTTGTTTTTCTACTCATTAAAGTCGTACGACTGTCACGTGCGTAGCTACGGAAAAGCCCATATATATGTAATCTTTTTTAAAAAAATTTCTAAGTGACAGAGAACGGATTTTTTAATTTTTTTTTAAAAAATTTATTAATTTTAAAGAAAAAATTAAAAAAAAAATTTTATATTTAAGCATGTACTAAAAGTACCTTACCAAAAAATCATGAAATTTTAACAGCCGTTACTTAGCAAAATTAATTTTACTAAAACAGTGGTCTAAAACTAAATTCTTTATAAATCATTAAAAAAAAAATTAAAAAAAAACTTACAGAAAATTTTTGTTTCAATAATATCCTTTTTTTACACGCAGAAAATTGTTTGCTAAATTTGTATTGTGGTTCAGCAAAACTTGAGCTTGATTCTCAGCCACTTCAAAATTATGCTTAATTTCAGCAAAAACTAATCAAAATTTGCTATTTCAATTTACAATAACTAAGCAAATATTTGTTTGAATTAAGTAAAAATTTGCTATTACAATTTATAATAACTAAGCAAATATTTGCTTGAATTAAGTAAAAATTTATATACGCATTTATAAGCAAATATTTGCTTGAATTCAGTAAAAATTTGCTTTTGCAGTTTATAATAACTATGCAAATATTTGCTTGAATTTAATCAAAAATTTGCTTAATTATTATAAACTGCAAAAGCAAATTTTTGCTTAATTCAAGCAAGTACTTGCTTTTGTATTATAAATTGAAATAGCAAATTTTGATTAGTTTTTGCTGCAATCTAGCATTTTTTTTTAAGTGAAATAATTATTAACATTTAATTATATTGAAAACATTTGACCATCGCAGTTGTTAACCAATCGTGTGAAATTGAAAAAGTTATTAAAATCGCTTTTACTTACACAACTATTTTTTGACAATAGGGGTATTCACGATTCAGTGCGGTTGTTGAGGACTTGTGCACTTTACAAAAACAAAATGTACGTACGTCAAAAATGTGCTCAAGTGCTTTTCTACTACTGCCTTAAACTTGAGGACTTTAGCAGTTGTGCACTTGTGTGCATTGAAAAATGTGGCACGATTACGATTTCCATTGCCCCCAGATCTGAATATGCAGTTTTAAAGAGCTCATTGAGAAAATAAGATTCCCTGAAGGATTTATCGATATAGCGATTAGTTATCGAGTTATCGATTTTTCAAAAATTTTACTAAAAGAAGTCTTAATGTAAATTCGACTATATCAATGCTAATATTTGACCGATCGGGATAATTTGGGTATCATTAAAGAAGAACAACAAATAATTGTGCAATTTGTAAAAGGCAGAGCAACATTTTTTTATAAAAATTAGGAAAAATATCAATATGTACTTCAGAATACAACAAACAACCTTTGATAAAAATCTATCTGGCTCCTTTTACAGAAAAAGTACATTTTGTAAAAGGCAGAACCATATTTTTTTCGTTTCATATTAAAAACATTTTAAATATCTTTCGAATGACACCTAAATCATTCAGATCGGACAAATATTAGCTGCGTTCCCTTCGCTTCAAAATAATCCAGATTATTTTTTTTTACATGCAAAGTAAAAACAAAAAAATAATCCTATAACAAATAGGATTACTTTTGCTATCCATATAAAATTGTGATATAGCCTTTAAAAAATTTGAAACGCAGGTGCCGCATGTGTATATTTTTATGAGCTGTCATTTCATTTTTTGAATTATTTGTTTGTTTGATACAATGACTATTAGGTAGCCATGAGAGCTACCTATTTTCTCACGAGCTGCGACCATCGAATGTTAAACAAAAGAAAACAAAACAAACCGCGTGTGTCACATACATTGGATGCATTCAGCTGAGCCGAAAATTGCACTTAAATTATTTGTATAATTGCATAATATTAATAATTAAATTAAATAATTTACAATTTTTCTGACGTTTAGCGTAAAACACATTCAGAGAAAAACATCGTTCACTAAGGTATCACTACCATAATAGTTCACAACAGTTTTGAACGACACACTTTCTCATGACACCTAATAGTTATTGTATCATGATTGCTTGTTTGAATTTAATTTTGACTGCAACGGTAGTGCCCTCTACAAGTCAGTTAAGGCGAAAGGAACGCAGCTAATAGCAAAGATATAACCGAATTTTAATATTTGTTCTGTTGAGTAAACATTTTTTTGAAAAATCATTGTATCGATAACTAATCGATATATCGATAAATCCTTCGGCGAATCTTATTTTCTCAAAGAGTACTGCAAAACTGCATACTCAAATCGAGGGGCCACGGAAATCGTAATCACCCCAAAAATGTTGACAGCTTTGAAATAGTGATGGTGGTGTGTTCACGAAAACCTAACTGCACAACTGCACAAGTCCTCAAGTCCTCAACTGCACAGACAAGTGCACTGAATCGTGAATACCCCTTATAAAAAGTTGATATTTCAAAAACAAATTGATTTCATGTGTTTCGTTTTGATATTCCGAATGTCATATTTAATTGTTAGAAGTCAGCATTTAAGGTGTTCATTTAAGGTGTTCATTTAAGGTGTCAGCATTTAAGGTGTTCTCATCCCATGACATGCTGCCTTATTTTGACAATTGTAAGGGATTCATACAAAAAATTTCAAATGACATGTCAAAATAAGGCAGTCTATTTGTGTCTGATATTCCGAAAGAGAACATCTGGTAGCAATCATTTTAATTTTTTTTTTTCATTTTTGTAATGTCATTTTAACGAACAGAGTGGAATTTAATATCTATTATAGTCAATAATTATTTTATTTTTTCAATTGAATCCATTAAAAATTTTTTAGATAAAGTGATTCATTTTTATGTATATATAAAATGATAAATAAGTGAGGTTAAGTCTGAAAATTACCTTTGAGTGCTTGTTTTTGAATTAAAGGGTCTCCGTATAACTCAAAAATTGAAATGCCTGCAATAACTCTGAAAAGAATAGAAAATAATCCAATGTAATCCGTCGGGTTTAGAAGATCGTTTCGTTTTAAACGTTAAGCAAAAAAGCACTTTACACAATGGTAAATTGAAAACAAGCTAGGTTTTCATGGGTTTTTGTGTAAAATTTGAAAATTTTTTATTTCAATATTAACAGTGGGCAACAAAACTGAAAATAATTTGTACTCTTAAGCTTAGCACTTTATCAGTAAGCGTATGACTCTTAGTTCAACACAAAAACTTTTATCGAATTGCTTGCGACGCAACGTTGTTCGTTTACGGAGTTCACGACGAAGACTGGTTTATAGCCAAGAAACACTCCCCAGTAATGACTTTGGAGCTGTCGATCAGCTCCGAATGCGTGCAAGACGTTTTAAGCCTACAGTTGGTGGGGAATTTTAAGCGGTTCAAAGTGGCTACAGGCTTGTAGCTCTGGTGTTTCGCGCGCTTCGCTTGTTTTTGGTTATTTTATCTATATTTCGACTTTTGTCAGCGTCTTCATTCGCGTGTCTTACATGACGGCGAACCAGTTTCTTTGCTTCCTTCATACAACAAATGCTTGAAAACATCAAAGAGTAGGCAAATAGAAATGCATACTGAAGAATGATTGATATTTTTTTTGCTTCTTTGGTTTTTATTTTTCTCATTTATTATTATTTTTTTTTTTCAAAACTTCAATGATGCGTTAAAAGCAACCGATTGCATTTTATTTGATGCCGAACTTAAAGATGCTTAGTTGTATTTAAGCATTGTTGTAGGCCATAATTACTAATGGCTGGGGAAAGAATGATAATTCAATTGTCACATTTGCCACTCGAATGATTTTTATTCGGTTTTTTTTTAACCTAAGAATGAATGATTACCCAACAAAAAATAGCAATAATTTTCTCAAGATTTCAAACTGTTCTTTTATACATATAAGCTAATTTGCAATATAAAAATGTAGAAAACACTTCAGCTGGAAGTGGAAATTTGGCATAGAATGTAACAGAGTCGGATACTTTGCTTCCTGTTCTTAATTTTCCAGCTCTACCAATTAAAATTACAAAACCTCATTTTGAGTCTTAACCTTAAATGTAAGTTGTTTTTCTTTTAACCTCTATTTTTAAACGTCGCTCATCTCTCTGTAACCGCATTCCAAAGCGCTGAAGCCTGAATTAAAGCCTCGAGACAAGCCAAGCAAATAACTGAAAACGTAGCATCTCAATATTTTAATGGCAGCAACCAGATCGGTAAAGTGTCTTAAAGTTGTAGGACGACTTCTGGATATGCGCTCAAAACTTGTTGTTCACACACTTGCACAATTCAGTACAAATGTATTGTAACAGGCCAAAAGTAGGGAAAACTCTTAAGTCGAGCGTTGACTGGAAATCGTGCAGCGTTCGAAATTTTATTTTCAAGCAAAAATAAACATTTTTAACCTCACGCAGGCTGCACCAAGATTTTCCTTTAACGATGCTAACGAAAAGACCATCAATGTGTGTGTTGTATTTGTTGTTATCGCACTGCAGCTCTCATTAGTCTGCGGACAGAGTAAACGCTGATGCGAGCAGGCAGGCAGGCAGGCGCAGGCAGGTACCTGCTCAGTAAATGCGACCTGCGAGCAGGTCAGATCAGTGCGAGAAAAAGTTTGTTATTTATTTTTTTCCCCAATTGCTTCCTATTTTGTATATGTGTATAAATAGCACACTCTCTTCAAAAGCGCTGCACTCAAAAAATTTAATTTTCAGGAAGAGCAAAAAACAATTTTTTTTTCTTCTGGGACTCCATACAAAAAAAAAGAGATAAAACAATTTTTTTTTAATTAAAGACTAAGGGCCGCTTTCTCAATGTCCGGTTAAGCACTAATCAGAAATTTAACCAGCAGTTAGCAAAAAAGCCCTTTCTCAAAGTTCGGTTAAGGTTGAACTGTCAGTTAAGTGCTGATTAAGTTAACGGCAAGTTGTGGTTTCGGTTAGAGCCATTTTAGGGTAAATAATTTCGAAGATGCTGTCAAACTTTAAAATTTAAGATGGCGGATAGAGTTGCCACCTAGATTTTTTTATTTTTGCGAATTCTTGTAATTTTGAAATTCTGACAACGGATTTGATTTCGAATATAATGTCACAGTTTTAAAATTTAAGATGGAGGTTAGGGTTGCCACCTAAATTTTTACCACAGTATTGCCACCTAATAATATATATTTTCAATAGTTTTAAACGTCATTTATTAGTGTTAAGGGGTCACTGATTTCAAATCTAAAGTCAGAATTTTAAAATTCAAGATGGTGGAAGGGTTTCCACCTTCATTTTTTGCATTTTTATGAATTCGGGGCTGGCAAAAAAAATTATACACCAAAAAGGGGTCGCTGAATCCGAATCCGTCGTCAGAATTTCAAAATTATTAAATTTTGAAATAATAGGGTTGCCACCTAATAATATATATTTTCAATAGTTTTTAACGTCATTTATTAGTGTTAAGGGGTCACTGATTTCAAATCTAGTCAGAATTTTAAAATTTGCCAGCCCCGAATTTATAAAACTACAAAAAATGAAGGTGGCAACCCTATCCACCATCTTGAATTTTAAAATTCTGACCTTAGATTCAAAATCAGCGACCTCTTAACACTGATAAATAATGTTTAAAACTTTTAAAAATACATATTACTAGGTGGCAATACTGTGGTAAAAATTTAGGTGGCAACCCTAACCTCCAACTTAAATTTTAAAACTGTGACAATATATTCGAAATCAAATCCGTTGTCAGAATTTCAAAATTACAAGAATTCGCAAAAATAAAAAATTCTAGGTGGCAACTCTATCCGCCATCTTAAATTTTAAAGTTTGACAGCATCTTCGAAATCATTTACCCATGGCAGAATTAGAGAAGGTATATGCATTTTGGAGAGGGAGACTGCCGCAACTGTCAAAACGAAGTTGACAGCTCATACAAAATCTGAAAACGATGAGAATGCGATAAGAAAGCGAAAATAGGCAAGAATAGCAAAATGCTTGAGTTTGACAATTCTGGCTATGAGAAAGAGAGCGCAGTCTGAAATGCATATACCTTCTCTAATTCTGCCATGCATTTACCCTAAAACTTCACACCACGGAGTCCACAGAATCCTTAAAAGTCCTATTACGCTTAAGCTTTCTTTAAAGAAGCTCATTGAATTTTTTGGATACTTGCTTTAATTCAATAATTTGGATACTTGCGAGGCTTACAAGCTTTTGCCGAAGGCATCAATCTTTCATTTACTTGAAACTTCGTGCCGTTCGCTTGTAAGCTAGAATACTTGCAAGCTGTGCGTGGGCTTATTTATATTCAATTACAAGCTATACTTGATTCAATATTATCAAGCTCAAGCTAGCTTGAACTTGATTTGCAGCACAAAATCAAAAAAATTCTATTTTCTTGTTGTAACAAAAAAAAAATCGTAAAAATCCAAATTTTAAAAAATTGCAATGAAATGTTGTTAAACAATTTTCTGAAACAGCAATAAATACAAATACAAAAAATTGTGCCATTAATTTGAATAACTTGGTCGTTATGGAATTTTTTATTAGAAGTGTACCTTTTTTAAAAAGTGTCGAGTTTGAGCAATTTTACGAAAAAAATTCTCAAAAATCCAAAAATGTAAAATGTTAACCAATAACAACAGTAATGCTTAAAGCATAGTCTTGAGCTATTTTTTGCACAAAATTAAAAAAACCAAAATTCTAAGAAAAAAGTTATAGCTGGTAAAACTTGATTTTTTTAAAAAAAATCCGCAAAGTGCCTGTTTCTGGCATTTCGAACACAAAAAACTCATAGAAAATCATAAAAACGTTATATCTCATTTGAAAAGACTTTAAAATGAATGCTTTTTAAATATTTTCGATTTTTGTATTACAAAAATTTTAGAATTTGAGGTCTGCCAACATATTAGACCCTGGTTTTACTGTTCAAAATATTAAAAAAATGCAAAACGAAGCACTTTAATTTTTTATTGTTTTATTTGTTTTATATGTATTTCTTTTGTTTTTTACATGCCCAACAATTGCCCATTCTATCAATCTATCATTTTCGGGTGCACGTCGTTTTCGACGTTAACCAAATTTGTCAATACCCACCAGAGAACTGCACAAACCTGCTTGAAGTCTATTTCAAGCGCTTGCTTAAAATACAAGTTCAAGCTAGCTTGAGCTTGATAATTTTGAATCAAGCATAGCTTGTAATTGAATATAAATAAGCCCACGCACAGCTTGCACCTATTCTAGCTTACAAGCGAATGGCACGAAGTTTCAAGTAATGGAAAGCTTGATGCCTTCGGCAAAAGCTTGTAAGCTCGCAAGTATCCAAATTATTGAATTAAATCAAGTATCCAAAAAATTCAATGAGCTTCTTTAGAGAGAGCTTAAGCGTAATAGGACTTTTAAGGATTCTGTGGACTCCGTGGTGTGAAGTTTTAGGATAAATGATTTCGAAGATGCTGTCAAACTTTAAAATTTAAGATGGCGGATAGAGTTGCCACCTAAATTTTTTTTTATTTTTGCGAATTCTTGTAATTTTGAAATTCTGACAACGGATTTGATTTCGAATATATTGTCACAGTCTTAAAATTTAAGATGGAGGTTAGGGTTGCCACCTAAATTTTTACCACAGTATTGCCACCTAATAATATGTATTTTTAAAAGTTTTACACATCATTTATCAGTGTTAAGGGGTCGCTGATTTCGAATCTAAGGTCAGAATTTTAAAATTCAAGATGGTTTATAGGGTTGCCACCTTTATTTTTTGTAGTTTTATGAATTCGGGGCTGGCAAAAAAAAATGGTTTAAATAAGAACGAATCAGCGACCCCTTAACACTAATAAATGACGTTTAAAACTCTTGAAAAGATATATTATTAGGTGGCAACCCTTTTATTTCAAAATTTTATAATTTTGAAATTCTGACGACGGATTCGGATTCAGCGACCCATTTTTGGCGTATCATTTTTTTTTTGCCAGCCCCGAATTCATAAAACTACAAAAAATAAAGGTTGCAACCCTATCCACCATCTTGAATTTTAAAATTCTGACCTTAGATTCGAAATCAGCGACCCCTTAACACTGATAAATGATGTGTAAAACTTTTAAAAATACATATTATTAGGTGGCAATACTGTGGTAAAAATTTAGGTGGCAACCCTAACCTCCATCTTAAATTTTAAGACTGCGATAATATATTCAAAATCAAATCCGTTGTCAGAATTTTAAAATTACAAGAATTCGCAAAAATAAAAAAAATTTAGGTGGCAACTCTATCCGCGATCTTAAATTTTAAAGTTTGACAGCATCTTCGAAATCATTTATCCTCAAACTTCACACCACGGAGTCCACAGAATCCTTAAAAGTCCTATTACGCTTAAGCTCTCTCTAAAGAAGCTCATTGAATTTTTTGGATACTTGCTTTAATTCAATAATTTGGATACTTGCGAGCTTACAAGCTTTTGCCGATCGTTTTAAGCTTTTCAACTTTCCGCCCGACAAAGTAAGGCGAAACAAGCCAAGCCAACGAGCAAGCATGTATATGGCTTGTATCTGTTTGGTATTTTTGCAAGCTGGCTAAAGCTTGCTTTTTCAAGATTGGATACGTGCTTGAATTTAAGTACTTGAAAAAGTTTGAACTTCAAGTAGTCTTGTGCAGTTCTCTGATACCCACCAAACACAACCTTCACACTCACATAAACATGTGCGCGGTCGCTGCTGTTGATATTTGTTTCGTTCAACGCGTTCCTTGCAAACCGTATTGCTGAGGTCAGACGATGCTCGTTTGCTCGGCGAGCAGATAATTTTGTTGTTGCTTCCAATGCGAAACTGTCAAAAATTTTGGAGAATACAACAACAATCATATTGCTCGGCCATGTGTTCGCCGAGCAAACGAGCATCGTCTGACCTCAGCATATGAGTCTTTAAAAACTCTTTTATGACTCATTTGTAGGAGCCGGAGCCCTCATAATGAGCTCTTATAAGTTTCATAAAAGAGCAGTTTTTCCTTTAAAAGTGGTCCCTCTTTAAGAGCTCAAATATGAGCACAAAATGATACTTTTTTGACTCTCAAAAGTAATTTATTCGGACTCCTATAAGAGTCTTTTATGAATCTTATATTGGCCTTTTAATACTCATAATAGACTCTTAAAAGTTTCCGAAAAGTGCTAGTTTTCCTTTGATCCTGGTCGCTCTTATGAGGCATCAATATGAATCCTAAAAGACTCTTTTAAGATTCCTATTTTTGCCCTTTTTTGCTTCATAAAATAAACATAAAAGTGCAGAAAATGAGCTTGTTTTCCTTTGAGCATCGAAAAGAATCTTTTAGTTATGGACTCAAATCTGTACTCAGTTTCCTCATTTCAAAAATTGATTATTAAAAGTAAAATATTCAAGATACAGGGTTTTTTGCATTTTTGGGACGTGTTTAGCATTATTGATCTAGAATCTAAACTACTCACCATAAAAACTACTCACCATAAAAAAAATAATATTTGGTATTTAAGAAAAAATCAGTATAAAACAAAAGATCTTGAAAATCTTATAATACAGGAGTAAATTGAGCACAGATTATAAGCCAGCAATGAAAGTACATATAGGAATATTAATGGGTTTTACGGATATGAAATTTGTAGACTAGTATTATTTATCCAAACATGTCAGAATATAATATTCAAACACGATTACTGAACGGAATGAAATATTTTATATTTTATGTCAATGAACAATATTTCAAAACATGCTTTTTTCTTTAAATTTGTGCTTTGAAAACGCGCAGTTTTTTTTCAAATACAGTAAATACACATTAAAAACTCATATTCAGGAGGCTTTTCACAAAACACTCTTAAATTTGAGTTTTTTCTGAGCCCTTCACTGAAGTACTCCTAAAAAAATCCGAAATAAGTACTTTTTAGGAGTGTATGTTATGACAATACAAAAAATACACTTTAAAAACTCATAAATAAGAGGGAACTCATAAAATCCTCTTTAGTAAGGCTCTGTTCAGAGTCCGAATTATGAGCGCTCCGAACTTGGTTTGAAGAGTTGTTGTTGTTGAATGTTTTTGTTGTAATTGGTCTTGTATTTTAAAGATAATAAAAAAACGCAGTTTCCTTCAAAAATTACAAAAAAAAAAAGAACAAATTCAGTTTCCTGCATCAGCCTGGTTTCTCGCAACAACCTGATCTGATCTGACCTGCCTGCTTCCACTCTGCACACTTCAAGCAGGTTTATATGAAATCGTATGAAGCGAGTTTTCTCGCAAAACGAAAAAAAGTTACTTCTATCTCGTTTCTTCGCAGGTTACTGCCTGCGCCTATCTGCCTGCCTGTCTGAACCGGCGTTCACTCTGTCTGCAACCTAAGACTCTAAAGTTTAGAGCAACACGACAAGCATTCAATAAACATGTATGTTAACTTCAAAAAAGTTGGTTTCAAACAAGTTTTTAGGTTTTCGTTTAATATTTTTTTGCCAAAATCTTCAATTTTTTTAAATACAGCCTCCAAGCATATGACAGAGTCTTGAGGCTAGTTTTTCTTCAGTAAACTGTAAACGCTGGATTCATTTATTTGCGCTTCAAAAAATTGTTCATCAACAAGTTTAATGAATGAGCGCTCTGCGCGCTTGTGAAAATTAGCTTCATGCCGAATTCCACAAAAAATTAACTGTGGTATTTGGCAAATCAATAAAAAACGTGAATACAAAATTAATCACTTAAGGGGTTATACCAACCTGATGACCAAGTAGAGGGTGGCAAAAAAGTTAAATTTTGATGTGAAATATCTAATGGCGCGTTGCGCAGATTGAGAAAAGTTGACTTCGCACAGTGGTTTCAAAGTGGAATTAAATCATTTTTTTCATGTTGTAATTTTTGTTCGTTTTTTTTTCATTTAAGTTTAGAAATATTTCAATAACATATTTTAAAAAAAAATCTAAGATAAGTCTTTTCAATTTTTGTGGACGAGCAGTGAATGTCGGAAAAATCTTTCCTCTCAAAAACAGCCATGATTTTAAGCTGGATTCCGGTAGGAACTGCTCCGACATATTGTGCAGTGCAAACTTTAAGCCGTGTGCGCACGGGTTTATATCCATCCGATCTTGCTAAAATTTTCACGAATTTTTTTATCATCAATTACAACTGTTTGAGCCCTTGGGGTGGTCTTTTTAAAATAAGGTCCACTCTAGTGTACACACATTTAAAAAAAAACAACTTGAGAACCTCCTCCTTCCTGAAGTCGATTAAAAACAAAACAAGACAAAATACATTAGGGGTATTCACACTTGCGTTGTTAAAAAATCAGTGTAGTTAAAAAATTCCGTGATATTGATACCTTACTTTACCAAGCGGTTTTTTATATTTGTTGTTGTTTAACAAGAAAGCTCAAAAAACCAAAAGTATGGTAATTTTAAGTAGCCCAATGATATGTTTAACAAACGTGGTTTTTAAAGTTCCATTCACAACTGATCGGTTGCCAGTTATTTTCTAATTGCAAAAATGGAAGAAGCTCAAAATGCAAGTTAAACTTTGTTATGTCATATATTAATAATATTATATTAATATTAATAATAAATCGATATTAATCATATCAAATTGGATAGTTAATTCATTTGCATAGTAACAAAAAGCTATAGTGGGACGTTCCAAACCACAAATTCTATTTTAAAGGGTGCTCATTAGGCCGGGTCGATTTGTGGGGAGGCAAAAAAATCGCCCATTGCTCAGTGAAAATCGTATTCTAGGGATCAAAATAAGAAACTTTGCCCGAGGAACTATACCTCTAAAACGAATTCTAATGCCCCAACTTTTGACTTTTGTCCCGTAGGGTCAAATTTTGAAAAATCCCTCTTTGACTCATTTAGAGTGCCCCAATCGAGTCCAAATGTATGACTGACCCCCACTAACTTTGGAGGGCCGATCCACCCATGCCAGTGGCATACTCCCTGGAACCCCCTGGCTGATTTTTTTATATAAAGTGCCAAAAATGGTGATTTTTTGAAATGTTTGTATGGGGAACCCCCAGCAATAAGCATTTTTTATAGTACATTTTTTATTTTACAAATAGTAAATTCTGAAAAATTTTGATATAAAAGTTATGACGATATCTCGAAAACTGTTGCTTTCTCTCGAAACTTAAGATTTTCTTTGTACAACACATTTTCTTAAGGCAAGGTCAGTGCCTCAGAATGAGAAAAGCGATTGAAATTTTAGAAAGTTGGTCGAATTTCGACCACAGGCGATACTAGTATATAGAAATATGCGTGGGTGAAACAGTTCTTCCGTGTTTCTGAATCGATTTTGATATTTTTTTAAATGAAATTAGAGTAGGGAGAAGGAGTTCACTGAATGTTTTGTGACCTTTGACCTGAAATATTAGCGTTTAAAGTATAGTTCTTAAGCAAAACCTAAACTATTAAAATTGGAAGAACATGATATGATGTAAGAGGAAATTTTCGACATTAATACAATGTACAAAAAACATTTTTCGCTATCTCTTACGAATACCCTACAATAGGCATTTTTGTATGTGTGAACATGTGTGAATATATATTGTGATGGCGAAATTTCTTATAAATAGTAAATTCAGAAAAATTCCCTTTATTTTGGCATCAAAGTTATGGCGATATCTTGAAAACTATAGCTTTTCTCAGTACAACGTGTTTTTTTAATATGAAAAGCCCTGTTTGTGAAAAATAACGGTGTACGAAAGTTTTTATGGGTAATGTTCTTATAGATATTTTAAAAAAATTTAGACTATGTTTATATCAAAATTATTGCGATAATTTGAATCTTAAGATTTTCTTAGTACAGCACATTTTCTTAAACAAGGCCATGCCTCTGAACTAGAAAAAACTATTGAAATTTCAGAAGATTGGTCGAATTTCGGCCACAGGCGATACTAGTTTTAAGAAAAATTTAACTTTAGTTAGCAAGGAAACGTACCCTAAAGAAGGAGTCAAAAAAATTCCGAAACGTTGGCAAAATCTAAAAAAAAAAAACCTTAAAATAACAAAAGTTTAAATTTTTATTGATTTCAAAATGGTCGCTTAAAACTAGCCTTTTTTAAAAAAAATAACATAAATGAAAAGTGACCTTTAAAAACTAAATTATCTAAAACGATTTTACCTAAAAACTTTAAAGTAAACTTTCTTCAGAGTTAAACATATTTTTTATCTATAGTAATAAAACTCATTTTCTGTTTGTTTGTTTGTTTGTTTGACCTTTATACAAATCTAAACGGCTCAACGGATTTTGCTCAAACTAGGTATACATATTAAGTGCATCCCAACTTAAAATGTAACATACTTAGTTTTTGCCACGCCCCCTCTGAAATTTTTCAACTAACGGTAATTTTGCTATTATAAAACTTTTTAGTATCGAAGATTTTTGTGTATTTAATTTTAAAAAATTTCTGTTATTGTGACATCAAAAACATTCACATATCTTCAAAATTGGAGAAATTTTCAGTACGACTTTTTCATAAAACATCGTTGCCTAAGAATGAGAAAAAAACGACATGAAAATCAAAGTTTGCTCTTTCGATGCAAATACCTCCGCTGTCCATTAATATATTTCATTCAAATTTTTTTTTGTTCAAAAGTTCAATAAAACCACTTCACAAAAATAGGTTGAACTGTACGGTTAAGTCAGTGTATATATGTTTTATGATTATGTCAAAAAAGGTCCAAAATATTGACTTTTTTCAAAAAATGACTCAAAAATTGTTGTTGTTGTAAAAATGAAATTAATTAAAAATTGCACATCTGGCTACCTTTCATATGACATAGCATTTATTTGCAAAAATTCTTCCAGTTAAGCGCAAAAATTATTTTACTGTTTTTGTCATCAAAACAACAAGGGTACCCCCTTTGATTTTTTCGCGAAATTCAATTTTTCCAAAATGTTGTTTTTATATTTTTTACAAAAAGTCAAGTCTCAAAAATAATTTCTGTGAAAAAATTACCCTAATACCTCTTTCCAATCAAAAGTTATGGGATACCAGACTATTAATAAAACTGAGTTTTGTTTTTAAATTCTCTATATAATAGCGTCTCTTTTTATCTCTAAGAATGCAGTTGTACAATATTATATTAAATCTTCCTTATAGTAATCTACTTACTTTTTGCCTTCCCACCACCATCCCTCCTGTTAAATTTGTTTTGTTGTGATATCTCTCATTTTTCTCACTATTGTTTTACCGTTGTCACTCAGTTCTTTATCAATGGTACTTTAAATGTTCTATATATATCACTATTTCATCGAAAAGGTGACTGTGAATAAGAATGCTGTAAAAGTTAATTTTTTCATGTTTAATGTGCTATTTGAACAATATTGTTGAAAGACAAATTTCCACGCCAACTAAATGTGCCGACATATAAAAGTCAGCGAAATTTTGACATTTTGACTCTCCAATCATGGTTGTAAGCTTGGCTGTATTGAACAAATTTTTTGGTATGCTGAAAGTATGCTGAAAAGTATGCTGGAAAATATTAGGGGTATTCACGATACAGTGCACTTGCCTGTGCAGTTGAGGACTTGAGCACTTGTGCAGTTAGGTTTTCGTGAACACACCACCATCACCATTTCAAAGCTGTCAACATTTTTCAATGCACACAAGTGCACAACTGCTCAAGTCCTCAAGTTGAAGGTAATAGTAGAAAAGCACTTGTGCAGATTTTTGACGTACGTACATTTTGTTTTTGTAAAGTGCACAAGTCCTCAACTACACAGGCAAGTGCACTGAATCGTGAATACCCCTATTATAAATTAGAAGTAAGTACTGCATTACCGACACGGTTCCAACAGTTTAGAAAAGTCGGTAACTTTTACTCAATTTAGTTCTTTTCGCACAAAGCGTAAACTTGCAGCAAATAAAGGCTGGATTACCCAAGCGTAAGGTAACGTAGCGCGACGTTGCCAAGTGTCAAGCTAAAATGTGTTTAATGGTAAATGTGTACAAGTCGTTACCGAAATCGTAACGTGGCGTGACGCAGCGTAGAAGTCTGTAGAAAAGCTGTGTTACAAGCGAAAACAATTTGTTTAACTTCACATTATTGTAAATTTTAATACTATATAAGAAAGAATGCAATCTTTTATTGACGAGGAGAAGTAAATAAGCCTACTAGAATAAAATGAGTGCCCTGCACTACGGCGCCTGCACTACGTTGGATTACGATTTCGGTAATCGCTTATCCTCGAGGCAACGTCGCACTACGCTACATCCCGCTGCGCCACCTCACGTTACGCTTGGGTAATCAAGCCTTAACATAATGGCACTTCTTGCACTGTTCTTGCAGATTTTTCAGCTGGATTTATGTCGATCAACCGTTTACGTCGATAATATTGTAACAGGTTACTGTATACCCAACTAGAACTGATGGTCCACATTTGGGTTGCAGCGACGTCGTAGCGTTTATTTTTGTGTTAAAATTGACATGATGTTACGTAGTGGTTACGTTACACAGACCACTATGATTCGAAAGTGGTGCAACACAATGCCGACATTGTGTTAAGGCCCAGTTATAATAGACGTAATGTAAAGTAAAGTAATGTTGTCAACTGTCATCGTGACGGGACGTAATTTAAAGGCCCAGTTATAATTGACGTAACGTAATGTGGTCTAATGTCAATTGAGCAGTGTGTTCTTTCACTTATTGTTTCAAACAATACTTTCTTATACAAGTGACTATAATAAACGTAACGTAATGTAACGGGACGTAAAGATTCGTTGGATTTCGATTTCTACGTTACTTTACATTACGTCTGTTCAAAGAACAACTAAACATTGAGGTTAGATTCGATAATTGCGCTATTTTATATTGTTGAACTACGCTTTTTGTTGAGTTTTCGTTATTAAGGTGATAGTTTTATGTATCCACAGCTATGGATGACGTAGTTTTAATTGTACTTGTACAGGATCGTGCAATTATTTACGACAAACAACTGCCTGGCTACTGCCTATTATAATTGCTACAACGTTTTCTTACATTACGTCCCGTCACGATGACAGTTGACAATATTACGTTACTTTACATTACGTCTATTATAACTGGGCCTTTAGTGAAAATTACTTTGAAGTGACTTACCACATTTTAGTATACACATTTATATATAAATGCATTACAGAGTTGCCAATTGCAAAAAAATTAATTTTGTTTACATGTTTTGTTTACATTTTGCAGCCATAAATATAATTATTTTATAATTAAAATTTATATAATATATAGGAGTACAACATAATCTTAAGTGTTTTTTGATATTATTTGGAGCTCAATGTAGATGGGAAAGAAGATTTTCGGTAAAATAACAGCCAAAACTTCCTCAGAATTTAAGCGCAAGCTGAATTCAGAAAATATTGCAACAATTTCATACATTAATAAAAAATGTTTAAATATAATAATGATTTGCATCCACCATTTTAAATAACTCGGGTGGCAATAAGCTAATTGTTACAAAATGTACATCTTGATGAATGATGAGTGATGCATTTCTTAAAGGTAACACTTGATAAATCGTTACCACATTCTGTGACCTAGTGATAAAGTAGTATCCTAGGAATTTTTACAAGCTTTTCCCACAAAATATTTTCCAATCAGTATCGCTGCAACATCGTCGTGTAAAAAATGTGTCTTAAATAAATTGTGGCAGCAAAATTCTACTTGGGTATACTATAATAAAAATTAAAAAGTGACTGCTTTCTTAACTTACATCTCTTTGCTAATTTACATTAAGAAACTACTGTACAATTTTTCGTATAAAAAAGGAATTCAGAAGATTTAAGAAATTGCATCAACTATCAGACTCAATTTATATTAATTTTTAATTTAGAGACAATCCAATTATTATTTTCCAACTGGAAAAACTACTAAAAAATTTAGTAAGATTGGTGTCCATTTTCCTTTTTTTTACAAATTTGATTTTCATTAGCGAAGTGCAAGTAACATGCTTACCACTAACCAGTAAATTCAGTTTAGAACTAAAATCCAGTTTTTGATTGTGAAAAAACAGTGATAAAATTATGTCGTCGTTAAAAAAGCTTGGTAAATTTTTTTAACCAATATTTTTACAGTGGTCTCAAACTTACATTCAACATGTTTTTACAAAATTCCAAAATTACAAGAACATTTTATCGAGAAGTGTATATTAAAATGTTTATATAAATGACTCTCGAGTAACACCGGGTATATCAGCTAGTTTCTTAAATATTTATGAGCCACAACCAGAATTTGTGTAGATAAATGATAAAATGTCACATATGTGTGAAAAGGTTTTGCATTTATAAGCAAATCACGATTGTCCTAATAAAAATACCAGCTCAACTTGTTGGCAAACTCTTGAGTAAACTCTTGAGTCTGAACATGTGTAGAAATTTGAATGAAGTGTGTGTGTGTGTTTTTTTTTTCTCAGATGCAACCAAATATTTACATACGATAATTATTTATATCGCAGACTCGATAAACTTGTTTTATTTTTGCAAAGTTAAAAAAAGTTAATGAATAAATGTCATAAACAGGGCTAGGATTTCGATGACATGTCATCTTTTTTCTGCTGCTTCTAAGACATTTCCTGCTTATTTAAAACGTCCATTTATGTTTTCTAAATTCCAAATATGAAAAGTTTTTAGAACATTTTTTTGTCATTTTTCATAGTTTTTAGTTTTCATGTCATTTTTACTAGATTTAGGGCATTTTTTGGTCATTTTTAGAGATTTTTAAGTTATTTTATTGTCTTTTTTGACGTTTCTAATTTTTAGAGCATTTTTCGGTTTATAGGTCATTTTAGTTTGGTTTTTAAATAATTTTTTTTTTCGTACTAAAAAATGTCAAAATGCAAATTTTTTAATATATTTCTTTAACACTAGAGTCCCTTCAATCAAAAACATTACCTCTCGACAAAGGAGTAGCATTGTTTATAGACTTTGATGAAAAAAAAGCTCTGCGCTTGGTGAAACTAACGAAAAAGGGTATGTAGAAAAATGAAACAAGTGTTAGATTAAAACTCAGGATATGCTAGTATAAAATAAATTTTTTTTTAGTAATGTCTTATTTTTAAGGTTAATTTTTATGTTAAATTAAACGCAATTGTTTGCGTGCTTTAGGTAATTTTTGTCAGTTTTGAGGTAATTTTCTGCAGTTTTTAGGTCATTTTTATAATTTTTTTAAGTCATTTTTTGCAGTTTTTTAGGTCATCAAAATCCGAGCCCTGGTCATAACTTTGACTAGGGTCATGCTAGAAGCTACAAATTTTGTGTGTTTATAAAGCTATATGCTTAGTAATTTTTTATTTTTAATGCTAAATGTTTTGCTTATTTTTTATGCAGTTGTGTGCGTTGTTTAGGTAATTTTCTTCAGTTTTTAGGTCATTTTTGTCATTTTTTTAGGTCTTTTTTAGGTCATCAAAATCCGAGCCCTGGTCATAAATGTATTGAAAAGTTAAAAATAAATAGCAATATATATTAAATAAAAATTTTAAATGCCTTAGTAAATTAAATCTTAAATAAAAACAACTATTAGGTCATTAATTTTAACTATGTAATTAAAAAAAAATGTTTCCCCTACATTAGCTCTTCCGTAATGTAAAAATATATACATAACCTATAAATCACTTCCGTATTTTTAACACATATTATGTTATTAGTTTTACCGTATTAGTTGCATATTACGTAACACGTTTCGTTTGCATTAGTTTTAAGGTATAACAAAAACCCAGAAAAAGCTACAAGTAATTGCAATTCAACAAAATAATTAACCCACGCATTTCTTCGTAAAACGTCGATAATTTATTCCATTACCTTAAGTCTATAACTTTATATATACATTAAGCTAAGCAAATTAAAGCAATCAAAAATTATTTTTTTTTGTAAATTTCTACAAATCATAAGCGTAAAATTCGAAAGTTATTTCAGTTTTGCATTAATTGAAAATTTCGCGCACTGCGTTGCAATCGTATCACCAAAACGATGCGTTCGTTGTAGCCAAACAACGAAAAAAAAACAAACAAAATGTGTTCATTGCACCTCAAACCTCGATTCCACAATTTTACTATCCGTTGCAGTTGAAAGCACAAAACCCGAAGAAAATGATCCGTATAGCAAATGAACACAAAAAAAAACAACGATAATTTATAAATAAATATTAAATTTCGTTGAAAAGCTGAAAATAATACTATAATTAATAAATAAGCACTAGATTAAATTACCAAGTTAGTAAAACAGGTTGAGCTAAAATAAGAATGTCTGAGCTAGGAAATACAATATGCATTTCTCACTAAGTTTTTGTGATAAAAAAATTTTTTTAAAAAAAACGCAACTTAGTAAATTTAATAAAACATTTTGAGTATTTGTAGCTTTTTGTAAAATTATTGCCTCGGTTGAATTGCCGTTAAAAAAAAACCACATTATCATCGAATTCAGAAGAAAAAATAAAATGCACAACAATTTTTGCTAAACGCATTTTAAACCAAAGCATTTCTTAACACACACAAAAAGTTCATTTTCTAAACCAAACAATTTCTTTCTTTGTGAACAGAAAAGAAAGCTTATCAACGCTAATGACGCTAACTAGCGACAAAAAAGTACAAAGAAAACAAATAACAAAAAGGTATTCATAAAACTAGTGGAGTTTTTTTTTTTGTTTGTGATCATTTAAATAACTTGTTGCTTTTTAAAATATCGATTTTGAAAGAATTCAGAGTAGGACAAATCAAAAGCAGATGATTTGAATTTATTCAAATTATTTAAGTAATATTTAATGAGCTTTTTTGTGACATTCCTGTTTATTTGTATAACCTACTATTTTTTCTTCTGTTAAGCTTTTAAGCTATTAATTTATAGGCAAAATAAGATATTTTAAATAAAAGGGAGAACAATAAAATAACAATAAAATAACAAATGAAATAACGGCTTAGCTCGGCTGTCTCAGCTGTTAAAAACGCTACTGCATATTAACTATTTTTTTTAATTCGCTAAATATTGTTTAAAAAATTAATCATCATATTAAATCAACCAACTTTTAAATTTCATCTCTCAGATTTGTATTTTTTTTTTATTTTTTAATGAAGTTCTTGTGATTCTGCATCAAACTGTATATTTTTTTTTTGCGAAAGTTAAATTTTTTATGAATTTAAAAAAAACAATATAAGCAAAAATTTTGTTTTTTCGAAACACAAAAATAGTTCTAGATTTCAAACTAAAGCAGCTAATTCATGCAGCTATATGGATGTTTAATGTGATATGCAACACTATATACTTTTTTATTATTTTTTTAACCGTACTGAAACTTTATTTTTCAATAAAAAATACTCCATTTTTAATAATTTTTTTAAATATATGTGGTTTGTTTATATTTTGGCTACATGTTTAAAAAATTTCAAAGTGGGACGGCGATGGGTATATGAGAAAATGATTTTTTTTAACAAAAAATTGAGAAAAATTTTAAGATTTAATTTTTGTAAGCACAAAAATAGTTATAGATCTTAAACCAAACAAGCAATGCAGAAAGGTAAAATTAACAGCTTTTATTTGATATATACAACACAATGTAAATTTTTTTTTTTTGTTTTATCCGTTACCGAATTTTTGTTTTGTGATTAAAGGCACTACTCCATTTTTCGTAGTCTGACCTATTGACTACTTTATCATAAAAGTTTTTTAAATGTTTTACTTCCGTTTCCGATAAGTTTGCTTACATCCGTGCTAGAGTGCTACTCATATGTTTTTGTAGATATCAGCAATGATATATGTCGAAAGTGACGAAGTATGAGAGCACAACAAAAAAAGTAAAATGGAATCAAAAATCTACAATTTCCAAGCGTTGCCATACTATGTAAATACAAACCCATAAAATTTTTGATTTATTCGACCCGTTTTACACACAGCAATTCAGGGCAGTTTGTAGGTAATTAATAATACATTTACACCGAAACTAAAACACGTTTTATCGCTATTGTGTTTTATTTCAAAACACGACTGCTTACACCCATGGCAGAATTATCCAGGTAGTGTTGACAACTGCTTTTTTTCTCTTCAAAAGGAAAACATATCCTGTCAAAAACAGCTGTCAGTGAAAGAAAGCGAAAAAGAAAGCAAGCGTCGAAAGCAAAAATCATAAAAATCAAATGAGAATTTTTGTGCGTTTAAATAAACAAATAAAAATTTAAAATCATGAAAAAGGTCAAAAAATCGTGTGTGATTTGTGCGAAAAGCTTTTTAGTTCGTGATGTTTAACTCTATTCAGTGCCTCAAAAGGAATTCTCAGCTGTTAGTTCATATTCTTCATCATCCGGCACAAATGAATAGCTCCATATTCTTTGACAAATATTCGACCACTGTCTCCGCGATAGCTGCCCGCTTAAGCTAAGTCACTCGAACTCGCCGTAAAATAAGATAACATTTAATAAATATTCCAAAAATACACCACTTTTAATGAATACTTTTGTTATTTGGAACATACGCATCTGCAGCTGCTGAGGTTGTTGTAATTTTTTCACTTCAACATTTTTAGCATTGGTTATGTTTTCACTTATTGACAATGGCCGATTGAAAGCGCTCTCTTTTTGAGTAAATTTTTTGACAGTTTACGTTTTCCATAAAAACTATCAACAGTACCTGGGTAATTCTGCTATGGTTTACACCGCCTTTTTCACGTTTTAGTTTGACTTTTATGTTTTCATACTGTTCCATTTTTGCTTTTATTTTGCTCATTTTCGTGAAAAATTAAACTAACACTTGAGGTGTTGCCACCTTTCATTTTTACCATTATATGTTTCGACCTTTACATTGTTTTAATGGTGTTTTAAAATAAAACGCGCTGTGAGGTGTTTCAAATTTTGTATGGTAAAACACTCAAAATATGTCGTGTTTTGACTATTAAACGCGATAAATGCTCAAAACACGTTTTGAGGGTTTGGTGTAAACGCACTATGAGGGTGTACACTAGGAAGTATCGAATTACAATTTTTTCGAATTTCACATTCTAAGAGGTCTCAAAAGTTGCATAGGGTGGTCAGGATCCCCCAAAAAAAAAATTTAGAAAAAATAAGGATCTCTTCCTCTCGCGCAAGGATAAAGTTTTTTTTTTAAGAAAACAGTAAAAAATCAAGATCTCAAAATGCTTTAATTTTGCAAGAAAAACTACATATGTTTTAAATCAAAAGTAAATATAGACTTTAACTAACAATATTTTGGCAAACACAATGCCAATCTTGGCTTTTTTTACGAATCTAAAGATACACTCGAGATAGCACATAGCTTTTAATTGATTTCTGAATGTCTAAATTTTGGTGATATTGATTAGAGTGTTAAGGTTTTCCTTAAATTTGGCGAACTGATAATTTGCATATTTTTCGTATATGTATTTTCCTGTTTTGGAGAAATGTATACTTGAATGCAATTTTTTTAACTTTAAGTATGAAATTCAACAAAGTTAGGTGTAGTTGAAAAATTTCACTTCGGACAGTTCTTATAATTTTTCTTTTTAGTAAAATACAATTACTTTGAAGATATTGGCTCATTATCATAAACAAAAAAAGTCGACTCTAAATTTAGTGCAAGTTTTTTGACAGCATATTATATGAAAAAACTTTAAAAAATTTGTAGACTAAATTTAGAGTCGACTTTATTTTGTTTATTATAATGCGCGTAATTGTACCTCAACGTAATTGTACTTTATTAAAAAGAAAAATTATAAGAACTGTCCAAAGTGAAATTTTTCAAATAGACCCAATTTTGTTGAATTTCATACTTAAAGCGGATATTAAATATCAAAGCTCATATAAAAAATGGCATCATATATTAAGTTTTGTGGAATTGAAAGAAATTTTACCATTTTGATAAATTCATTTTGTATGAGAAGTAGGCATGGTTTTCATCTGTTGATCAATCTTTCGTCAGTTCTTTTGTTTTCGTCGTGCGATAAACATGTTTGCAGGAAAAAGAAGCTGTAAACAATAAATTTAAGAGAATAAACAATTTTTGGCAGAGTTTATTGACTCTTTTCCTTTATTTTTACGCTTTTTACGCGTAGCTAATAATTACTTGATTAGCAAGTAATGCAATATACGCCTTACAATCCTCCGCTTAACAAATCGCACGTCTCTGTTCTATAAAAATAATGAAGAATGAAAATTTGACATAATGATTGATGTGTGTAAGGGATAGCATCAAGCCACACGTACACTTGCTTGATGTCAAATTATTAATTGTGTAAGGTCTGCATAACGCACTATTGAGTTTTGGGCATTATTCCCCCCCCCCAGCGTATATTTCACAGCACTAAGTCCTGGTTTACACTCGTCAAGACTTGACGGCCAAGTTTGCATATTCCCTTTTAAACTTGACGATTCAATTTACACTCGTCAAGAGTTGACGGTTAATTGTTTCTTTCACTTCTCCCTTTTCCTTCTGAAGTTTGCGCTGATGCCGCCGAAATAAAACAAAAAATAACGGGTCAACGAACGAACACAAAACGATTTGCCCAAGAATTGACGGTACGTTCAAGTTTATTCTTTCCCTTTTCCTCATGCGTCGATCGCCCTGAAACATAAGACTTGACCGTCAAGTCTTGACGAGTGTAAACCAGGACTAAGGAATTTGGAACGATCCTACATGTCCGACGACAAATTAACAAGGAAAATTTCGTTGAGCTTTCGAACAGTCCGACATGTACGATGATTTCACATCATTGCAGGCTCTCAAACAAAACACATTGGCGTGATAGCTAAGCAATTTTTAGATGCCCTTAAAGTTGACCAGTTATTTTCCATACTTTACAGAAATTTTTATAAATTTTAATTACATCCATAATTCAATGTTTCTCACGTTTTCCATATTATTTTTCTATAATATTTTCCGATTTGTTGCTGTTCAGTCGCTGGCACTTTTATTGAAATGAAAAAATGCACCAAGTCGGACTGACATGCGTTCACATGTCCACCATGTCGGACGAACAAACAAAAATAAAAAATTTTAATTTTCATCCGACATTTCAGTCCGACCCGTCTTATTTTCTTTTGAATGATCATACTTGTCGACAAGCATGCTATGCGGCATGTCGGGTCGTCCGAAACCCCCTATTTAAGCAGATGTGCACAACTGCAGGATGCTCCTTATACGGGAGTTACACGAGACAGTACTGTTAAGACAGTTGCAACACATTCACAAATTTTTACCCACACACTTGCTACTATTTTCACTTTTGCTACTGTCTGCTCTACTGTCTTAACTTTTTTGTAGACAGTTGGTGGGACAGTAGCTAGGACAGTAGATTGATATTTAGCATATCAAATGACAGAAGACGAGAAAATTTTATACCATTAATTGGAAATTTGCAATACTTTAGAGGCTCGTTCTTTTAACAAAAATGTTCTGCATAAAATAAAAATTTTTTACTATTTTGTCGACTGTCTTGTCAACTGTCTTACCAACTGTCTGGACTCTTATTCACAGACACAAAGTTTGACAACTAATACGTATTTTTCACTGTCTTAACAGTACTGTCTCGTGTAACCCCCGTGTTAAGCCTGAATTAGAATAGAGCGAGATTGCGATGCGATTTTATAATTAAATCTCACACGCATTGCCCTCGCATTTTATGTGCAATGAGAAACGCCAGTTTTGAAGAAACCAGAGTTGTGACGGATAAAAATAAACCTTTGCTAATATTAAACAATAAATGGATAAATAATAAATTTTGAAGTAGTGCCTAAAATATAAAATTTGCGAAGTTTTAGTTAGTGGCTTGGCCTAAATATATGTTTATAAAACTATTTTAATATAAATTAATTTAATTTAAATTTTTGAAGAAAATTCTTACGTGCTCAAATTATTTATTTTTCAATAACATTTTTATGACAGCTGGTCATCGCATGCATTGTATTTAAAATTTTTGTAAATGCCTCGCACCGCACAAACGCATCGCAAAGCATTAAGGATATTCACAATTCAGTGCACTTGTCTGTGCAGTTGAGAACTTGTGCAGTTAGGTTTTCGTGCACACACAACTATCACTTTTTCAAAGCTGTCAAAATTATTCAATGCACACAAGTGCACAACTGGTCAAGTCCTCAAGTTTTAGGCTACAGTAGAAAAGCATTGACAACTGCACTGAATCGTGAATGCCCCTATTGAAGATTTTATTGCACTATGAAATTAAATTGATCTGGCAGCCTTGTGTGTACACAGCGCAAAATCAAGATTTCAACGAAAGCAGCGATCAAAGCACAAACACCGAGAATCCGGCAACTCGATGCGCCGCCTTCATCAATTCACTCTTGGGCTTTCGGTCGGTCGTCGAAGCAATCTCGTATTTCGGATTTTGACAGAAAGGCGACGAGACGAAAATTTTTCGTTTTCATATTTTTAATTTTTTTTATTTATCATCGCCCTTTCATTAGTTTAATTTAAACAAAAAAAATCTAATTCAAATATTTTTTTCGTTCGATAAAATAAAATTCAATGTGCAAAATTTCTTGTAAATGCAAAGTTTTTGGGAATATTTGTTGTTGATATCAGTTGAATTGAACCCAAAGAAGTTGGCCAAAAGAAGAGAAAGGAACCGCGTGCAAGAAGCGAAGTGAGCCGAGAAATACAAAATCACGTATTTCAAATAGCAAAAGCTCAATAGATTTTCGACTGCTACGATTTAGATTAAGAAATTTGGAGAATTTGCAGCAACTTGTCGCAAGTGAGACTAGTCACTAGTGTATCTGATAATACAGCTAATCCACAAAGGGCAAGAAGTTTGTTGAAGCACCAGCTGTTGGTGTGGTCATTGTAGCGCGTCCGTTTTCAACACCACCACCATTACCGTCTTAGCCATAAAACAAAGAGTCAGTATTAAGAAATTGTTAAAAAAATGGAAAAGAAAACGCATAAGACATCGCTTAGCAATAAGAATTCACCAGTATCCGCCAATGCAAGCGGTGCTGCTACAGCAGCCAGCATCAATGCAGCAACAGCAAATGTGCCAGCAAGCCAACATCAGCATCATACGTCGCATTCCCAGCAACATCATCACTCATCACATCAACATTCACAATATCACAGCAGCACCAATAACAATAACGTCATCAGCAACATAAATAATGTCCGGCATCGTGTTCATGCCGGTAGCAATCATCACAACAAAGACGTAGTCGATGTCAAAACATATGCGAGCGCTGCTATTGAAAAACTGACTGCGCTGGGCGCCAAGACAGTATTATCAAGGAACAAGAATGAAGGTGAGTTTATTTGATGAACGCAGGAAGTGATGGTAGAAAGGATTTAAATTTTGCAAATGCCAGTTGCAAGTTTATTTTTAAAATAGAAGGAATAATTGCACTTTGCGGCCCACGACCCTTTTCTTGAAGTGTATTTAACAGAGTTGGGGGTAGTGCGCTAAATGATGAGTGCACTCAGCATTCACTAGCACTAAATATGTTGAAAAAAATTATAATTTAAACTATTTTCTTACAAGCTTATGATAGTAAGATGTTTCACTACCACTAGAGACTTAAGTGATACCCAGCAGAAAAGTGGATCATCCTATGAGCGATCTGGGAGTGCACCTTATTGGTCCAAGCTAGGTGTATTTTGTGTTCTCTTTTAACATTGCATGTCTTAGGAAGGGTAGCGCTCCCTTTAAAATCCCAGAGGAGCTCAAAAGGTGCGATCATAAATGATCCAAATGGATCAGCAAAGGAACATTTAAAATATTTTTTTTGTGTTTTTTTTTTTAAAGAACCAGCATGCGCCTTATGCAAACAAGGTTTGGTCTTTGATGTGAAAGGAAAGGGATAGACTAGCTAGAGGAATTGATTGGAACCATACGTGAATTATTGATTAGACGAAACAGACGTGAAAGACAATGCTTTCAATCGCTTTTAACCGAGGCTATTCAGCCCTTAGTTGTTCCTGTCCTTTAATTCCACCTTTTCCCACAATTTAGTTGTGGATTTTTAGTTTTCCATAATTCTTACATGTAGGAAAGAACAAAGAAAGTGAAAATAACCATGCCCGAACCCGGAGTCGAACCAGGGACCTCTGGATTGTTAGTCTAGCGCACTCTCCATAAGACTACAATGGCCGATTTTTCACAGCAAATAATGATCGAGTTTCTTACAAAGCACATGCCTCACTTTATGTGCTTTTTTTCATTGATTGCTCGCTTATTGATTTTTTAAAACAGTAAAGGAGCACAAGAGCACAAGTGCTCACTTTTTGATAGAATAAAACAGCAAAAGAGCGCTCTGTTGTTGCTCCTCATAGGAGCGATCGCATGTTTTTTTACTGGGTAAAAATCTGCACTACACTCAAGCATAGTGCAAAATTTGAGCAGTCACTAAGCTGCAATTAAAAAAATTTTCACTCAACTTTCGAATAAAATAAATCTATAATATTAAAAATAGATTTTCTAAATGTGCTAACATTTTTTAAATTTAAAATTCATATGAGGGCAATTATTCAAACTTGAATTATTAGTTTTGCATGAAAGTTTTCAATATAATAATTACACCGAGATACCTTCTACCCTGTAAACCAAAGTTTCCGAATTTGTCTGAATTCCGATTAGTTCGTAACTATTTCGAGAATTCTTAATGAATTCGTAACTATTTCGCAACACTAATTTCGGAGCATTTCCGAATAATTCGAAAGAGTTCCAAAATCAAATTTTCAAATTTAAATTGTGAGGTGTTTTAAATATTTCGAGTTGAAAAAAATTGGAAGGCCATGAGCCTAGCGGCATTTTAAATAATTTTCCATTTGTAAAATAATTTAATTTTGAACAACTTTTTCTTTAAAACAGATGATACAAGATATGGTTCTAATTTTAATTTTTACAGATGCAAATGCAAATGACATGTCAGATTCACATTTACATATGTTCCGTAATAGTAGTTGCAAAGGATCTGTAATTTTTGGCATGTTATTTGAACGAAACATATAGTCTGGGGCATCTTAAGCCCTAACTAAACTTTGATTAGAAATTGTTATTTAATTTTTTATTACACACGGTACAAAAATCAGTAATAGATGGCAAATTTGATGCTTCATATCGTTACAAATTCGGTGCTACAATTCGTTAAGAAATTGTAATGAATTTGTAAAGAATTCGTTACAAAAACGATAATTCAATTCTTTACGAATTTGTTACGAAATCGATACGTCAGTTCTTTACGAATTTGTTACAAATACGATACTCCGATTCTTTACGAATTTGTTACGAATTCGTTACTAAAATTCCTTCCGAATTCGTTACGACAATTCGTTACGAATTCGTGTCAACCCCTCCATACGATTGTCGTTACGAAATCGGAACGAACGAATTAAAAACCTTTGAATACAAAGTTTATAAATACATTCATCTAATGGCTATTATTAATGAAAAATAATATTGAAATCGATTATTTTTCAGCCACAATAATAGGGCATCCAAATTCGGGACGCTTCGACAATCCCGAGATTTCGGGATTGGAAAAACACAATGCCGGGATCCCAGGACTAGACCAGGGATTGACAAACCTTAGAAAATGAATTTTTTGTAAGACTTAATATGAAGTTCCAAAGTTGTTTGCCTTGTTTACAACACAAAACAATGCAGAAGATTTTAAAAAACTAAACACTGTTTCGATTAAATGTTTGGATAGTATTTATTGTTTAGTTCTGAAACACAAAGATGAATTCTTAAACAAAAAATTAATTAAATCAGATCATTTGGAAGGATTTTTTAAATAACATTATTTAAAAACAATAAAATAGTATAATAATTTTATTTTCTATGATTTAAATACAAATTCTAAATGTTTGATAGTTTAAATCATTCTTGATACTAAATACAAATTCTAGTTGTTTGATAGTTTTAAAATCGTTTATTGAGCTTTTAGGTCAGGATAGAACAATTAATTGCTCTAACGAATTTTTTTCCAAAAAGACAACATTTTCAATATGAAAAGGAAAAAATCATTAGCTGATTTTATTGCAATTTCGTCCCTGCTACAGGCTTCATTAGAAATCTTTGTGATGCCACCGCCGGGAATCGAACCCGGGCCGTGGTCGCCGTGCAAGCGCATTTTAGCGCACTACAACTATCAGCTTTATTGTATAATCTGCGCTCGATGTACTGCAGATCGTACAGTTAGTGGGCTTGTCGTATAAGAACGAAGTTGTTTGTCAAACGATTTGACGAAAATCAAAACGATTTAATTTTTGGTCTTATCGTACGATAACTTTGATAGTTACTGGTAGTGTTTCTCAGATTTCGACATTGTTATTTGTTCGTCGAAGTGATAACATAGCTCGCAAGAAAAATGACTTCGAATGAAAACTTTATTAATTTTATAGAATTATTAACTAATATTTTTATAGAATTTTATATATTAATCAATTTTTTCTCAACCCACATTTTTGTGCGTCTCCTTTTTCTTATATTCCTTTTGCTATTTTCTTAATTTTCTTCAAGAATGTCGCTTAGGACCGTGTCCATCGCGTACGTCTTTACTATTCTAAGGTTGCACTACAATTATGTTTGATATAGTACACAATTGAAAATAACTTTTTTAATTATCTATATAAATAAAAATCAAATGTCGTACGTTGGTAATTGCATCAGTTGAGAACGGCTGAACCGATTTGGATAATTTTTTTTTTTTAAATGTTCGTAATAGTCCAACTTAGGTTTTTACGGAAAGAAAATCAGTATTCGGCCCCAATTTATACATGCAGTTTCATTAATTACATTTTATGGGCGTACGACAAGGGGGCGTGAAACCTCCTATTTAACCCAAATTAGAGATATCAAATAGCATTGGGGTTATAGGTCTCACAGCTTTGGAATTCAGTATTGGACCTCAATGTACACATGCAGTTTCATTGATTACATTTTATGAGCGTTGATCAAGGGGGAGTGGCACCTCCCATACAACGAAAATTTGTGATATCGAATAGCTTTGTAGTTCAAGGTCGCACAGCGTCGGAACTCAGTATTCGACCAAAATTTACGCTTGCAGATTTACTGATAAAATTTTTTAGAGTTTGTCGGGGGGGCGTGACACCTCCAATTTAACCCAAATTTGCGATATCGAATAGATTTGGAGTTATAGGTAACTCAGCCTCAAAATTCAGTATTCGACCTCAAGAGCTGCGAAGCATAGATTAACATAGATTAATGAAGCAGAAATTAACATATTTACGCTGAAAACACACATTTTGAACAATCTCACGTGAGATTAGACGAGGGGTCGAGCCAAATCTCGTGATATCTCACTTGGGGGGAAGGGGTCAAAAAATCGCCAAAATCACCTCACGTTAATAATGGATGCCCCCTAATAATAATATTAATTTAATAATAAAGCAAATATTACGATTTTTTGACGTCGTAGAATTTATGTATAGCTAACCGATTTCGGTGTCTTAAGAGTTAAGATCGTCAGTTAAAATTTGAGGAATTGTGCTCTTTGTTACTTTGGCACTAATTCTTAAAAAAATATTTTGTTACCTTTAGTTTAAGGTTTTGTTAGTAACACTTAAAAATCTTCAGTTACAGTTTTCTTTTTCATAAACAATAAAATTTTCCAACACTTAAATATATCTAAAAAATATTGGATAATAAGAGAGAAAAAACATATATGTTTATATAAAACTGTAGAACATGTTATACGTATCATCTTAGTTATTGTACACAAATTTATTATAGTCTTGAGGTCTAGCTCTTAAAGTAAAATAAAAGTAAATATTTACTTTTGTGAACACTTTCTGCATTCAAACTGCTCGTTCAGTATTTAAACAACTTTTAAAAATAATAATCACTTTGTCTGATGATAATAAAATTTTAAACAAAAATCAAATTATACAGGGTCCGCCAAATAACTTTTTTTTTTTGAAAATTCTATAAAAAAAAACTGCTGGATATTTTTTCAAATTTCTTTTTTTATTTGAAAGTGCAATTCTTCCGGTTAATGAAAAATAATTTTATTCAGATGGCTGCCTCGGCTGGCCATGCAGTAGCCTACACGATCGGTCCAATTTTTAAACACATTATCGATTGTGTGCAGCTGTATTTCACCAATGGCTTCACGAATATTTTCCTTTAAAGCGTCAATTGTCTTTGGCTTGTCGGCGTAACACTTATCTTTGAGGGCACCCCACAAATAATAGTCCAACGGTGTCAAATCGCAGCTCCGAGGTGGCCAAACGACATCAGCTCTGCGACTGATAATGCGATCTTCAAAAACAGGGCGCAAAACATCGAGTGTAGCTTCGGCTGTGTGGCACGTAGCGCCGTCCTGTTGAAATCAAATGTTGCTAATATCCTCCTCTTCAATTTTTTTGAACAAAAATTCCTTCAACATGGCCCGATATCGATCGTTATTGACTGTAACGGCCACTCCTTGCTCATTTTCGAAGAAAAATGGCCCAATTATGCCTCTGGACCAAAATCCGCACAAAACAGTGACTCGTTTTGGGTGCAGCGGCTTTTCAATGTATGCGTGCGGGTTTTCTGTGCCCCAAATGCGACAATTTTGCTTGTTTACATACCCGCCAAGATCAAAATGAGCTTAATCTGAAAAGATGATTTTTTTTGGCAAAATCGGCATCTTCTGTAAGTCGATCGCAGGCCCACTTCTCAGCGTTGTTCAAGCGTATACACAACCATATTCGTTCAGCGGAAGGATAAAACTAATTATCTGTCAAATCAGACATGAGCTAAGTGTTACCATTCACGAAATAAGCACTAGTTGAAAAAAAACGTTATATGGCGGACCCTGTATAATCTTACATTATTTATCATGAACAAATTTTTCACTGCAAATAAAAAGCTAATCTGAAATCGTTGACAAGCTCATTGTAACTCAAGTATTACACCTGAAATACAACAAACTATTGATATTTTTTCCTATAAACACAAAGTGTATCAATTTTTTTTTTTTTATTAACATAAAAAGATTCAGCACGTAACCAACTTGACAGTTAAACACTCATTTCTTGAAGGCTGTCTTATTTACTTACGCTTTAATCATCCACAAATTTCCAATTTAAATAGAATTTAACATTATTCATTTTTTTACAGAGGCTATTCATGATTTGCGTCAACGCATACCTGATATTGAAAATATATTTGATGTGCACAGCCGTATTGGCAATGGTACATTTAGTACCGTGCTTTTGGGTACGCTTAAAAAGGATCGTGAACTACCTGAAAATATGCGAAGAAAGTTTGCTATAAAACATCATATACCAACTAGTCATCCGGATCGTATAATTAAGGAGCTGAAATGTATGGTGGAAATCGGGTAAGTTTCTTTAATTTTCAAATAACTTATTGATAGCTAAATTTCATAAAATGCAATATTTTATGACTATTTTTTTTTTATTTAACAAAAAACAAAAGAAAGAAACAAACTTGACTTCTTTTAAAAAAGAAACACATACCATGATTGCCCACCACACTAAATGTGTGATTAAATTTATTCAATTCTTACGTTTTGCAGACGTTATGATGACGTTAGTTGAAGTTATTTTTATATAAAAACAACGCAAACATATAAATTAACATCTATGGTTTTGTTTCGTTTTTTTTTCTTCTTTGTAGATATTTGTGTGTTTATCAATATTTAAGTACGTATGAACATATTCCTCTGTCATGCACACCCACACAATAGCTGCGTTGTTTTTCAATTGCAGGTTTGTCCTTTAAGTAGATTGTAAGGTGAACTTATAATGTACAGTATGCTTTCGTTCATTCGATTCATGACAAAAGTTTGATAAATAAATGAAAGGTAATAGTGAGTCTTTTGAGTGAGAAACTAATGAATAATTTCAACTTTATAATGAACTGTTATTTAATTTATGTATAAATTTTAGACCGTACCTACCGTATTTAAAAGTTCAAGGTCAAACATTATTGTTGCAAAGCGAGTAAAGCAAGCATATAATGGGAAGCATGTTTTAAAAAGTTGCAAGAAATTAAAATTTACTGCTTATGACTCAAATCTTTATGAGTTCGCTTAATCGAGTGCATACTGTAGTTATTGATTTATTAAATAACATGAAAGTGCTTACGAACTCTCACTCAAATACCGCATTGTCGGCACTTGGTCTCAACTTTAAATATGATTGACTTTGAGGGAAGTGAAGCGATAAAAATGTTGATTTATTGCATTTACTGATTGTTACCTTCGACTGTAGATAGTTTAATAGTTTTTATCCTGAACTAGCCTACATACAATTGTCTACACTTAAATTCAATTTAAGTTATCATGTCGCACATTCAGACAAATATATTCGCTGTGTTTTTTTTTTTTTTTAGTCTTGCACGTCAAACAACGTTAACACGAGAGTTCATATTATTTATAAATAACTGCTTATTATGCATTTACGTCATACAAAAAAGCGTCATCAAATTTACGTGGTTATCGTTTTTTTATATCTTTTGTTTTTCTTTATCTTAATAAAATATTATCTTTTTAATTGAATGTAAGATGATGCAAAACACAAAGATAATGAGAATTAACTTTCGTGTGATTCTTTTTTTTTTTTTCTTATTGACTTAATAAGTTGTTTTAAAAATTAATATTCGTATGCACTATGCATTAATACAAATATGCTTCTTATTTTAAATGTTATATGATTGAATCTATTTAATCGATATGTTCGAAAATTTAAAATAAATTAATTTAAAACTGCCGATTGATTAAAAAAAATTCTCTAAATAATTTGTTGCTGAGAATAGATGTGAAGACATGAATGAATGAAGGTGATATGTCACACAATTCTTATTTCGAAAAAATTGAGTTCAAAGTTTCGCATTTGTACTGAAATCTATACTAAATCAAACTTTGTAAAGAAGTTATTTTCTAAAATTATTTAACCGTAATCGGTTCTTTGTGTTAAATTTTACACACTTTTCAATTTCAAGTTGATATTTCTTTAATATAAGTTCATAAAATCAAGCTAGGATTTTGGCTCAATGTAAAAATCGTACGCAAAATTTATGTTTTCGACGTTTTTTTACGCTAGATGTCGCTGCTACTCTACAGAAAAAATTTTCCTAATAGATTGTTGTGTGTAAAATTTACACACTATTATCTTGCCGCACCCATGTCACTGTTCTTCTGCTTTATTGTTAATTTTTGCTTCGATATTTTCCCAATTTTCTTATTTTTTTAACTAGCTATAAGGCGGCGCGTTACTACCACGCCCCCTTGTTCAACGCCCATAAAATGTTATGAGTGGAATGGCACGTGTAATTTGTGGTCTAATACCGAATTCCAAGGCTGTCCGCTAGGGCGGGTCGATTTAAAAATCGCCCATTGCTCAGTGAAAATCGTATTCTAGGGATCAAAATAAGAAACTTCGCCCGAGGAACTATGCCTCTAAAACGAATTCTAATGCCCCAACTTTTGACTTTTGTCCCGTAGGGTAAAATTTTGAAAAATCCCTCTTTGACCCATTTAGAGTGGGGGGTTCCCCCCATACAAACATTTCAAAAATCACAATTTTTTGTTTGTATTGGGAACCCCCAGGGGGTTCCAAGAGGTGTACCACTGGCATGGGTGGATCGGCCCACCAAAGTTAGTGGGGGTCGGTCATACATTTGGGCTCGATTGGGGCACTCCAAATGGGTCAAAGAGGGATTTTTCAAAATTTGACCCTACGGGACAAAAGTCAAAAGTTGGGGCATTAGAATTCGTTTTAGAGGTATAGTTCCTCTGGCAAAGTTTCTTATTTTGATCCCTAGAATACGATTTTCACTGAGTAATGGGCGATTTTTTTGCCTCCCCACAAATCGACCCGGCACAAGTGTCCGCTCTATAATTGCAAAGCTCTTCGATATAGCAAATTTCGGTTGTTTAGGAGGTGCCACGCCCCCTCTTCCAATACAAAAACCATAATTATTATGCATTTTACAACTTGCTAAAGATTCAGGAAAACTAATTCCGATGCTGTGTGACCTACTATTCCAAAGCTATTCGATATCGACATTTTTTGGGTATATTGAGGTGCCAAGCCCCTTTATGTAATCGGCACCGGACTTCACAAGAACATTTTTAAGACTCTGCTACCGTTTCCCTGAAAATTTTATAAAAAATTGTTCAGCGGTTTCGGAGTCTTTTACGTGGTATATACACGCTCATTTCGTGCAAGACCGTCGCTACTCAAATTTTGGGTTTTTTGAGTTAAATATACAGAAGTATGCATTGCCATCATATCTTCAATTTGGTGAATTCCAGACCGATTTGCTGTTAATTGACAGTTTTACAGATATATGTGTCGTTTTGACTTAGCGATTTCTTCCCTTTTTTTGTATCAATAACGTTTCATTTCTATACATACCAAAATTTATTTTAAATTTCTGCATAATTTTTCAACATTAACGACTTATTTATTATACTTTAAACCATTTTTTAAATAAAAATCCAAGCAAGTAACCTAATCATTTTTTGTACTAATAAAGTGCCAACTCAAAACGTGACATCTCTCTAGCTCAAAAGTTTGTTATCATCATGGCAGAATAACCAGGTAAATGCATTAGAAATACGCTCTCTCCGACAACAAAATAATAACAAAGGCGTTATTATAACGTCAAAATGAGTTGTTTTGAAAATGTAATCAATTTTTACTTACTTATTTATTCAGATTTGACAATGGATTTTCTAGACTGCCAATAACTTCCTCCCGTCGCGATAATTTGAAAACAGTTCATTAACTGTTAGCCTCCGTTCCAGCACGATAAAATTAGGAAACAAACGTAGATTTCATTAAATAAATTTTATGTTTTCCAACTGCAATTTCACTTGTCAAAATATATTTTGACAGTTTAAATCAGCCGTACATAGCTACACAAATAAATTGGTTACTACTTAATCGAAATAAGTAGTCGAATGAAAATTGTATTAAGAGTAAACTTTCATTTGCTTCATTTAAGGCCAAACTTCAATTGATTATGTATTATATCTTAAAACACGTCTCATTTTATGAAATATTTAAGATTTTTGTTTAGTTTTTGTACATGTTCATATATAAAACCTGGGTTCTCAATTCATTTATACGGTTACAAGTAAATTATACATCCCTATGGCTGAACGAATAAACATAATTGTCAATAGTGACATTATAGCTACGCCAATGTTTTGCGCTCTTGTTTTTTGCTCTCCGTATTGCATCTACCTGGTTATTCTGCCATGGTTATCATATTGTAGCAAAATCGTCACAACTCAAAATGAAACATTTTTTAAAATGAAATAATGTCACAACTCAAACAGACACTTGCAAAAATATTTCTTAGAAATTCGCTATTGACGCGAAATGAAAATTTTACGATATTTTTGATAGAAAATATAATGGACTACAAATATTTTTAACAATTTTCTGTCTACTACTTTTACAAATAATGGTCGTGAAGTTATTTCAAAATTTCATAAGGCTATCCTGAAAAATACTCAATTTTGAGTTGTGACAGTCTTGTACGAAATGAGCGATATGTATTAATTTTTTTTTAAAGATAGATGGACGGAAAAAGTAGGCTTGTCAACATTAATATATATAGCGTCCCATTGCACCTGCATACCAATTTTCACTATCAAAACGAGAACATCTCAGGAACTAGCATGATTTCGAAAAAAAGGGCGTAGATGATATATTGCGACCATAGTAAACACATGATATAAACTACCAAATATTAGTTTTATTCGATCAAAACCGCCTGATATAGAGAAGTTCCATTGATTTGTGGGCGGTAAAATGGGCATGGCAACATTTATATAACTCAGGAATTATCATGATTTTGAAAAAGTAGTCGTAGATAAAGTCCGACCACGCCCATTTTTAGTACAGTTTCCTATAGTAACCATCTAAACAAAATTTTAGTTTTTTGCTATAAAAACCTTTTGATATATAGCATTTTTTATGGTTTGTAGGCGAGAGCGTAAATTTGGGTTGTATCGGAGATACCACGCCCCCTTGTCCGATCGACACCAAAATTCCCTTTCTCTCAAGCTGTTAGATGGAATACTCTCAAGATATTGTTTTAATTTCCCTGAAAATTTTATAAAGATCGGTTCAGCGGTTTTTGAGTCTACATTGATATACATGCATACATACCCACATACATACTTACTTAGTTGGCGCTACAACCGTATGTCGGTCTTGGCTTCATCTAAGAATGTGTGCCAGCCATTTCTGTCTTTCGCTTGCTGACGCCAGTTGGAAATTCCAAGCTTCGTCAGGTTGTCCTCTACTTGGTCTTTCCAACGAAGATGCGGTCATCCTCTTCTGCGTTGACCGCCGCTGGGTACCGAATCGAATGTCTTCTTCACTAGAGCATCGTCTTTCATTCGTTGAACATGACCAAGCCAGCGAAGCCGCCCGATTTTAATGCGCTTGACTATGTCGATGTCAGCGTACAGCGTACATACATCCATTTTTATATATCGCTTCCTTGAATATAGAAAGGCCCTAACTTATTTTTTCAAAATAAATTTTTTTTACAGATTTTTGCAAAAAAAAAAATGCTATAGAAAAAAAATTGCTGCAAAAATATTGCTACAGCATTGAATTGGTTAGTGTCTTAAATAAAAAATCCAATTCGGACCCGCAAAGCTATAATTTTTATTAAGTTTTTTCCATCTCCTGTAAAGTAACAAAAAATGAGTTAGGGCCTTTCTATATAAAGGTAGCGGTATACAATATAGATTTTTTACTCGATTAATCGATTTGAAAATATTTTTTTTAAAATTAAATAAAATAATGAATAAGTAATTACTTTTAACGAGAAGATTGCATGCATTTCATTAATCGATGAAAATATTGCACAAGGAATCTATTCGTTTCTAGAAATAAGGGACCGATGAAGGTTAAGTAAAAATTTTTTTATTAATATAACACGTTTTTAAAACAAACTAAAAAGTATAAAATAGTTTCTCTTAGAGTGGGGCTTTTAGTTCTCCTAAAAACGTGGGACGCATGCTATAGAGAATAGTAAGGAGTGTTAATAATAATTGTAGTACGTTAGTGAACAAATGATTTCTTAACCCAGGTCCCTTGACTGTCAGGATAGAAGTCCTTGCATGGATGGTAGATTTAAGTTTGCTAAGGTTAGTGATGCAGGGTTAATATTCTCTATAGCATGCGCCTCACGTTTTTAGAAATTATTTTTTACTTTTTAGTTCGTTTTTAAAAAGTGTTATATTAAAAATTACTTTTTACTTACATTTTTATTTTCTGATTTTTAGTCTTTGTCAAAAGTTTACAAATTTCGCATTTTTAAATATTCACCACTGAGGGTGGCAAAAAAATTTGTTCAAGAAACCGAAATAGTTCAATAAATATTAAAAATTAAACAAAAAAAAAACTAAAAAATTCATTGACATTGTTGAGGCTCGAACTCACAACCTCATGATCATAAAAAGCGCCCTGTGCTCTAAGCTACAGAACTCACAAAGAAATATATTCGAAATAGCAATATTATTATTTATTATTAACTTAAAATTAAAATTTGAAGCTTATGCTTTGATACAGCTTTGACAGCGCGGGCCTTAAGCTTAACCTAAAACTAAAATAGTATTATAATTTATAGTACATTAATAGAAATTATATGGGGTAATTCAATTTTTATATATATTTTGAGATATTGCTAAAGAGACAGAGTAATCCAATAGTGAAGGTGTGATTTGGAATTATATGTAATATGTCTATATATTGAATTTGTTTCAAATGCTTATATAAGATGGTATAAGTCGGTGATTTTAAGATATTTAATTATTTTTACTATATTAGCTAGAGGTGAAGATAATAAAGATCTGTGTTTAATAAGGGTCTGTGTTTTGGAAAATTTGTATTATTGAGATTTGAAATTTCGGACAATTTGTTATGAGGTGAGAGAGGGTTGTTGGAATTGTGTGGTTGCAAAAGGTACAGGGAGGAGGAGTGCTATTAGTCGTTCAGTGTTGATGAGTTATTTTTGTGTGTCCGATTCTTAGGCGTTCAAATTTTATTATGTCGCTTCTAGATATGTTTTTGTTGTTTATGAGATGTATTTCTTTTCCAGTTGTTTTTTAGGATTGATTTGCTTGTACCAATCAGAGATTGAGTCTCAAAGATATATATGCTTGGCTTTGGAATTATTTTTCAAGAAATGTGTAAAGTCGTTTGCATTGTAATTGTTTGTTGAGATAAGTGAGGCTTGATTAGCGTTCTTGGCTGACTGATCAGCAAATTCGTTGCCTACTATTGAGACATGTCCTGGAATCCAAATAAGTATGATTTGAGGGAAATTATAAGCAAGAGCATTTCTGATGAGTAATGGGTAGTATTCGTAGTTGTCTAGGTTGGCAATGGCATGTATAGCCGAAAGTGAGTTAGTGCATATTGCACAGTTTGAATTTGTTTTTACGGCGTATTGTATCGCTTCGTGGATAGCAATAATTTCTGCACTATAAATTGAACTATAAGGTGAAAGGTTAGAAATCTTAATGATATGATTTGTAGTGGTTACACTCTAACTGATTTTATTATCTATCTAAGACCCGTCTGTATAAAGAAAAGAGTAGTTGGAGAGTTTATCTTCGATTTCGTAAAATGAGTGACGAAATATTGCTGGATTGGTGTGAGATTTGGTGAATTTCCTTAAAGTGTGATTGATTGCGGACGAGTTAAAGGTCCATAGTGGGTTAGGATTGTCTGTAAGATAGAGAGGAGAAGTTGGTATGTCCAATTCTTTGCATTTTGTTATAACTCTGCTAATTGCTGCTGTAACTTTTTGAGGGGTGTTTGTGTTTTGGTGTATGGTGATTATATCTTTAAGTGGGGTGTTATTGGATTGTTATAGTGATTTCAATAGTTTGATAGAAATTAAATCTCTCTGATCTTCGATTGTTGGGAGGTTCGCTTCAAATAAAAGTTTGTATATTGGTGTTGAACGAAAAGCGCCTAGAGCCATTCTGATCGCTGCGTTTAATATTGTTCTAATTTTGTTTAGTATTGCTTTTGGTGAATATCCGTAAAGATAAATCCCATAACTGATTTTTGAAATAATAAGAGCTTTGATAACGTTTATTAAGCAATGAGTGTTGCAGTTGCATTTTATGCTAGAAAGGCATTTAATTATGTTTAGTTTTTCTGTCAGGGCTGTATTAAGATTTTGAATATGTGTGTTCCATCTATAGCGTTTGTTGAAACTTACCCCTAGTATAAGTAGGTTATCAACTCCATTTAGCTGCAGGTTGTTTGTATGAATTATACAAGAGCAGTTATGTTTCCGGCATATGTGTAAGTGCTTGCATTTTGTAGATGACAAAATTGCTCCCGAATAGCCGCACCAAGTAGCAATGTCGTAGAAAGGGTTATTTAGGATGATTATTTGCTGATAAAATAAATAAAACAATTTATTTAAACTACTTTTTTAAAATTTTTTTTCACCTTCAGCGGTGAATTTTTCAAAATTTGAATTTGTTTCATAATAAAAAAACAAAAAATCCGACCAAATAGTTGAGGCTCGAACTCACTTCCTTGTGGTTTTAAATCAACAGCTTTACGCTAACAGCTACAGAACTCACACCAAAACTTTTTCTAAATGAGTTTTAGAAAACTCATTTTTTTTTAATAAATTCACTTCAGTTGTGAATTTTTGAAATTTGAAAATGTCAATGAGCTATTCAGTATTTTTGTTTGATTTTTAATATGTATGTATCAAATAATTTCGCATTTTAGCCAAACAAATAAACATCCAGTGACCGTGTCGGTAAATGTCCGACCTCTGCACCGTAAGAAGTGCTAGTTCTGCAACACCTTTGGCAATGTACGAACGAAGACCGATTCGGGCTCTCGTCAGTTTATTGAGCCCGAATATAGTCCCTCGTGTTTGAGCAATTTGTTGACATCATTTTTTTTTTTTAAAGAACAAAGAACCAAGGCATGCACCTTACACAAACAAGGTTTGATCTTTGACCTGAAAGGAAAAGGATAGATTTATTTAGAGGAATTGATTGGAACCATACGTGAATTATTGATTAGGCGAAACAACCGTGAAAGACAATTTGAATTGCTTTTAAGCGAGGCTAGTGTTATGCCTTTACCTCGGTAAGCATTTCCAGCCCTTAGTTCTTCCTGTCCTTTAATTACACATTTTCCACAATTTAGTTGTGGATTTTTAGTTTTTTCCATAATTCTTAAATGTAGGAAAGAACAAAGAAAGTGAAAAGAAACATGCCCGAGCCCGGATTCGAACCAGGGACCTCTAGCGCGCACTCTCCACTAGACTACAAAGGCCGACAAATACAGACTTACTAAGGTACTATTTCAGGTGATTTTCGAGGTACTTGTTGGGTATGTTTTGGGTACATTATAGTTAAGACTCGGGTCAATTTCGATACATATCAGCTACTTTGACACAATATATGAATTTTGTTCTCGGGTCCTGTTCGCAAAAACTTCGCAGTTTTTCGTTACTACTCGTAGCTTATACAAATAAAATTGAGTCTGATACTCGGCAGTTTGGTACGGACACAAATTGTTTCTCGGGTACATTACATCTTCATCCATGCATAGAACAGCGAAAATCCGAAAAAGCGACATATCACCTTCATCCACTCATGTCTCCATGTGTTAATCAAAGTTTAGATTTCCGATTTTTCTTTCGACACCTTATCTTCGTCGTATTATTTGGAAATAAACCTGCGATTGTTTTCCTCTACCAAGGCTTCGTTATCAAAATTGCCTAAATCACTAATTCTCAAAGCTCTTTTATTTCTTATTTTCCACATCATCCATCGTTAGCCTTAAAGTCGCCATTTTTCAAGAATCATTTTTTTCAACTATTCAAAATGAATATAAAAAAATGAGAAATAATAAAATGTTATTAAATAGCATACACGAAATTTTAAACAATTTTTCAAGTTTTTGTCCGAAAAGCATTCCAGACTCGACAAATTGCAAAAGAGAGAATTTCCTGTCGGAAATTACAATTATTAGTTTAAGAAATTTCTGCTGACAAAAATAGTAAAAGTGTCCAATATCTTTAAGTGCCGAATTGTTCACCTCTGGATAGACACGTACCTAGAAAAAAATTTTGGGGGTTTTAAATTTTTTTTGTAATAAAACAATAATAATATAATATATATTACTTTATTTTTCGGGCTAGTGCATTTAAAATCTCTTCCGTGGTCACTTCCATATCCCTGTGAAGATTTAGAAGAGCTAACCCATAGAGCCTTTCTTCACCAGTTTTACTTCTCATGCATGTTTTGAGGCTTGAAGTGACTGAAACCGGCAACGTTGCACCAATCTTGAGAAATCAGCTTATTGATGGATATATAACGTATTGATATATAAACGTTAAAAGTCAATTTGTCTGATTCAAGCAGTGCCTGCAAATATGGGGTACAAAATATTTTTTTCGCAGACCCATATCCATGCGAATGCCAAAATAGGGTCTATTTTGAGACAACGTAACTCAGTCAATTTAAATGCGATTTTCGTAAATAGGATATCATTGGAAATTTTATTATTAGGGAAAAATATTAAACTTTTGAGGAAATTGCAGCTGCATGACCCATTATTAATTTCAACGTTTAATACCATGCTAGCAACAGGCGCTATAATTTGTTTAGCATTTTCATTATTTTTTTTACGTTTCATTGCCTTTCCTGAGTTATGTAATGAAAGTGTGTCCTTTAAGGGTTCAGAAGTTATGGCGTAAAAACTTATTCAACGAATTCAAATTGCTTTGATATTTATTGTGAAAAGACTACAATACACACATAGAGCTTTTTTTTACGTAAAAAATATAAAAAAAATTTTTAAGTACATTTTTAGTTTGCTTTAAAACGCATCTTCTCCTCGCTAGGTGGCATAAAAGAAAGTAGTTTTTTCAGCCGGTGTCAAGATATTTTGGTTCTAATCTAACGAAAACAAAAAATCAATGCGCATATTAATAAGATTACTACAACCTTAACTACTATTGGCAGGTTTGATTACAATTTACCCCCGCTAAGGGATCAATAGCGTTGAAAATAAAAGCATTTTTAAAAAAGCCGCGCAAAATTTTTCCTATTGGGCCAAACTTAATAATTTTAGTGAAGGTTTTTTCCTTGCATCTTTTTCAAGTAAACGACATCTGTACCGATATCGTCAGAATTTAAGACTTTCTTTATTTTTAATAATGACTTAAAATATAAACTTTATAAATGTGATGTGCCACTCACTAATGATTCTATTTATCCTAAGGTGCTTGTTTTAACTTTTATGTTCTCGAGAATCAACTAAGTTTATCATACGACTTCAGAAAGGCGAACTACAATGCCCTTAACACTTTTTCGATTCAGTTAATTAGGATTTGGTATTTGGGTCGAAAGATTAACATAATCACATTTACCTCACATTTAAGAAGGTTGTGGATGAAGGTCTCTATTTATTTGTATCCATTAAGTCTAGGACAATTAGTTACAAACACCCATCATATAGTCGAAGACTTATCAACTTAAAAAATCGTAGAAATAAAGCCCATATAAAATTAAAAAAAGACAGGTCTCTCGGTAGATAATGATCTTCAGTTGAAAGTGATATCAATTCCAACCCAAAATCTTTTTGGATGTTTTTTAATTACAAAAGACGAATCTCTTATTGCTGTAGGTTGCAATAAAGGCGCTGGCTGATTTGATTTTTTGATTGATTTGCTTCCACCAATATTTTTGAAAAAATGTGCTCTCCCTTTTAGACCAAGAGCTAGTGGACCGTCCGAGTAACGGTATGTCTGTAAGTCTAGAAATTATTATGGTGATGAGTCATACCTTGCTAAGTACAATAACCATCAGCTGGCACGCCTCAGCCCTGCAAGTCATCAACCACTAAATTTTTGAAAGTGTAAAACTAGTGAAAGTGTAAAAAGTGAAAAACTATCTTGTGTGGACACGACTATGTCGTGTTTAACTATCTCACGAAACATTTCGCTGTATGAATGAATTATTTTAAAGTTTAAAATTTCATTTTTATATTAATCTTAACTATACATTAATAGTGATTGTGTAGTTATCTTTGTGTATTTGTGCTTTATATTCATAATACATTTAAATAAATAGTGAGTAAGATGGAATCAGAGCACGTGGTTTGTGTGATTTGCAACCAAGATATTTATGAAAGAACTGTAAAATTTCAACAAGTACTTTGGATAAAAGCAAATCAATATTAAAAATTAGAAAACAACATAATTTAAAATTTCATAACATTTCTTTGCCAGAGGAAGTTGATGATAATACAGGCTATCATAATTCATAAGAATTTCTAGCCTTACAGACAATCTTTATTCGGGCGGTCCACTAGCTCTCCTACTATTTGCATGCTGCTTTGAGCAAGATTTTTAATAAATCACTTTTGTATGGCAATTTTCTGCAAGAATGGAAGACTGCTTACATTTCACAGATTCTCAAATCTGGGCAAAAACATTTAATAAATAACTAAATATACCTAAGCTTTTCGATCAAATTGTGAATAAAAGGTTATTTACTTTAGTACGAAACAGTATTTCAACACATCAACAAGGTTCAATAAATATCAAATTTTTGTGTTAATGCTATTGAATCTGGTTCACAAGGTGACGTTTTGTATACCGACATTTCTAAAGCCTTTGATAGTCTTCAGCATGATATCTGTGGTCAAAAGCACTAAGCACTTAAGTGAAAAATTGCTTTTCAATTAGTCTCGTTTTAAAATTTTCAATCGCCATATAAGTTATATGAAAGTGTATTTTGTTTTTGTGTCATAACCAGGGCTAAGATTTCGATGACATGTCATCTTTTTTCTGCTGCTTCTAAGACATTTCCCGCTTATTTAAAACGTCCATTTATGTTTCCTAAATTCCTAATATGAAAAGTTTTCATCGTTTTTAGTTTTGAGGTCATTTTTACCAGGGCATTTTCTGGTCATTTTTTGAGATTTTTAAGTTCTTTTATTGTCATTTTTCGACGTTTTTTCGAATTTTTAGAGCATTTTTCGGTTTTTAGGTAATTTTTGTGGAATTTTTTAATTTTTTTTTTTTTGTTTTTTGTACGTACTAAAAAAACGACATGAAAATCAAAGTTTGGTCTTTCGATGCAAATATCTCCGCTTTCCATTAATATATTTCATTAAAATTTTTTTTTTGTTCAAATATCAATAAAATCACTTCACAAAAATCACTTCACACTGTACCGTTAAGTCAGTGTTGTATTTGTTTTATGATTATGTCAAAAAAGGTCCAAAATATTGACTTTTTACTCAAAAAATGACTCAAAAATTGTTTTTGTTGTAAAAATTAAATCAATTAAAAATTGCACACCTGGCTACCTTTCATATGACATAGCATTTATTTGCAAAAATTCTTCCAGCTAAGCGCAAGAATTATTTTACTGTTTTTGCCATCAAAACAACAAAGGTACCCCTTGGTTTTTTCGCGAAATGTCTTTTTCCAAAATGTTGTTTTTATCTCTTTCCAGTCAAAAGCTATGGCTAAAAATCTATTTTGTCATTCCAGACTATTAATAAAACAGCTTTATTTTAAAATTCTATATATTTTGGACGTCCCCATTTATCTCTAAGAATGCAGTTGTGTGTCTAGAGTAATTACGAACATTTTGGTTTATAATAAAACTTTCGTTATAGTAATCTACTTAGTTTTTTGTTAAGTGCCACCCCAGAGTGAGGAGGGAAATTTAACAGGAGGGAGTGGGGAGGCAAAAGACTAAGTAGATTACTATAAGGAAGATTTTATATAAACCAAAATGTAAATAACTGGCCAGAAATAACTGGCGACGTTCAAATTATAGAGAATTTCAAAACAAAACTTAGTTTTTTTAATAGTCATGACAACATAGATTTTTAGCCATAACTTTTGATTGGAAAGAGATAATGGTGTAATTTTTTTCACATACATTATTTCTCAGAGTATAATATAAATATAAATACAACTATAAATATAAATATATAAATATATAAATATAAAAATATAAAATATAAAAATATAAAAATATAAAAATATAAAAATATATAAATATATAAATATATATTATATATTTATATATAATATATATTTATATTATATATAAATATATAAATATATAAATATATAAATATATAAATATATAAATATATAAATATATAAATATATAAATATATAAATATATAAATATATAAATATATAAATATATAAATATATAAATATATAAATATATAAATATATAAATATATAAATATATAAATATATAAATATATAAATATATAAATATATAAATATATAAATATATAAATATATAAATATATAAATATATAAATATATAAATATATAAATATATAAATATATAAATATATAAATATATAAATATATAAATATATAAATATATAAATATATAAATATATAAATATATAAATATATAAATATATAAATATATAAATATATAAATATATAAATATATAAATATATAAATATATAAATATATAAATATATAAATATATAAATATATAAATATATAAATATATAAATATATAAATATATAAATATATAAATATTTAAATATATAAATATATAAATATATAAATATATAAATATATAAATATATAAATATATAAATATATAAATATATAAATATATAAATATATAAATATATAAATATATAAATATATAAATATATAAATATATAAATATATAAATATATAAATATATAAATATATAAATATATAAATATATAAATATATAAATATATAAATATATAAATATATAAATATATAAATATATAAATATATAAATATATAAATATATAAATATATAAATATATAAATATATAAATATATAAATATATAAATATATAAATATATAAATATATAAATATATAAATATATAAATATATAAATATATAAATATATAAATATATAAATATATAAATATATAAATATATAAATATATAAATATATAAATATATAAATATATAAATATATAAATATATAAATATATAAATATATAAATATATAAATATATAAATATATAAATATATAAATATATAAATATATAAATATATAAATATATAAATATATAAATATATAAATATATAAATATATAAATATATAAATATATAAATATATAAATATATAAATATATAAATATATAAATATATAAATATATAAATATATAAATATATAAATATATAAATATATAAATATATAAATATATAAATATATAAATATATAAATATATAAATATATAAATATATAAATATATAAATATATAAATATATAAATATATAAATATATAAATATATAAATATCTAATATATAAAATTCTTCTGTCACGGGGTACGTAATCGAACTCCTCCGAAACGGCTCGACCGATTTTCATGAAATTTTGTATGTATATTTTGTAGGTATGAGAATAGGTCGTAAAGTATATTTCAACCTCCTACTAGCAGTGGGCGTGGCACCTCCCATACAACCCAAATTTGCGATATCGAATATCTTTGGAGTTATAAGCCGCTTAGCCTCGGAATTCGGTATTCGACCACAATTTACACGTGGCGTTTTACTGATAAAATTTTATGGGAGTTGGACAAAGGGGCGTGGCACCTCTTATACAACCCAAATTTGCGATATCGAATATCTTTGGAGTTATAAGCCGCTTAGCCTCGGAATTCGGTATTCGACCACAATTTACACGTACCGCTTCGCAGATAAAATTTTGTGAGAGTTGGACAAGGGGGCGTGGTACCTCCCATACAACCCAAATTTGCGATATCGAATAGCTTTGGAGTTATAGGCCGCACATCCTTGGAATTCGAAATTCGACCACAATTTACACGTGGCGTTTTACTGATAAAATTTTATGGGAGTTGGACAAAGGGGCGTGGCACCTCTTATACAACCCAAATTTGCGATATCGAATAGCTTTTGAGTCAATCAAACAAAGCAAACAAAGCCTCGGAATTCAGCATTCGAACTCAATTTACACATGCAGTTTTACTGATAACTTTGTATGGCGTTGGACAAGGGGGCGTGTCACCTCCCATGCAACCAAAATTTGAGAAATTCTACAGCTTTTGAGTTATAGGTCGCACAGCCATGGAATTGAGTATTCGACCACAATTTACATATACAGTTTCACTGATAACATTTTATTCGCGTTTGGCAACGGGGCCGCGGCAGCAACGCGCCGGGTTTAAGCTATCTATATATATAAAATGGAATGTGTGTTTGTTTATTTGTTTGTTTGTACCTTATAGGAGACCAAACCTCTGGACCGATCTTCCTGAAAATTTCACAGCATTTAACTGGGACTCTGGCATGATTAATAGGGTACTTTTTCGACCGCGCCCACTTTTACGCCCACTTTTTTAATTCATATACTTACTTATACCACTAACAATGTTTGCTATACAAAATACTTTTTTTGTAATATGTATTTACCTAAAGTTTTATATAGTTTTTATCTACAGGTAAGGTAGCCATAGATTTTTTATTACCAAATCCCCCTTTTTCGCCCCATTTTACTTTAATTATAATAAATCTGATTTCAATCTATATATATAAAAATGAATGTCTGTCTGTTTGTTTGTTTGTTTGTGCTTTATAGGAGGCCAAACCCTTGGACCGATCTTCCTGAAACTTTCACAGCATTTTACTATGAATCTGGAAAGAATAAAAGGCTATATGAAGTTTTTATTTGACAAAGGGGCGTGGCACTGCCCATATAACCTAAAAATTTAAATCGCCATATTTTGGGCATTTTTTGACCTACGTTGATGCTATTTGGTACATATGGTATTGGCATAGTTAGGAATACGTACCAGGAGAAAAGTGGGTGGGACCACGCCCCTTTTTAGGAAAATTAAAAATCGCAATATAGTCTTAACTACTGGACCGATCATCATTAAATTTTCACAATAGGATATTCTTACGAAATAATAAATTCTTGACTATATAAAGTTGTGAGTGGACGAAGGGGCGTGGCCTCGCCCATATAACCCAAATTTTAAAATCGTCATATCTTGGGCATTTTTTGACCAACGGCGGCAGTATTTGCTATATATGGTATAAGCATGAATAGAAATACGTACCAAAAGAAAAGTGGGCGGAGCACGCCCCTTTGTTTGCGATATATTGGAGGCTGGACCTGATAACCGATCTGAAATTTTCACAGCGTTCTGCTTTGACTCAGGAATACTTATTACATGATAATATTTTTCGACCATGCACACTTCTGCACCTTCTTTTTTACTACGTTTATTAACGGCTATACCACAAATCATGTCATTAAAATCATTAAAATACATATTAATTAAAATAGTGGGGTAGCTCAATTCTCTTTCTTCTACCACTGTCTTCAAAACAGCTGATTTTATAATACGTGTTAATTAAAATAGAGAGTGGGGTAACCCCATTCTCATTCTCCCACAACAGACTGCGAAACAGCTGATTGTGTAATTGCTGCTTTTTGATTGGTCTAAAAATAAAAAGGGGGAGCATGAAGCAAATTACATGCGATTCAGCGCTGAATTCTAATTGGTTTACAACAAAAAAAGAGGCGAAGCATTGCAATAATTAAATTAAATAAATAAATTTTTGTAAATATATAAATACTTTTAATTTTATTTTAAACGAGGGGGTAGCGAAGCACACCGGGTTCAGCTAGTATAAATATATAAATATATAAATATATAAATATATAAATATATAAATATATAAATATATAAATATATAAATATATAAATATATAAATATATAAATATATAAATATATAAATATATAAATATATAAATATATAAATATATAAATATATAAATATATAAATATATAAATATATAAATATATAAATATATAAATATATAAATATATAAATATATAAATATATAAATATATAAATATATAAATATATAAATATATAAATATCTTCTAATATATAAAATTCTTCTGTCACGGGGTACGTAATCGAACTCCTCCGAAACGGCTCGACCGATTTTCATGAAATTTTGTATGTATATTTTGTAGGTATGAGAATAGGTCGTAAAGTATATTTCAACCTCCTACTAACAGTGGGCGTGGCACCTCCCATACAACCCAAATTTGCGATATCGAATATCTTTGGAGTTATAAGCCGCTTAGCCTCGGAATTCGGTATTCGACAATTTACACGTGCCGCTTCGCAGATAAAATTTTGTGAGAGTTGGACAAGGGGGCGTGGCACCTCCCATACAACCCAAATTTGCGATATCGAATAGCTTTGGAGTTATAGGCCGCACATCCTTGGAATTCGAAATTCGACCATAATTTACACGTGGCGTTTTACTGATAAAATTTTATGGGAGTTGGACAAAGGGGCGTGGCACCTCTTATACAACCCAAATTTGCGATATCGAATAGCTTTTGAGTCAATCAAACAAAGCAAACAAAGCCTCGGAATTCAGCATTCGAACTCAATTTACACATGCAGTTTTACTGATAACTTTGTATGGCGTTGGACAAGGGGGCGTGTCACCTCCCATGCAACCAAAATTTGAGAAATTCTACAGCTTTTGAGTTATAGGTCGCACAGCCATGGAATTGAGTATTCGACCACAATTTACACATACAATTTCACTGATAACATTTTATTCGCGTTTGGCAACGGGGCCGCGGCAGCAACGCGCCGGGTTTAAGCTATCTATATATATAAAATGGAATGTGTGTTTCTTTATTTGTTTGTTTGTACCTTATAGGAGACCAAACCTCTGGACCGATCTTCCTGAAAATTTCACAGCATTTAACTGGGACTCTGGCATGATTAATAGGGTACTTTTTTGACCACGCCCACTTTTACGCCCACTTTTTTAAAATTATGTAATGGCTCCCATATAGTTTTTAACAGATTTACTTCAAATTGTATACACATTATACTCCAGGCGAGGTAGAAATAAACATTTCTTACGGCACGCCCCCTTTTACGCCCCTTTTCACGCCAAATTTAAGTTTTAAACTTTTTGTGCTCTGTACAAATTTGTTCCTTCCAACGGATTATTTTTTATTTGGTAGTATATTGCTCTTAATACTGTTAACGTCGCCATATTACTATGAACCACGCCCACTTCACCGCCCCCTTTTTAATTCAGATACTTACTTATACCACTAACAATATTTGCTATACAAAATACTTTTTTTGTAATATGTATTTACCTAAAGTTTTATATAGTTTTTATCTACAGGTAAGGTAGCCATAGATTTTTTATTACCAAATCCCCCTTTTTCGCCCCATTTTACTTTAATTATAATAAATCTGCTTTCAATCTATATATATAAAAATGAATGTCTGTCTGTTTGTTTGTTTGTTTGTGCTTTATAGGAGGCCAAACCCTTGGACCGATCTTCCTGAAACTTTCACAGCATTTTACTATGAATCTGGAAAGAATAAAAGGCTATATGAAGTTTTTGTTTGACAAAGGGGCGTGGCACTGCCCATATAACCTAAAAATTTAAATCGCCATATTTTGGGCATTTTTTGACCTACGTTGATGCTATTTGGTACATATGGTATTGGCATAGTTAGGAATACGTACCAGGAGAAAAGTGGGTGGGACCACGCCCCTTTTTAGGAAAATTAAAAATCGCAATATAGTCTTAACTACTGGACCGATCATCATTAAATTTTCACAATAGGATATTCTTACGAAATAATAAATTCTTGACTATATAAAGTTGTGAGTGGACGAAGGGGCGTGGCCTCGCCCATATAACCCAAATTTTAAAATCGTCATATCTTGGGCATTTTTTGACCAACGGCGGCAGTATTTGCTATATATGGTACTAGCTGAACCCGGTGTGCTTCCCTACCCCCTCGTTTAAAATAAAATTAAAAGTATTTATATATTTACAAAAATTTATTTATTTAATTTAATTATTGCAATGCTTCGCCTCTTTTTTTGTTGTAAACCAATTAGAATTCAGCACTGAATCGCATGTAATTTGCTTCATGCTCCCCCTTTTTATTTTTAGACCAATCAAAAAGCAGCAATTACACAATCAGCTGTTTCGCAGTCTGTTGTGGGAGAATGAGAATGGGGTTACCCCACTCTCTATTTTAATTAACACGTATTATAAAATCAGCTGTTTTGAAGACAGTGGTAGAAGAAAGAGAATTGAGCTACCCCACTATTTTAATTAATATGTATTTTAATGATTTTAATGACATGATTTGTGGTATAGCCGTTAATAAACGTAGTAAAAAAGTAGGTGCAGAAGTGTGCATGGTCGAAAAATATTATCATGTAATAAGTATTCCTGAGTCAAAGCTGAACGCTGTGAAAATTTAAGATCGGTTATCAGGTCCAGCCTCCAATATATCGCAAACAAAGGGGCGTGCTCCGCCCACTTTTCTTTTGGTACGTATTTCTATTCATGCTAATACCATATATAGCAAATACTGCCGCCGTTGGTCAAAAAATGCCCAAGATATGACGATTTTAAAATTTGGGTTATATGGGCGAGGCCACGCCCCTTCGTCCACTCACAACTTTATATAGTCAAGAATTTATTATTTCGTAAGAATATCCTATTGTGAAAATTTAATGATGATCGGTCCAGTAGTTAAGACTATATTGCGATTTTTAATTTTCCTAAAAAGGGGCGTGGTCCCACCCACTTTTCTCCTGGTACGTATTCCTAACTATGCCAATACCATATGTACCAAATAGCATCAACGTAGGTCAAAAAATGCCCAAAATATGGCGATTTAAATTTTTAGGTTATATGGGCAGTGCCACGCCCCTTTGTCAAATAAAAACTTCATACAGCCTTTTATTCTTTCCAGATTCATAGTAAAATGCTGTGAAAGTTTCAGGAAGATCGGTCCAAGGGTTTGGCCTCCTATAAAGCACAAACAAACAAACAAACAGACAGACATTCATTTTTATATATATAGATTGAAAGCAGATTTATTATAATTAAAGTAAAATGGGGCGAAAAAGGGGGATTTGGTAATAAAAAATCTATGGCTACCTTACCTGTAGATAAAAACTATATAAAACTTTAGGTAAATACATATTACAAAAAAGTATTTTGTAAAGCAAACATTGTTAGTGGTATAAGTAAGTATCTGAATTAAAAAAGTGGGCGTAAAAGTGGGCGCGGTCGAAAAAGTACCCTATTAATCATGCCAGAGTCCCAGTTAAATGCTGTGAAATTTTCAGGAAGATCGGTCCAGAGGTTTGGTCTCCTATAAGGTACAAACAAACAAATAAACAAACACACATTCCATTTTATATATATAGATAGCTTAAACCCGGCGCGTTGCTGCCGCGGCCCCGTTGCCAAACGCGAATAAAATGTTATTAGTGAAACTGTATATGTAAATTGTGGTCGAATACTCAATTCCATGGCTGTGCGACCTATAACTCAAAAGCTGTAGAATTTCTCAAATTTTGGTTGCATGGGAGGTGACACGCCCCCTTGTCCAACGCCATACAAAGTTATCAGTAAAACTGCATGTGTAAATTGAGTTCGAATGCTGAATTCCGAGGCTTTGTTTGCTTTGTTTGATTGACTCAAAAGCTATTCGATATCGCAAATTTGGGTTGTATAAGAGGTGCCACGCCCCTTTGTCCAACTGCCATAAAATTTTATCAGTAAAACGCCACGTGTAAATTGTGGTCGAATTTCGAATTCCAAGGATGTGCGGCCTATAACTCCAAAGCTATTCGATATCGCAAATTTGGGTTGTATGGGAGGTGCCACGCCCCCTTGTCCAACTCTCACAAAATTTTATCTGCGAAGCGGCACGTGTAAATTGTCGAATACCGAATTCCGAGGCTAAGCGGCTTATAACTCCAAAGATATTCGATATCGCAAATTTGGGTTGTATGGGAGGTGCCACGCCCACTGTTAGTAGGAGGTTGAAATATACTTTACGACCTATTCTCATACCTACAAAATATACATACAAAATTTCATGAAAATCGGTCGAGCCGTTTCAGAGGAGTTCGATTACGTACCCCGTGACAGAAGAATTTTATATATTAGATTAGCATGAATAGAAATACGTACCAAAAGAAAAGTGGGCGGAGCACGCCCCTTTGTTTGCGATATATTGGAGGCTGGACCTGATAACCGATCTTAAATTTTCACAGCGTTCAGCTTTGACTCAGGAATACTTATTACATGATAATATTTTTCGACCATGCACACTTCTGCACCTACTTTTTTACTACGTTTATTAACGGCTATACCACAAATCATGTCATTAAAATCATTAAAATACATATTAATTAAAATAGTGGTGTAGCTCAATTCTCTTTCTTCTACCACTGTCTTCAAAACAGCTGATTTTATAATACGTGTTAATTAAAATAGAGAGTGGGGTAACCCCATTCTCATTCTCCCACAACAGACTGCGAAACAGCTGATTGTGTAATTGCTGCTTTTTGATTGGTCTAAAAATAAAAAGGGGGAGCATGAAGCAAATTACATGCGATTCAGCGCTGAATTCTAATTGGTTTACAACAAAAAAAGAGGCGAAGCATTGCAATAATTAAATTAAATAAATAAATTTTTGTAAATATATAAATACTTTTAATTTTATTTTAAACGAGGGGGTAGCGAAGCACACCGGGTTCAGCTAGTTATCTATATAAATAAAAATCAAATGTCGTTCGTTGGTAATTGCATCAGTTGAGAACGGCTGAACCGATTTGGATAATTTTTTTTTTAAATGTTCGTAATAGTCCAACTTAGGTTTTTACGGAAAGAAAAATTGACCACGCCCACTTTGCGCCCACTTTTTTTGATTTATCTAAAATCGGAAAACGGCTGGACCGATTTGGATAATTTTTTTTTTTAATGTTCATAGTAATCCAATTTAAGTTTTGTCGGAAAGAAAAATTGACCACGCCCACTTTTGCGCCCACTGTTTTCAATTTATCTAAAATCGGAAAACGGCTGGACCGATTTGGATAATTTTTTTTTTCAATATTCGTAGTAATCCAATTTAAGTGTTTACTGAAAGAAAAATTGACCACGCCCACTTTTGCGCCCACTGTTTTGATATCTATATATATAAAATTAAGTGGCAAAACTTCCTGTTCGCATACTCCTCCTAGACGGCTTGCCCGATTTCAATGAAATTTTCAGGGGTGATTGGGGTCTGTGTGGAGGGTGCACATAAGAAATTGCATGTGTGTATCTTTGCAGGTTTTGTACCACACCCCCTTTTGTCGCCCACAAATCAATAAAAATGCTGTATTTAAGACGGTTTTGGTCGTATGAAATTAAAATTTGGTAAATAAGTTCGTATGGTAACTATAATTAACTTTGAAAAA